>NC_069429.1:41567095-41596291 GCF_026875155.1 Cherax quadricarinatus | reverse complement strand
AAAACAAAAAGACGCATGAAAGAACAGCTTAAAGCATGAAAAAACCTTAACGGGAAAAATATTCATACTAAGTTGAACAACACTCACTTTTTACCAAAATTAGATACCAGCTCAATGTAGTGGGAATGGCAAAAAAGACCTAGGTTAAACCGCTCACGCGCCTTTTTCCGAATCCCTTACCGACCTCAAACAGTTACCTGGTCGACAAAAATCCCCCCTTCCCTGGAACTCTAAGGGAGTGAGGGCCAGCAGCAGGACTCACGACCGCTCCAGCGGGAAGAGACCCCAAAGAGGGGGGTTAGTCCTCTGAAACATGCGAAATCGTCGTATGGGGGCAACTTCTGTCCCTAAAAAGCCCAAAGATGACGAGCGGAAGCACTAAAGTGTCATGGAAAATCATCGGGGTCATGTTCATTGATACTCACACTGAGGGGTATCACTCACAAAAGACACAGTGCTGGCGCCTCAAAACCTTCAAACAAAGACTCTTCAGCTTGAACAAAAAGCTCTTCATTTCCCAAATTCTTTAGGGTGGAAACCCAAATAGTTTGTTTTCAAAAACATACGCCAGGAACATAGGCATACTTCAAAAAATAACAAAGCCAGCGTCTTCAGCACTAGACTTGCATGGTTTACCGACATTGTCATCCTCATTTCAGGGGTAGGCATCTTCGGCATAAATTTCCACTATAGTCGCCATTATCAATTGACAGAACATCAAATAGGTTCGCCCGAGAGGCTCACCAGTTTAACCATCTGGCGGAAAAACAGACTCCTGCTCAAGACTAAATTTTGATAAAGAGGCTATGTTAAGGAGAAAATGCTAACTCCTCTTCAGGGACAACTCAGATCAGGTATGTGTCAGGGGAAATGTGTAACTCCTGCTCAGGGACAACTTGTGAAAGAGGTTTTTGTTCAGAATGTATGTCGGCTCCTGCTCAGGGACTAGCTTTTGGACAGAGGCTAGGTACAGAATGTATGCTGACTTTTGCCGGGGACTACTATACGACAAGGGCTAGAAATTCGGAGGCAAAGCAGGCTTCTGCTCAAGAACTAGTTTATAATACGGGCTAGTGTGTCAGAAGGCAGTATTAAATTTTAATGCTGAAATAAATCTTTCCCGGGCACCAAGAACAACGACATTTTAAGAGAAATGAAAACTTCCAAGGTTTTCCCTTTGCGTCTCTACTGTTCCCCTCGGGACGCGTGTATCCCAAAACTACCTCTCCGGGCAACATGGAAGTTCTGAGCGAGATACCAAAAAGAATGCAACAGCACGAGACAATGCGGCGAAAAAAACCTCCGTTTTCAAGCAGCCCTTGGGGGTTTTTGGAGTTGCCCTCTATGTCTCCTCTCACTGAGCAACAAACAATTTCCTAAACAAGGGGCCTAGTACAGACAAAAACAATCCCTGACTCACAACCAACAATATGAGAAACACATGCCCCCTTGCTGTGAGTCCCTTTGACAATCCGACCAAAATTTTCCTTTTTTAATTTTTGCAAGGAACCTTTTTTGGGCAGTAAAATTTAAAAAGGGGGGGGGGGAAATGGGGGGGGTTTTGGGGTTAATAAATTGGGGGGGGGGGGGTATTTTTAAAATTGGGGACCCCTGAAATTTTTAAGAGTCCCTTAATTTTTTTCCCCAAAATTCTCAAACCCGTTAGAGGAAACCAAAAAAATTTTTTTTAAAATTTTTTCCCAAAATTCAAAAAAACTTTTTATTTTTGTCTTCAGCTCGTTAAAAATAAGTCAAGGAAAAACAACAATTTCCCAAAAATTTTTTTTAACGAAACAAAAAAAGGCCCCCAATTCACCCGAATGGATCAAACAAGGGAACAAGGCTGTAAAAAATAAAGAAGCCATTTAAATAAAAGGGCAAAAGGAACAGGGGTACGTTAAATTTTCCCCAAATTTCCCAAATAAAAAGGGTATTTTTTAAACCCCCCCCATACCACCGAAATGCCAAACCGGTCTCAGAGAAAAGACCCAAATCTGTTTTGGGGGTTTTCCCCCCTCCTACCTTTGGGAAACTCTGCTTCAAAAAAGGGAGGACCCCCCAAAACCTTGTAAATTTTTTTAAAGGGAATTCTGTGCCCGAAATCCCCTGCAACTGGGGGCGTCGGCAAAACAAAATTCTAAACCGTGATGAGAGTCACCAAGGGTTTTAGTGTGATCTGTGACTGAAGGGGTGCCCCCCCATGACTGTAGCGCACCCGTGACGTTGTCCAAGAGTACCCTTAAAAATTTTTTTTTCCCCACTCGCTCAACACCGTTACCGGGGCCAGGGGAAAAAACCCAATTCACCATACTTTTTCCCAAAAAAGCTTAAAACAAATACAAGCTTATTTCTCATCTTAGTTTTCACGTCTGAAAGTTGAAAATAAGTCAATGAACCAACAGCATACAAAGATTTCTTTATACAGAAACGTACAAAAAGGGGCACCACAATCACGAATGGTAGTGGAAAGCAATGGCAAAAAGGCGTAAAAGAAAATGAAGTCTACTTTTAACCTCAGCGAAAAAAAAGGGAAACTAAGATAGGTTCTGTTCCTTTTGCACCCCAATATACCAACTACGTGATATGCTTTCATCCCAGGACAGCAGTGCTCCCCGAAAATGACCGAAATTCTTGGTCTCGAGATGCAAACGCAGCCCAATCATGCTAGCTTTGTGGGGATGCTCTTGGCATCTGAACCTAGGAACATAAAAGCCAATCGTCATAGTTTCAAACTTACAGGGAGGCACCCACCAAGAACCTGTCAAACAATCCTTTCCCTGGACTCAGTAATGGTGTCGCCAATACCAAGCAAGGGAAGAAAAGTTCCCTAACCCGATTTTCTAAGTCGAAGAGAGTCAAACATCAGTACGATCATTGCAGAGTCAATACTTTACAAAATTGGCCTATTTTAACTTTTTAGGCATCCATTTTAATCAGAAAAAAGGATTTCCTTTGTTTTGGGGAAACATACGTTGATCCTTTTTTCTTTGGGATAGTTTTTTCCAATTGCGGGGCGTCCATTTTTGGGGTGGAGCACAGATCAAGATCCCAGCCCCAGGCCGCCTTGTTATATATGGAGGGTAAACATTAGGCACTGATCCTTGATGGGACAGTTACTAGTGCCCTTTGTCTGGGGAAGAACTCCATAGCAACAATTTTTTAAAGTGCTGCAAAAAAAAAAGCAGTTTTAAGCACTTTCATTGTTAAACCCCTTTTTGTAGAGGGGCCCCAAAACTTAAAATCTTTTTTAATAAAATTTAAAAACTTACAAAAGATCTTAAAAATTTTAAGGGAAATTTTAAATTTTTTAATTTAAAGGGCCTAAAATTTAAAAAAAAACTTTTTTTTTCCAACTTTAAAGGGATACTATATATATATAAAAAATATATATAAAAATAAAATATATATATAAAATATATATATATATAAAATATATATAAAAATATATAATATATAAATAAATATAATCCGTGAAATTTAGCAAAAAACTCCTTAAAATTAAGTCATTTCTAAAATTTTTCCCCTTATCACTTAAAAATGAAAAAAAATTTTTTAATTTTGAAACCAAAAGAACCCTTAGAAAACTTCCCAAAACCCCTTATTAAGTTTTGTTTCAGTTTTTTTTTTTTAAAACAAAGCAATTTTTTTTAAAGTCAACCCAACAAATAATTTTAAATATTTTCACAATAATTTAGTACTAAACAAACCACAATAAAAATACATTTTTTTCCCTTTAAATTTAAAAGAATGTTTTTTGGTTTAAATTATTGCATACACAAATTTTCACTTGCCCTTATGGCAAAAAGAGGGGTTGGGCCATTTAAAAAGGGTTGGGCCAATTTCCCTGCCTATTGGGCCGACATTTTATATATATATATTATATATATATATAAATATTTATATATATATATAAAATTAAAAATAAAAAAATAAAAATATAAAATATATATAATATATATATATAAAAACCAAAAGAAATTTTTAAAGGGCCAAACAATCTTTTCTAAAAAAACGATTTTGGGTAACATGATCATAAAACTTTTAAAATCAGATTAGAAGTGAAACCTCCCTCAGAGCAAGGGTGGTGAACCTACTGACGGTACCACTGAGGGGTAAGCTGATGTCAGGTTGGATCACGGACTTGGGGGACAGCCCCAGAAACCTGAACTAAAACGGGTTGCCCCAAACTAGGGGTTTTCCCACTACATGAAACTGACATTTTTTAATAAAATGTTTAAATTTTTAAAAATCCTTATGAATTAAGCAAAAATAAAAAAATTACAATAACAGTTAAAAATAAGAACAATTTAAGGGAGTTTTGGGGGAATTTAATAAATCATTATCCTTCCTAACCCAAAAAGGAGTTATCAAAACCCCTTGGAAAAAACCCGGGAAAAGTTAAGCCCAATGGGCCCTGAAAACATTCGCTTCCTAAACCAGGGTATTTGTGGGGTAGGGCTCTGCCCCCCTCTTTTGGTTTTGGGTAGGCAAGCCCCCTTTTGTCATTACCTGGCTGCAGGGTGTGAAGGTCCCGCACCCCTTCGGCAACAATTTTAGGGCACTGTGAAGTAAAGAGGGCGGTTAGCCTGGGACGAAGGATAAATACGTGGGGCATCGACCCTACTTAAAGGTCATAACGCCCAGTTCTGCTCAAGCTTATTCCCAAAAAAGGATCATGGGGGAAACCTTTATAAAGTACAAATAGGGGCCTTTGTAGGTGTAGCATTAAAACGGAGGACAACAAATTTTTTCTAAAAACCTGCTTCAGCAACTTTTTTTATAAACGTTAGTCCCCAAAGGTTTTAAGGACGTGATCAAGGGCCAAAACCACTGTCACGGGTAAGAATATGTTTTTCAGGGTATTATACTGGATAAATTTACCCCAAACTTTCCCCTTTTAAAAAGGGGGACGAGGGGGATAAAAGGGAAAGTTTTGAAAGTATGGGACGGTGCTTTATGCTCAACAGGGGACGGGGGCGGCAGGAGCCTATGCGGGTTTTTCCCAGAGGTTCTTTCAACCTAAAAAAGGGATTTTGGGAGGCCCCCCAAATACCACCCCTATGTGTACCTACAAGATTTCGGGGACCCCGGGGTTAAGGAAATTTTTCCCCCAGGACAACGACGTACGGCCGCCTTGTGGTGAGTATGATCAAAAAGGGGGCGCCTGTAAACAAGCAAAAAGACATTTTGCCGGACCTGGGGTGGCCCTTCGCAGCCCCGTTTCCCCAAGGGGGGCGGGGTGAGGAACAAAAAAGGGGATGGAGGGCGTGGTTTTTTTAGGGAGCGAAAAAATTGGATGGGGGCACACGGGAAACTGTGGGGGATTTGGGATCCCGCCCCAAACCCCGATCAGGTGTCCTGGGGAAAAGGGAGGAGAAAGAAAGAACAAAGAAGGATTTTTGGGAGTTTAAAAGGAGGAATTGGTGGGGGGTTTTTTGAAGACTTTTGCCCACCCCCAAAAAAGGGGGAAGTTACTTTCTGAGCGGGGTGTCATTGGAGAATCGCGTTTCCCCAAGAAAGTCTGAAACAGGGAAATTTTGGGACTGATGGGGGTTTTGGAGTCGCCCTTTTGGGACACCCATTAAACCCAAACCTCGGGGGGAGGGGGAGGTTCTTTCGAGGGGTAACATCTGCCCAAAGATATGTTTAACATAAACGGCACGAAAAAGGGCGGCTAAAACAATTCTGATACTTTCCTTACCCTGCAAAAAGGGCCCGGGGAAACAGCCCTGGGGTGAAGGGGTTTGAAGGAAGGGGTGAAAGGTGGGGGTACCCCATGAAGGAGGCCCCGGGAAGAAGGGGGGAGGAAAGAGGCACTCTAAAGGGGTTTTTGAACGAAAATTTTCAACCCGGGAGTTGTAAAGAGTGATGAAGGAAGCAGGGGGGAAACTTTAATAAGGGGGTTTGGGGGTTGTCTTTTAAATGTTATGGGTTATGTACGGTATGAAAAAAAAGATTGGTTTTGTATTTTCTGAATAAATCTAGAGTGGATGTTGTGTTCCTGCAGGAGCAAAAATTTTTAAAGAGGGTAGGGGGTTTGGGGGGGCAGGATTTCGGGGAGGGGTTTCCCTGCCTCCCCCCCCCACTAAAAGGGGGTGTGGGAAATTTTTAAAAAGGGGAGACAGCCCCTTGTTTTGCAGAGAAGCCCAGGGAGAAAGGGGGGGGGGGGTTTCGGGGGATTGGGGGGTTGGGTTTGGGGAACTGTGGGCTTTTTTTAGTTTTGGGATTGGGGGCCGGGAGAAAAAAACATAAAGGTAAAAATGATTTTTTTGGTGGGATTTCTTGGGGGTTTTTTTTAAAATGGGCCCCGCCAGAGGGGGCGATAGTTGGGGGACTGGAAAAAGTGTAAAAACGGGGCTGAAGTGGACCCCAAAGGGGCTGGAATAATTTTGTGGCTTTTTAGGGAATTTTTTAAGGGATGTTTGGTTACTTATGCCTTTGGGGGAGCGGTGTGGGAGACTTTAAAATACTTTGTTAAGGGAAGTTTTGGGTTTTGCCGAGACTAGAAAAAAGTTTAAACCTTTTCCAGGGATTTGGAAAAAGGAAAAACTTTTAGTACGGGTTTAGGCTTACAATGCCAAAATCAAGGGAATGGTTTTGTGGAGGTTGGGTGGGGGACGCTCGCGGCCCTATAAAAATTTAAAGGAAAAAAAAAATTAAGTGGGTTAGGTGTGAGGGGGGGTTTTTTGGGGTTTTTTTTTTCCTATGGAGGGGGGCTTTTGGTGGAAGCCCCGGGGGGTTTGGTGACATTGTGACAATTGGGGGGATAGGTTTTTGCAAAGGAAAGGATTAGAAATTTTATGTAAGAAGGAAAAAGTATTAAAAATTTAAAAAAATTGGGCTGGCAAAAATTTTAAGGGTAGGTTTTAAAAAGGGTTTCCTTGGGGGGGGAAAGGGGGGGGGTGGGGGGGAATAAAAATTTTTTTTGGAAAAAAGCGAAAAAAAAGGGGGGGTTGAGGGTGTTTTCAAAAATTTTTGGTTTTCAAGCTTTAAGGGTCCCGCAGGGGTGGAGGAAGTTCTTTTGGGGGGACAAGCCGTCAGCGTGGGGTTTTTTTCCGGGATCAAAAGCCCAAAGGGGAAGGGGCTGACGGCTATACCATGTTTGAGGTTTAAAGGGATGGTTTGGGGAATTTTAGAGTAGGGCAGGAGATACGAACCCCCGAAGGGGGTTTTGTGCGTATGGGGGCTTTGGTACAAAAAGTACTAAAAGGGGGGGTTGGTGACGGGGCCTTGGACAAGGGGTTACATTGGACGTGAATTTAGGAAAAAAGATCGAAAGGCTTTTGGTGGGGCGATTACAGGGAGAGGAAAAAGAGAATTTCTTAAGGGGGAAAAGGGAAAGGGGAAAAACCCCGGGATTGAATTGGTCCCGGAAAAAATTTTTTTTACAACATTGGGGATTGAAAAAAGGAATTTATAAATTTTTGGTTTTTTAATAGAAAAGGAAAGGGGAAGTTTTTGGGGGAGAAAGCAAGGAAACAGCCCCGTATAGTGTTGGGCCCGAAGGTCAAGGGGGAGCCCACCCTTCGGGAGTACCCGAGGGCCCTATCACTGAGTGTGGCAACAAAGGTGTTTGCAAAAATTTTTTGGTAATAAAGGGTTTAAATGGGGTATGGAGAGGGTGGTTTTCCAAAAATTTTCAGTTCCCGGGTTCCCCGGGGGTCGATGGGTGAAGGACATGGGGTACTGAGAAGTTTTTGGAAGCCAAAAGGGGGGGGGGGGGGCGGCTTTGTTGGCCTAGACGGCAGGGGAGCATAAATAGAGTGGAAAGGGGGGCCCTTTTCAGGGTTTTACTTAGGAGACGGGTTTTGGGGGGGAAAAAAGTCCGAGTGGGAAATACGTTGAACAAGGGACGAAAATGAGGGGTACAGATTAATGGGGGTATGGGGGGGGGAAAAATTCAAGGGGAAAAAAGGGCCCTTAAAACAGGGATGCCCCATGTCCCCCAAAAAATTTTTTGCGTGTTTTCCCAAACCCCCTTTTTTAGAAAAAAGGTTGAAACCCAAAAATTTTTACGCCATGTTAGGGAAGTGGGGGGGGAGGGGGCCGGCCGGGTTAATTGGGTATTTGACAAAACCACTTCTCATTCGGGGGCAGGGATGTCAATGGAGTGGGTTGGGCCCAGGGGTGCAATTAAAAAGGAAATGCCACGGGTATGCAGGGTAAATTTGTGCGAAGTCAAGGGTGCAGGGGGAGGGTTCTTGGTTGGGGGGGGTGGGGGGAAGGGTTAATGTTGTTTTAAAAAATGGGCGGGGGTCTTTTAAAAATTTGTTTAAAATTTTAATAAGGGGTGACATGGTTGCGGCGCGGGGGGAAAATTTCCCGGGGTAGGGTTTTTGGGAAAGGATCGTGGGCGTCTAGGTGTTCTTTAGACCCACCCCCTAACTTTTGATACAGCGAGTGATTTTCGTGAAAATTTTATTTAAGTAAAAGGGTTTTTGGGAGTTGCACTTTGTTCCCAATTAAAAAGGGACAAAACGATTGCAGGATACTAAGAAAGGGGGGTAAAAAAATTTTTTTATGGTGTTTACGTTGTATTTGGTTTTCCCCGGGGGGAGGGGAAAAGTTTCCTGTAAGTCAGGGTGGGGTTTGGGGGTTTTTGGATTTTTAGACGGGGGCAAAAAGGTTTTTTAAAATTTAAAGGGGAAATGTTGCGTGAGGGTTTTTGAACGCGGGGGGCCCTTTTTGGGGGATTAACCAACCAAAAAAGCGGGGATGGGTAACCCAGGAATGGAGTTAGAGGGAAAGTTAAAATTTTGGGGCTGTGATGTTGGTTAGGGGAACGAGAAAGGTTCGTAAAAAGGGTTTTGGTGAGGTTACTTTTAGGGAGTTCCTTTTTCCCCCCGTTGAGGGTTTGTTCCCCCCCTTTTTAAAAGGGGGTGGGATCAGGCTTTCTCAGAGGGTATAGAATGCAACGTTGGGGATTCTCGAAATTGTGAGGGATATGAGTGAGTGAAGGGGTTTTCATGGGTTTGGGAAAGGAGTCAGGGCAACAGCGGGCCGCCTCCCTTGGGGGGGGGGTCGTGAGAGTTTTTGTGAATGGGGGTTTTGGGAAGGGTTTTTCCTGGTTTTCATTGGGACTTTATGGCATCCCAAGTGTGGATGTAGACTCAAGGTCTCGTTATGGTAGATATAACACTTTTCAGAATGTATGGTATATATAGTAAAATTTTTATGTATAATTTTGAATTTGTGTATCAGTCTTGTAAAATATGATTCTTGGAGTAATAAGTTATTTGCGACTGAATGTGTTTTAGTTTGTTTTTTGTTTACGTGCTGGGTTTTCACGATGGATATACTTATATACTTGTTTTTGAATTGTGCATTCAGTGCATCTGATTAATGTATTTTTTTTGAAAATTTGGGTTGTGTAATTGTGGGTGTGTGGGGATTTTGGGTGTGGTGTGTGGGTGTGAAAGTGATTTTATATAAATATTTTATCTCTTTGTATTGTTTGAGCCTTTTGTCTTTGGGTCAGACGTATGTAATACTTTATATATGCATGATTTACCTGGAGTTTACCTGGAGAGAGTTTCGGGGGTCAACCCCCCCGGGCCCCCGGTTTGTGCCCAAGGCCTCCTGGTGGACAGCGCCTTATCAACGAGGCTGTTGCTGCTGGTGCACGCAAACCAACGTATGAGCCACAGCCCGGCTGATCAGGAACTGCTTTGGTGGCTTGTCCAGTGCAGCTTGAGACTGGCCAGGGGTCTGTTGGTAATCCCCCTTATGTGTGCTGGGGGGGCCGTTAACCCAGTCTGGGGCCCCTGACACTTATTGAAATGGTCTCTTAACGTGCTAGTGACACCCCTGCTTTTCATTGGGGGATGGTGCATCGCCCTGCCAAGTCTTTTGCTTTCGTAGTGAGTGATTTTCGTGTGCAAGTTCGGTTCTAGTCCCTCTAGGATTTTCCAGGTGTATATAATCATGTATCTCTCCCTCCTGCGTTCCGGGGAATACAGTTTTAGAACCTCAGGCGCTCCCAGTAATTGAGGTTTTTTTATCTCCGTTATGCGCGCTGTGAAAGTTCTCTGTACATTTTCTGGGTCGGCAATTTCACCTGCCTTGAAAGGTGCTGTTAGAGTGCAGCAATTTCCAGCCTAGATAGAACAATTGACCTGAAGATTGCCCATCATGGGTTTGGGCCCTCCCTAGTTTTTGAAGGTTCTCATTATCCATCCTGTAAATTTTTCTAGCAGTCGATTGATACAATGTTATGGTCCTTGAAGTGAGATCCTCCGACATAATCACTCCCAGGTCTTTGACGTTGGTGTTTCGCTCTATTTTGTGGCCAGAATTTGTTTTGTACTCTGATGAAGATTTAATTTCCTCATGTTTACCATATCTGAGTAATTGAAATTTCTCATCGTTGAACTTCATATTGTTTTCTGCAGCCCACTGAAAGATTTGGTTGATGTCCGCCTGGAGCCTTGCAGTGTCTGCAATGGAAGACACTGTCATGCAGATTTTTAAAGTTTATAATTATGGTCTGTACCCTGATACCGGTTTGGTGTTCATGCAAGTTTTTGATGTTAAGTTTTAGTCTGTATGGTATACAGACATATCTAGACAGTTTAGTGACGTAGTCCATTTGTCTGAAATTTGTATATGGGTGTATTGTAACAGTATAGAGCTTGTTATTGTGTTCTAAGCTGTATCTTTTCTGTTTTTTTTGTAGTTGGGATATGTTCAGCTGTATTGTTAGGGATAAGTATGTAGATTATCTAGTCAGATTATGATGTTAGGTTTTGGTTTTTGATTAATGTGAAGGATGGGATTTAACTGATAAACTTCTTTGTATATTTTAAAGTTCAAGTGTAAATTTAACCTTTGTCAGATGTTTATTTATTTTGTACAATTTATATATATGCAAGGTTTTGTATAATGTCAATTCATGACCCTGTGACATGTAATTTTGTTTTTAGTTATGTTCTTGATGTAAATTTTTGTTGTAATATCTTGCGAGCATGTAGGTACAATCCTTTTGTCAGTTAATTTGATTAGGTTCCATACTGTTTCTTTATTTTTATGTTAAACTGTATTGGTTTTAAATAAAAAAAAAAAAAAAAATTTTCCTCAAGGCCTTTCCTCTAATAACTTATCTTTATTTCACTAAAAAATAAAGTTTTTTAGTTCTTGGAATGTTGAAAAAAATCTTACCTTTATTCCCGCATAAATCCTAAAGTATTTGGAATATTTCAAAAATTCCCTCGAAATTAATTAGAGAAATCATTATTTTACCATTTCTCTGAATATTATTTCCCCTTAAATTAAATAATAAAGGGGGTACCTTAGCAAAATAAATGAATAAGTTACTTAAAAGGGTATTGGCCTGGAACGCTGGGCCGGCCGCCCGTCTTGAAAAAAAAAAATTGCAAAAATCGCGTTTATTTTGGTGTGTTTCTTAGTAAAGTTACGTTCTAGTGCAGTTATCCTCTTCAAAGTACCGTTTTCTCTTACTCAAAGACGACATGGAGAGTAGTAACATAATTATATCGAAATATTGCGGTGGACTCTCGCCATATTATGGACTATTTTATTCAGTCTAGAGTATATAACATGTTTCTCTGATATTTATAGTGTTTATTATATCATATTACATCAATTCTGATAGATAAATAAGTCGTAGAGTTGATATAAGCATAATAATGAAGTGATTTCTCCTGCCTGTCTGGAGCAGGAATACTGCCGATGTTCAAGATGGTTCCTGATTGGCTGGCACTCTACGGATAAGCTCCGCCTACTCTTATATGATGCCAAATAGTCAATTATTATATTAGAAATAATAATGCAAGAAAAGTGAAAAAAACATGGAAAAAAATTCCCAATAATATATGGGCTGTGAGCAGACGCGCTACCCATATCACCGTCACCATACCTGATATAAATGACTATAATTTCTTGTAGAAACATCATAGAACATTGATTATTGCATCATTGTGTTGCCAAAGAGTTAAGCTATTTTTCTATATGAATAACTCAATTTCCATAATTTTTTTATTTTTTTTTTTTTTGAGTGTGCAGAAAATTGTATGACAGGCTCCTTTAGGTGCTTGTCCAGTGCCAGCTTGAAGACTGCCAGGGGTCTGTTGGTAATCCCCCTTATGTGTGCTGGGAGGCAGTTGAACAGTCTCGGGCCTGGAGTTTACCTGAGAGAGTTTCGGGGGGCAATGCCCCCGCGGCCCCGGGCTGTGACCAGGCCTCCTGGTGGATCAGCGCCTGATCAACCAGGCTGTTGCTGCTGGCTGCACGCAAACCAACGTACGAGCCACAGCCCGGGTGATCAGGAACTGACACTTTTTGATGAAGTTAAGACACATGTACAAAAGAGAGGAAAATCAGCCCTCGCCACGGGGTTGCGAACACACAAAAAGATACCGATGTTCACATTGCTTAACTTCATATTGTCGGTATTTTATACCTTTTTTACACAACTTGTCAGACACGCAACATCAGGGAAATCGGGGTTCGGGACATCTAAAAACCCCTTTTCAGGGCTGCGCAACAAACCCCCATCCTTTGGGAAGGGACCACTTCCACTGGGGAACCCCGCCTACCATGACGCCCTCTCCCTGCCCCGCCCTTCCACTGACGCCTATATAACCGCAGTCTTCTTGTCTTGCCCCAATTTCCCTCCACCACGATGCGTGAACACTAACTCCAAGGGCCAGGGACGATTACTCACTTTTGTATATATTCTACTGCTTCCTATTAGTCCAGAATCTGTATTGAAAAGCCACGAGGCGAAACATCTACAATAAGATATCCAATTTTGCACATGGCTTAATTTTCAAAATTCGGTTTTTATATCTTTCTTGCAAACTTTTATGGCTCTTAACGTAGGACACCCTGCTTTTCTTTGGAGGGATGTTGCATCGTCTGCCAAGTTTTTCCTTTTTTTGCCTGATTTTCGTGTGCAATTTCGGTACTAGTCCCCTAGGTTTTTCCGGGTGTATATAATTATGTACTCCCCCGCCCATTCCGGGGAATACAGGTTCAGGAAACCCAACCTCCCCAAAATTTAGGTGTTTTATCTCTGTTATCGTGCCTTAGGTTCTCTGTTAAAATTTATTTGCGCTCCCCTGTTGATATTAGCTAGAAAAGTTCTCTCCCCCCTTGGGGTTAATGCAAAATGAAGCTCTCAGGATTATTCTTGGGTTCCCAGATCTACAAAGTTCCCTTTAAAATGAGGAAGGGGCTTGTATTTTCTAGTATCATGATAGATTGTTTAAATTAACACGTACTCGGTATTTTAAAAGTTAGAACGAACCGACCGTCACAGGAAACTTACCAAATGTTTAAAGGGAAAAACACACAGATCTAAATGGGTTGTGAAAACGTGCATTGCATTAAGTTTATAACCTGCATGAACTGTATCACTGTAGGAAAACAATAGCATTTCACCCCTCCATGGAAGATTGTTCATTTAATATCCCCATACCTACAAGTCCCTCCCAAGAAGCTCTTTGCTAGTAATCCCTTCCTTAAATCTCTTGTTAGAGCAACTGCTCAAGAAGAAATTTCTCACCTAGCTGGTAGTAACAAGTTATCACAAGTTATATACACTGATGGATCTAAACAGGAGTCTTCTGGCAGGGCTGCATCTGCTCTTGTTGCCACCTCCCTAGTTAAGAACGATAATAAATTTGTTGAGTTAGGCATAAGAATTAACAACTGGGCGTCTACACTGCAAACTGAATTGTTTGCAATCCTAATGGCGCTAAAGCTAACCTATGACACTGAGTAAGTAAGTAAGTAAGTAAGTTTATTCAGGTATACACAAATACAGTTACATAGAATTATCATACATAGCAGCATATGTGTAGAGAACCTGGGATAACCCAAAAAAGTCAGACAGAGTGACTTATTTCCATTGGGGTCCTTTTACCTTATTATTATAGTATAAAGGTTATAATATTTTTTATTGTTCTACAATGAAGATAACATCTTATTATCATACTAAAAAGACTATCTGCGACACCAAGGTCATTAAGACTATCTACGATACGAGGGTCATTACAAGGAATAAGGTAAAATTTACACGTATGTTAGCTAAAAAATAGAAAATCATTCCCCTCCCTTTCTGTAGCTACATTCATCAGACACCTTTTGGCACTCTTCTTGAAAATGGTTCACGCTATGACTGGTTTTGACATGTGGGGGTAGTCTGTTCCATTCCTTTTTTGCTGTACAATAAAAGGTGTTTGAAGCCGGGCCACTGACTGTGGGTACTACAAAGTTGTGCTCTCTCCCCCTAGTTCTATAAATTGCTTTGGTTCCCAGCCTTGACAAAATTGACAGCAAGATATTCTGGACATTGCTTGTGAGCAATTTTAAAACATGATTTAGCTTCAGTTGTTTTACTCTGTCTTCAACTTTCAGCATATCCAACTGCTGTAATTCATCCTGCCTTTACATGTTCTCTTGGTCCCAGCCCCAGGATGAATCTTACGATTTTGTTCTGGGTGATTTGCAGTCTATCTTTCAGTTTTTTTGTCAAGGCAGAGTACCAAGAAGAGCAAGCGTAACCCATATGGCATTGTATAAGGGCTAGACATAGAGTCCTGCGAGCCTCAGTAGGTAGACACTGTGCTTGTCTATACAGGAACTTCAGTCTGGAAATCGCTTTCTTTACTACACTGTTTCCTATCAATCTCCTGACATGCATGGGTCAAAGGGGTTTTCCCAAATATTTTACTGATGAAACCAAAGTGATGGGTTTCCCCATTACATTGAACATTAAAATTATTTACCCTTCTCAGTTTATGTTTCGGCCAAAGAGAATGGCTTCAGTTTTCCCTAGGTGTAAATGATCGTTTGTTTTGTCTACTAACCATTTGCTGCAGTGACTGAGCGTGAACTCTATCATCATTACTGATTCTAAGTCATCATATTGAAGCTCTTGGCTCATATAATACTCCAACAACATGCATCATGGAGAAGCAGGTATAGATACGCAAAAATTAGGGAAAAGGGAAATTAATGTACCAATTGCTAGGGGGGGGGGGGGGGGGGGGGGTTGGTGTCACATCAAACATTGGAGGACTCCTGTCTTGGATTAAGTTGATATTTAGCCAAGAAGAGTAGCGGAAAGGAGAATGTAGAATAAACTTTGGTATTACTTGTGTCTATATGCATTAGAATAATATAAGGAGAGAAGTAAATAATGAAAATGATTGTTATAGGAATGCAAGTTAGAAGCCTGAGTAGATCTATAACCCCACTATGATAATATGAACGTAGATAAGTATGTTTCTATGAGCAACTTGCAATGTGAAACAAGACTGACTGATGTTGTATGGCCAGGCTTAGGCTGTTATAAGTACTTCTGGCAGTTTGGGAGACACACAGATGAGATCAAACCAAATGTAAATTATGTGATCAGGCATATGTCACGTCTCTTTGAACACTATGTGGCTTATTGTCCCACTTATTGAGGAATACAAGACAGACAGTATAAATCCTATGTGATCATGTCAAGATATCCTTATTAATGAAAATAAGATTACCAGATATACTAAGCAAATTTCCTAAATTTGTCTAGTAACAGTAAGTGAACTATAGATATGTAGATATAAATTCGCATATGTATTCCTGTTAACCCTTTGGGCCTATTTCCTAGGCATTTTGTTATCCATATGCACTCGCGCTACCGTCCAAAGATTAGATGGGGTGCACAATAAACAAGCCACTTCGGTGGCAAAATAAAATCTAATCTAATCTGTACATTTTCAAGGTCAGCAATTTCACCTGCCTTGAAAAGGGTGCTGTTAAGTGTGCACAATATTCCATCCTAAATAGAAACAAATGATCCCTGAAGAGTGTCATCATGGGCTTAGCATCCCTAGTTTTGAAGTTCTCATTATCCATCCTGCCATATTTTCTAGCAGATGCGAATTGAAACAATGTTATGGTCCTTTAAGGCGAGATCCTCCAACAGATCACTCCAGGTCTTTGATATTGGTGTTTTGCTCTAATTTGGGCCAGAAATTTGGTTAAGTTAACTCTGTCTGAAGATTTAATTTCCTAGTGTTTACCATAATCTGGAGTAATTGAAATTTCCTCATCGTTGAACTTCATATTGTTTTCTACAGCCCACTGAAAGATTATGGTTGATGTCCGCCTGGAGCCTTGCATTGTCTGTCAATGGAATACACTGTCATGCAGATTCGGTGTCATCTGCAAAGTGGATAGACATGGTGCTGTGGCTGACATCCTTGTCTATGTCAGATATGATGGATGAGAACAAGATAGGAAGCGAGTACTGTCCTTGTGGAACAGAGCTTTTCAACGTAGCTGCCTCCGGACTTACTCTGTTTGACTACTACCCTCTCTGTTTGTTAGATCTGAGGAAATTATATAGCCATCGACCGACTTTCCTGTATATTCTTTATGCCGCATTTTGTGCACTATATGTCATGGTCACACTTGTCGAAGAGGCTTTTGCAAAATCTGTATATATAAACCTCTGCAATCTTTTTGTCCCCTCTAGTGCACCTAGGACCATGTCGTAGTGATCCAATAGTTGAGACAGACAGGAGCGACCTGTTCTAAACCCATGTGCCTTGGTTGTGTAATTGATGGGTTTCTAGATCTGTGTGATCTTTGCTTCTAGACCCTTTCCAAGATTTTCATGATATGGGATGTTAGTGCTATCAGTCTGTAGTTCTTTGCTATTGCTTTACTGCCCCCTTTGTGGAGTGGGGCTATGTCTGTTGTTTTTAGCAACTGTGGGACGACCCCCGTGTCCCTGCTCCCTCTCCATAGGATGGTAAAAGCTCGTGATAGGGGCTTCTTGCAGTTCTTGATGAACACGGAGTTCCATGAGTCTGGCCCTGGAGCACAGTGCATGGGCATGTCATTTATCGCCTGTTCGAAGTCATTTGGCATCAGGATAACATCAGATAGGCTTGTGTTAACCAAATTCTGCGGCTCTCTCATAAAAAAAATCATTTTGATCTTCGACTCTCAGTCTGGTTAGCGGCTTGCTAAAAACTGAGTCATGTTAGGACTTGAGTAGCTCACTCATTTCCTTGCTATCATCTCTGTAGGACCCATCTTGTTTAAGTAGGGGCCCAATACTGTATGTTGTTCTCGACTTTGATTTGGCATAAGGAAAGAAATGCTTTGGGTTTCTTTCGATTTCATTTATGGCTATTAGTTCTTCCTATGATTCCTGGCTCCTATAAGATTCCTTTAGCTTAAGTTTGGTGTTTGCTATTTCTCTGACAGTGACACCCTACGCATTTCAGATATATTGGTCTCATTTAGCCGCTCTGTTATTCTTTTCCATCGCCTGTATAGGGAGCGCCTGTCTCTTTCTATTTAACATCTACTCCTCCTTTTTGCTAAAGGAATAAGCCTTGAGCATACATCTATTGCCACCAAGTTAATTTGTTCTAGGCATAAGTTGGGGTCTGTGTTGCTTATCTCTTCCCGCTTATATCATTTAGGACTTGGTTTACTTGGTCCCACTTTATGTTCTTGTTATTGAAGTTGAATTTGGTGAAGGCTCCCTCCTGACTAATCTCAATTTGTCGGTCTGGGGCTCCATGCATACATGTCTGAACCTTGATTATGTTGTGATCTGAATATATTGTTTTTGATATGGTGACATTTCGTATCAGATCATCATTGTTAGTGAAGATGAGGTCTAGTGTATTCTCCAGTCTAGTAGGCTCTATTATATGCTGGTTTAAGTTTAATTTTGTGCAGAGATTTAGAAGATCATGTGTGTGTTAGTTCTCGTCAGAGCTGCCTCCTGGTGTTATCACTGCAACAACATTATTTGGTAATATTCCTCCATTTTAGGTGCCTTAAGTCGAAATCCCCCAGGAGCAAGATGTTTGCGGCAGGAGCTGGAAGATTTTCCGGACAGTGGTCAATTTTTAACAGCTGTTCCTGGAATTGCTGGGACGTTGCATCCAGAGGCTTGTAGACTACTACAATGAATAGGTTCTGGTTCTCGATCTTTACTGCTAAAACTTCCACTACATCATTTGAGGCATAAAGCAGTTCTGTGCAAACAAGTGACTCTGCAGTATACAGGCCAATCCCACCCCCCCCCTTTTGCCTGTTCACTCTGTCGCATCTGTATAGGTTGTAAGCTGGGATCAATATTTCGTTGTCCAAGTGATCCTTTATGTGGGTCTCTGTGAAAACTGCAAGCATTGCATTTGCCTCTGCAAGCAGTCCATGGATGAAAGGTATTTTGTTGTTCATTGCTGGCTTTAGACCCTGCATATTTGCAAAGAAGAATGTCATCGGACATTCTTCTTTGGTACTGGGGGGGGGGCGACTTTTTTCCGTCACTAGTATCTGTATCTGTTGGTTTGAAGTGGAGGCAATCGACTGTGGTTCCACTCCAGAAATGACTGGATTCTGCATACTATTTCTTCCATTTCCTGCCAGTTTTTTTTTCCTTCCTGGCACTAAAAAACCTCTCCCTCTTGAGTGACTGTGGCTTCCCAGGTTTTCCCATGGCCTGGATGTTTTGTATCTTTTTGTCCCTTTCAGATGGTGTGCCTGGCAATTTAAGTTATAGCACAGTCTTTCCTGTACTGAAGAGAGACACATTTCAGGGTGAAAAAGCTTACAGGAAGGGAATTTGCATTTTCCTGTTGTCATATGGGCACGACATTTTCTAGGGTGGTCAAAGTTGCACGTCCCATCTGTTTTTCCCGATTTCCCATACCTGCAGATACCAGAAATAGCCTCATATATTTTAGGTGACACAAAATTGATGAAGGGAAGGGCTCCCAAGAAGTTTTTGAAAGTCTTAAGCCAGTGCTTCCATTCCTGAGCAGCCGTTGATAAGTTGGGGTCATAGTCTAGCCTCTCAGGTTTCAGTAAACTCTCCATGTTGTGATGTAGTCTAGCTCAGGATCACCACCAGGTAGCCCAGGATTCTATGTTCAATAATTTGTTGTGGTAGAAACACAGGCCTTATCTCTAGGCTTTATTGAACATAGAATCTTCATAGTACTTCTGCAACAACAAAATATAATGACTAGTACATCTAATAACTACTGCTGGAGGAAAGATCATGTCTTGCATATGTCAAGAGAAAATTTATAACTACAGGCCACAGATTTTAAACTCACCATGTAATCTTCATCACTAACATGTGGATATAAGAGAGGAGAACCACACACCACGTGTTGGCGCCCATGAGACACACCAAGCTGTTGTTGTTGATAAGGGCTCCAAGAGGTGGTGCAGTATTATCCTGCTGCTGCTCCCTACAGGACCAGTATCACTACAGTAGCGCTCTATTCTCTTGGAAGTATGCTCCCCACCACCTGATCTTTTCATAGTGGAAGAGGTAAAAGTAACTATAGGCATAGGGTTAGTTTAATATCTTTATTATGCACCCCTTACCCATCCTGCGGGCGGTAGTCAAAAGATTAGAGAGGTACATAATGGGTCCAGGGACTGGACCCCAAAGTTATGAGAGCTGAACTAGTTACAAAGGTAATGAACTCCAGGTAGATCTGGTCACAATCATGGCAAGTTACAAAGGTAATGAATGAATCAGCCTCACTCCTTTATATTGTTACAATCATGAACAAATTACAAAGTAATGACCCACTGACACGTCCACACCTGGTCACAATTGTAATGAGTTATATATACAAATATTAAGTGGGTCATAAACCCACACGAGCGCGTGCACACACATACACACACGAGGACGCATGCACAGAAACATGCACACGAGCGTACAAATATATGCATACACAGAAGCACGCAAACACACACACGTGGTAATTTTTTATTTACAGCTAGCAAAGACATGGAATTTCTCCAGAATGGTCTGTAATATACAACTATGGATAAAATACTTTGCCATTTCTTGAACATTTCTGAGTGAGTTGTCTCTAAATTCATTAATTTTATCACACTCCAGTACATAATGATGCAAGGTGTGATGCACTCCAGTACATAATGAAGCGGGTGTGACAATAGTCCATCTGGCAAAGTTTACATTTCGTTTAGTCTATATCTGGTGGTGGTGATTTACCTTCCATAGATACTTGTAACCCAGCCGGAGCCGGGCGGTAGTGACATCCAAGAGTCTGCTTATCTTGTTGGATGCCCATAAACATGTGGCTTCCTCCTGCATGATGGAATGATGATAGATGGACTGACTTGTGTCAATTTCACTAAGTTTAAGTCAATAAAGTTCAGTTGAAGTTCTTTTCATTTATTGTTCTCAAACTGCAACTGAAACCCAAGATTACCTGAATTTACCGGGGGAAGAATTCCGGGGGTCAACCCCCCCGCAGCCCGGTTTGACCAGGCCTCCTGGGGTCATAGCCTGTCAACCGGCTGTTACTGTGGCTGCAACAATCCAATTATGAGCACAGCCCTACTGGTCAGGTATCGACTTTAGGTGCTTGTCCGTGCCAGCTTGAAGACTGCCAGGGGTCTTTTGGGACCCCCCTTTATGCTGGGAGGCATTTGAACGTTTGGGCCCCGACACTTTTGTTTTCTTTTAACGTGCTAGTGACCCCCCTGTTTTCTTTGGGGGGGTGTTGCTCGTTTGCCAATCTTTTGCTTTCGTTGCAGTGATTTTTCGTGTGAAATTCGGTACTAGTCCCTCTAGTTTTTTCCGTGTATAAATATGTACCCTTCCCCCCTGCTTTCCCAGAGGTACCCCTCTTTAAAGCTACATTTTGCCAATTTATCAGTTCGTATGGATCTGAAGACCAATGTGAGATGGAATCCACAAGTCACTCTGACTCCACTGTCCACAACCCTTTTACCATACTGTGTTGGCTTCGCCAAGCAGCCCAATTTATACTTAAGATTTTAGAGTTTTTAGGGGTGTCAGCAATCATTACAATTAAAGTGCAACCTTATATACATGGACGCTTTGAGCACAAAGGGTATGGGAAAATAGTTTGGTTTTAAGTGTAGAGGCCCAGTTATGGATACGTGCTCTAATTTTTTATGGAAACCATCACTCTGTTGTCAACACGCACTGCCGCTGCACCAGGTTTGACAAAAGCAGCACTACCAGCGCCCAGTGATGAAACAGCTGCACTACCATGCACCTGTTGACAACAGCAGCACTCCCGCTGCACCAGGTACAACAGCGCACTACCTGCACCAGTGTAGACAATAGCAGCACTCCCGCTGCAGAGGGGTTATGACAAAGCAGCCTACCCCTGCACCCTGTAGACAACAGCAGCACTACCCTGCACACCCCTTCAAAAGGGGGGTCCTTGGCATGGGAAAAGGCTCTTGGGGCGAGGGAATTGACCCCGTCGGGCTCCTTCCCAGACCCAACCCAATTACCCCCAATACCCCCCCCTCTCCCTCCCCCCCTTTTTTCCTTTCCTTCCCCCCCCCCCCCCACCCTTTTGCCATTCCCTTTTTGGCCTTTGGGGTTTTTTTCCCCCAGGCACGCTATTTTCCCAGGTAGGGGAAAGGGGGACCGGACTCCATTCCCTTCTGTTGGGTTTTTGGGGGTGGCGTGTTTGCCGTGGGAAACTGGACGCTGGGGATGTCCCAATCACTCTCCGGGATCCCGGGGAAATGTCTTTGGGCGATGGGTGTATTCTGGAAGCCACCTTTGGGTTTCCGGGGGGGGGTGACCGAAGGGGGATGCTTTGTGGCGGGTATTGGCCGCCCTCTTTTTTTGTCCACCGAAGTAGCTCAACAGAGCGAGTTTCTATCCCGGATTGCTGGGTTTTCGGTTAAAAGGGGAGGGATGGCCGGGGTTCCATTTCTGCTCTACGCTCTTGGGTGCTGAGGTTTTCTTGGGGAGGGGGGATTTTTGGCCCTTTCATTAATCCTAGGAACTTCCCTCCCCCGTCCCCCCTTTTTTTTTTTCTTTTTTTTTTTTTATTTTTTTCTTTTTTTTTTTTTTCTTAAAAACAAAAAAAAAGAAGTAACCCAACCATTGAGAACACAAACATAACCTGGACCCCCGGCCCTTCTTGATACCCCATCCCTTTCTGGCCCCGCCTCATCTTTGGCCCCTCTTCGGGATCTATGCCCCTGTACCTCTTGCCGGGGCTGTTTTTCCCCACCCGCTTCAGTACTGGGTCCGCTGACTCCCTTTTATTTATTGACCTCCACTCTCCTTTGACTATGCTTTTCCCGGCCTCTCTCTCTAGGTGTGGAATTTCGAATCGCGGCCCCCATTCCCTCGGGCAAACCCGGTCCCCTGCCTAAACGCCAACGACAATTACCTGCTGATGATACTTCTCCACCTTCTCATCTTCTCAGAAAAGATCGACAGCCCCTGCACTCCCTTTCCACGCTCAGTTTCAGACTGCACAATGGACTAAATTCTTCACTTTTATGACCGACTTCCTCTACCCCTATCTTTCTGACCAGAGTATTGGCAAGGCACTCCTATGCCATGTTGGTAAAGATATTTCTTTCATGCTCTTAAGAGCGGTACGTGCATCATCATGGTACAAAATGCTACCCAAGCTCATGATCTTTCTCTACTTTCTCATATAGATACTGTTCCTGTCACTATTGAAATCATCTTTCCCTCAATTCTTGTAGTGGTACCGTCATTCTGCCCATACCATAGTTCAACAAAATTTCCAGACATGTGGCAATGACATTGTTGAACAGCTGGAACTCCAAGATCTCCCAATCCTCAAGGTACACACTTATGTTTTTCCTGCCCGTGGGCGGGGACCCATACCCTAGCAATGTGGCTCATTTAACTTTTGACAGCCGTGAACTCCCATCCTCATTTTTTGTAGAAGGACATCGGTTGCAAGTTCAAAAAGGGGATCCCTCCCCTGCAACAGTGTAGAAATTGCTCGTGATTTGGCCATCCGTGAAATATTGCAGATCCATAGCCGAATGCCCAGTGTGTGATTTCCCAAAGACTATTCTAATACGTCTTGCAATCGACCTCCCTCTTGCCTTAATTGTCATGAGGCTCACCCTTCTACTCTTGCCATTGCCAAGTCTACTTAAATGAGTGGGAAATCCATTACCTCAAAGAGGGAGAAGGTCTCACTTATGCCATGGCAGTTTCTCATCTCCGCCTCCAAGGAGACTACCTCATGTTTTTTTATTCTCATGTTTCAAAACGCCCCCCCCTTCTGGAGTCCCATCTTCTGCAACCTCCTCGTGGTTACCTCTCCCATAGTCACTCATATATCTATTTCTTTTGGCTGTCCTAGGCTCAGACTCTCTACTTCAATGCCTCAGTCTGTTCTCGCTTCTTCGTGTTCTCCCTCACAAGCCTCAGTATGACGAGACCTCGTACGAAACCTCCTCCAAATCATCCCTCTATTTCTCAGGAAAGTCAAAAAAAGGTCCTTTAACCCCTCCTTCCTTTCTTGCACCTCCTCATTTTACCTTCCCTGCTCTGTACCGGTTTCTTCCCCTCTCACTGGCTCTGTTACAAGTGGTAGAGGTTCATCCTCCTCCTTGTACTATACCTACCTCCCCTGTTCCCTCCCAAGTTTCTTCCTCTTCTGCCACCTCCCAGGTTTCTGCCTTCTCCAGTTCCCTCCCCCCTTTTGCCCCCCCCTACCTTGGTACAGTCCATTGCATTTCCCAAATCTTACTCATCCTCCCCTACCATCTCCAATATTGTCTCCCATACGACGTCTCTGAATTCCGAAACACTTGAAGCAATCTCTGAATATATCAGAGACCAAACCTCAATGGACACTGTTTCCACCCTCTGTTCCTTCTCTGTCCCTCCTCCATCTGCACAACTCCTTTCTTCACAGCGCACCGTTCCTTCGCTGCTTAAAACGTTTTCTGCTGCCTCCACATGTGGACTTTTCTAATCCCTCCAGTCCGTAGGAACCCTTCCCTGCAGATTTCAATACTTTATCATTGCCAATCATGGCCTATTTACAGTGGAATATACGAGGCCTCAGGGTAATCGGGGTGAGCTTCAGATGTTCTCTCCCAGTTTTCCCCTTTTGGTGTTTGCTTACAGGAACCAAAATTACACTCTGCTGTTATCTCTCCCATCTCAGGCTTAATTTATTGTATTCTTCAGATCCTTTTCTTTATGGGGCCTTTAATGAAAGTGCCCTTCTTCTATGCACTGATATTCCGTACCATCAGCTATTTGTTCGTACTTCGCTGCATTACACAGCAGCCCCCTATCCACTTGCATAGGTGGTACAGCTCTGTTCTTTATATCTCTCTCTTTCTCGGGCATTATCTATTCTGGATATTGCCTTTCGTGTTTCGTCATTACCTCCACCGATTCTGTTCTTGGGGATTTTAAATGGGCCCACATTTTCCTCTGGGGGTCTCACTGTGATTCCCTTGGCATTCAGTTAGAGGCTTTTCTTGCCACCAACCCCCTCCATGTTTTAAAATTACGAATCTCACTCCCATTTTGATCCTCGGACTCACACTCTCTCTTGCATCGATCTCTCAGTCCTGCTCTTCCTCCGCCGCATTAGACTTCACCTGGTCTGTTCTCCTGGATTTACATGAGAGCGATCATTTCCTAATCATTCTTACTTCCCCTTCATATTCACCACCTCCTCGGATCCCACGCTGGCAATTTAAAACCCAAATTTGGGAAACCGTTACTCACAACTAACTGTTTTTAGTGAGGTTCCTTCTTCGTCCTCCATTGATGAGCTTTTAACACCTCATCCTCCGTTTTAACCACAGCTTCTCATTCTATACCCCAAATTTTTGGGGAGGCATTCTCAGAAATGCGTGCCTTGGTGGTCTCCCGCTTGTGCTCGTGCAGTACTTTTGAAATGCGCTGCATGGAGCAGGTACCAGAACAATAGAACCACGAGAGACTTCTTGATTTTAAGCAGAAGCGTGCGATCGCTCGCCATGTCATCCGTGACGCTAAACGCACTTGGGTGGTGAGATTATGTCTCCACCATCACCTCTGCTTCCTCTATGTGTGCAGTCTGGTAAAAAGTACGAAAACTGAGTGGGAAATATTCTCCTGACCCGGTCCTGTTCTGCAGGGTTTTACCGGTGATGATATAGAAAACCACTAGATGGTGCAATGAAATTGGCAATCATACTGGTCAGTATTATCTCAGGGACTCCATCTATGTCCTCGTTTCTTTCCTCAAAGTCTGCAGGAGTTAGAAACCCTTGGCACTTTTCTTCTATCTCGAGAAAGAAAGCTATAATGTGCCTTTTACACTTCAAGAACTGGTGGCAACACTCTCAGCTTGCGTGATCATCGGCAGCTGGACCGATCGATTTTCTTTAGTCATAATGCTACAACATTTACATCATGTCAGCACTTGCAGTAATATTATGCCTTTCACTCTTATTTGGTCAATGAGTTCTTACAAGCTGTGGAAATCTGCCAGTGTTCTCCCTTTCGCTATAGAACCAGGCACTACAGGACATTGAAGCCTACTCTATCGTCCCATTGCTCTTACCAGTTGCGTTTGCAAAAGTGATGGAACGCCTGGTAAATAGCGTTTAGTGTGGTATTTAGGAGGGACACAACCACAGTCTCTCCACTCCGTCAATATGGTTTTAGTAAGGGACGTTTCTACCTTAGACCCCTTATACGCTTGCGATAGTATATTCGTATGCCTTTGCGAATAACCCACTACAGTTATTGCCATATTTTTTGACCTTGGAAAGGCATATGGACACAACTTGGAGGTATAATAATTTGGGCCCAAGCCCCACTCCTTGGGCTACGATGCAATCTATCATCTTCCTTAAGAACTTTTTTTAACTGATAGAAATTTCAGTCGTTCGGGTTAATAATTGGTGTTCTTCCGGACTTTATCATGCTGTAGGTGTCCCAGGGGATGGGTTTCTGAAGCACAACACTTTTTCTCCTTGCTATTATGATTTGGCCTCTATTCTTCCATCAATGATTTGGTCATCACTCTTGTGATGGACTTCGCTATTGCCTGTGAGGCGGCTGACTGTCCACATCATTACATTTTTCTCTCCTGCCTTGGGTCACGGACGTGTGGTGTTTCAATTGGGCCACAACACATGGGTTTAAATTTTCCAAGCAATAAACCCACCAAATTACTTTCACTAGACGCTCAGTCATCTCCGTTCATCCTTGCACCTCTATGGGTCACGTATCCTGTATGTGATACAGTCATGTTTCTGGGCCTCCTCTTTGTCCGTAGGTTACCTGAAACTCACATGTACCTCTATGAAGGCAACTTGTTCAGAGCCGCTTAACAACTTTAATACCCTTGCTCATCTTTCATGGGGAGTGATTCGTCGAACCCTCCTTGCCTACATTACACACTCATTTTATTGATGAAACTTGATTATGGTACTAGATCTATTCAGCGCATCCCTGCTAATCTCTCTTGCCTTAACACCATTCTCACTAAGGATTACGTTTATGCTTGGTGGTTTTCGATCTTCCCCTGTGAGAGCTCTACTTGCAGAAGCGACCGTTCCATCCGTATCGATCACCATGATGCCCATTGGCCTTCACTACTATGTTGTACGCTCTCATGTCTCCGCAATCCTTCCATTTAAAGAATGGTCACTGATATTAGTAGACATTCTTTATTTGTTCTCCGCCCATGTATACTCTGCCCCTTCTATCTTTGCCTTCCTTCGCTCTTGTCTTCTCTTCAATTACCACCTTTCTATGTTCATGCAGCATCTCACTTTTCCCTACCTCCCTGGGAAGTTCCAGCTGTTCGAGTCTGTTCTTTCTCTCTCCCTTGCTCGAAAGCCCAACTGTCTACGGTCGCTTCCCGCTATCTTTTTCTTGACCACTTCCACTCTCATTCTCATGCCATTGCTGTGTACACAGATGGCTCTAAGTCTTCTGATGGCGTAGGATTCACAGCAGTGTTTCCGGAAAGCGTCGTACGAGGGCATTTACTATCTTCGGCTAGTATTTTTACTGCTGAATTGTATGCCATCCTTGCAGCACTTATTAGTATTGCATCTATGCCTGTGTCATCATTTGTGGTTGTCTCAGACTCTCTTAGCGCTTTACAGGCTATACAGAAATTTGATACACCTCACCCCTTGGTCCTCCGTATCCAACTTTGGCTACGCCGCATCTTTACCAAGCATAAAGATATTGTTTTTTGTTGGGTCCCTGGTCATGTTGACGAACAGGGCAATGAACAGGCAGACACTGCTGTGCGGTCAGCAGTACATGACCTACCAGTTTCATACAGTGGTCCCTCAATAATCGTCCGGCCTGAAAGTCGTCCATTTTGGAAATAGTCCTGTTTTTTCGTCAAAATATTGGCTCGGAAATGGTCCGGTAACTCGCTAATAGTCCTTCATCCCAGACGCGTATGCACGGTCTGAGCGGTCTCGAGCCGCCTCAGCCTTTCCTTCCCAGCCAGTGTGCCATTGTTTACCAGTGAGCGACGGTTCCCTCACGTGCTCCAGTGAAATATTTCATAATATTTCATTTATTTTAGTGCTTGCAAGTTATTTAAGTGCTAAATAAGCTACCATGGCTCCAAAGAAAGCTCCTAGTGCCAAGCCTTTGGTAAAGAAGGTGAGAAATACGATTGAATTTAAGAAAAACATCATTGAACAATATGATAGTGGCATACGTGTGGGCGAACTGGCCAGGATGTACAACAAATCCCGTACAACCATATCTTCCATCATAGCCAAGAAAAAGGAAATCAAGGACGCTGTTGTTGCAAAGGGGGTAAATATGCTGACAAAAATGAGATCACCAGTACTCGAAGATGTTGAGAAGTTATTATTGGTGTGGATCAATGAGAAACAATTAGCAGGAGACAGTCTTATGACGTCGCTTATTTGTGAAAAGGCTAGGCAGTTGCATGACAATTTGGTAAAGAAATTGCCTGCAACTAGTGATGATGTGAGTGAATTTAAGGCTAGCAAAGGCTGGTTTGAGAGATTTAAGAAGCATACTGGCATACACAGTGTGGTAAGGCATGGTGAGGCTGCCAGTTCGGACCACAAGGCGGCTGAAAAATATGTGCATGAATTCCAGGAGTACATAAACAGTGAAGGACTGAAACCTGAACAAGTGTTCAATTGTGATGAAACAGGCCTCTTTTTGAAGAAAATGCCAAAGAGGACCTTCATTACACAAGAGGAAAAGGCAATGCCAGGACACAAGCCTATGAAAGACAGGCTGACACTAATGTTCTGTGCTAATGCTAATGGGGATTTCAAAGTGAAGCTGTTACTAGTGTACCATTCTTAAAATCCCAGAGTGTTCAGGAAAAACAATGTTATGAAGAGTAAATTGTGTGTGTTTTGGAAATCTAATAGTAAGGCATGGGTCACGAGGGAAATTTTTGTATAGTGGTTCAACGAAGTGTTTGGCCCTAGTGTGAAGAATTACCTCCTGGAAAAGAAATTGGATCTCAAGTGCCTCCTAGTAATGGACAATGCACCTGCTCATCCTCCAAACTTGGATGACCTAATTCTGAAGGAGTTTGGGTTCATCACAGTAAAGTTCTTGCCCCCAAATACCACTCCTCTCCTCCAACCCATGGACCAGCAGGTCATTGCAAACTTTAAAAAACTCTACACCAAAGCAGTGTTTGATAGGTGCTTGAATGTGACCTCAGACACTCATTTGACCCTACGAGATTTTTGGAAAGAACATTTCAGTATTCTCCATTGTGTAAGCCTTATAGGTAAGGCTTGGGAGGGAATGACTACCAGGACTTTGAACTCTGCTTGAAGAAAATTGTGGCCAGATTGTGTTCACAAGAGGGATTTTGAAGGGTTTGGGGCTGACCCTGATGAGCCTATGTCAGTTGTTAAATCCATTGTGGCACTGGGGGCTTCCATGGGGTTGGATGTGAGTTTGGAGGATGTGGAAGAGTTGGTGGAGGACCACATTTGTTGTGGTTCACTGAGCTAACCACTGAGGAGCTGCAAGAGCTTCAGCAGGAACAGCAACAGATGGCAGCTCTGAATCTTGATGCAGAGGAGGAGGAAGAGAGATGGAAGAAAGTGCCTTCTTCAGAAATTAAGGAGATTTTTGAAATGTGGGGTAGGATGGAAAGATTTATGGAGAAACATCACCCATTGAAGGATGTTGCAAGCCATATCGGCAACTTGTACAGTGACAGAGTCTTGGCCCATTTTAGGGAAGTTTTAAAGAGACGCCAGGGAACAGAGCTCTCTGGACAGTTTTTTGCGAGACAGGACTCCAGTGACTCTCAGGGTGGTCCTAGTGGCATTAAGAAACAGAGAAGAGAAGTAACCCCAGAAAAGCAATTGGTACCCAAGGTGTTGATGGAAGGGGGAAAAAAA
>NC_069429.1:41545358-41566595 GCF_026875155.1 Cherax quadricarinatus | reverse complement strand
AAATCCAAGAAAGACAGTTAGAAAGAGAAAGAGAAGACAAAAAGGAGCGTGATAGACTTGATCGTGAAGAAAGAGCTAGAGACATGAGGAAAAGGCTAAATACGTGAGGAACAAGTTAATTAAGAAAACTTGAGAAAGAGCAAGGATAGAGAATTGAGGAAAAAGCTAGAGAACATGAGGAAATGAATGAGATAAAGCTAGAGAACATGAGTTAATAGAGAGAGAAAAGGATCGCGAGCTCGAAAAATCTCGCCTTGAATTAGAGAATAAAAAGTTAACTTTGACACAACAACAATTAGAGAAGGAGTAATGAACATCATGCAGCTAGTGCACATATTCCAACACCTAATTTACCTCCTTCACAGAGGGGGAAGACATAACTTCATACATTATCAGTTTGAAAATACGCTACCCTCTGTGAATGGCCTGCTGACACCTGGGCTACTAGGTAGGAATGTTATTTTCTGGTACAAGCTTTGAATATCTATGCAACTTTGTCGCAGGATATATATGTAATTATAACCTACTGAAGAAGGCAATCCTTAAAGCATATCAAAAAACCACTAATTCTTACAGGAAAGATTTCAGGTATGCCACCTTACAGCCTGGCCAGAACTTTCAGCAGTTACAGGTAACACTCTTTCGTTTGTTCGACTTTTGGATAGAGAGTTCAGGAATTGATCACAGTTATGAATCTCTTAGAGACTTCATGGTTGCTGACCAGTTCCTGACAGCTCTTCCCCACCAGATACGAACATTCATTCAGAGAACGTAACCTGATTAAAGCGAGAAGTTGCTGAGGCCTGCTGACCTGTATGCTGAGGCTCACAATTCCTATAAAAGACCTAAAGGGATCGAACCCTAAGGGCAAGGGTTCATCAGACCTTAAGAAATCAAAGCCTCTAGTGGAAAGTAAATGACTTCTTTTATTCCTGTTTGTCATTTGTGTGGTGTTAAGGGACATAAACGTCCAGATTGTCCTTCTAAGAAGGTCCAAAAAGTTGGAAGATGTTTTAAAGACTGTAATGACCAAGCACCCTTCTGTTCAGGAACAGTTAATGGACTTAATGTATCTACCATTTTACGAGACACTGGATGCACATGTATAGTCATTTCTGATAAGCTGTTCCCTAATCTTAAAGAAACTCATTCCTCTGCTATACTTTCAGACTACTTGGGCCGTACGGACACTTTTCCTACCATCCGTTGTTACATTAGGTCTAAATGGTTCACAGGTTGGTCTGAAGCCGTACTAGCTCCCATCACTTCTTGCTCCGTACTAATAGGTAATGTAAAAGGTGCCATTCTTCCTTCTGAGGTTGACCTTTCATCACCAAAGATGGACATAAGCTTTTCAGATCCTCTTCTGTAGAGTCAGAGAAGCCCCTCGAAAGTTCAGATGAGACAATGTCTCGTGAGATTCATGTGGGATTAAAAACCAGTGATGCTACTCTCGAAAGCGAGGTATGAAGGATCACCGTTTTCCACTTGTTAGATGAAATGAAGGTAATCTTCCTCTGATACCATAAATGTCTTGTCTAGGGGCACAGACCAAAGCCAGGATTCTCCTACAGACCATATTGAATTTCCCTGACTTTAAGCCTTTAGATATAACGAAGGACTTCCTTTGTCAATTTACAACGAATTGCCCTTCAATCAATTGCCATAATGCCCGCTAAACAAAAATACAAGTTTATCCAAAGGAAAAAACTTTTTCATATAAATTTGAATATGTAAAAGGTATCTTGTACAAGTCAGTAATCAAATTAAATTCAGATGAGATAGACTATTCCATCTTAGTTAGTTCGCAAGTCAATGCATAGAGACTGTTCTTAAATGGCTCATGACCCTGCCAGTGCCCGAACATTTCTAGCATCGTACAACCATAAATAAAATTAGGGAACACCTATTTTTTGGCCAAAATGTCCTCAGATGTCACTACTTATTTAGATTCGTGTAAAGTTGCAACTGCCATCTCTCCCGAGGTTCCAGGCGATACCTATGGTCAAAATGCTATCTTATGGAAACTCGTTGAAAGAGTACTATTGACATCCGTTTGCCTTTGAATCTCCCACAATTCATCTGGGGGAACATAGATATATTATAAAATTAACATTAGTTGATAATGCTTTCGAGGTTCACAGAACCGTTCCCATAAAGACCATAACTATTTTTTTACTACAGAGGTTGCTGAAGGCCCTTTTGTCCATCTTCTCCAGAGGGCATCCAAGAAAAATTTGACTGAGTGTGGTGGGACATAATTCACATCTGACTTAATGCAACATCTCTACCCCAACTTCTGGGGAGAGAAAGCCTCTCTTCACCACACCCTATCATCCCACTGTAATGGAGGAATTGACGCCAGCAACGATTCTCAAGTCCATTTTAAGGAAACTTTGCTCCCCTTAAACCTAAGGAGTGGTCATAGTTACCTACCCAGTTCTTTTGTTTGCCCATGAGGGGAAAGTTTCCCAGTGACTCTTTGGTGATTTCACCTTTGAACTTCTCTGTGGTAGACAGGCCAGCAGGACCATTGCCATCGCCTTCATGACTTATGGACTAATGAGGAGGTAAATGCGAGTCAGCATCTTAACAAGTTACTCCTTGACCTAAGATCCAAACTTGAGATACCGTCTGACATAGTTTCGAAAAGACCTAAGCTTGTCAATGGACCAGTACAAAACCAATTTTTGATTCCAATAGTCCAAGAGAAGTTTTAAAGTAGGGATGATGTTCTTGTACTTAGCTACAAGTCAAAGCTAAATTATTTAAAGTAGCCAAATGAAAGGTCCATATAAAAGTAAATAAAAATTTGTGGGAAAGTTGACTACCTCATAGAAGTCAAGGGGAAACCTAAAGCTTTATCATAACATCATCCTAAGAATAATACCGAAGAAATTCGGTTTAACTGCCTTAATAACTTTGACTTAGTTTTTCCACACGAACTTGGATAAGACAACTGAAAAATGTAAGTTGTGTGGAATTGACACACGCATGACTTGGTGACTCTTGACCACTCGGGCGCAACCAACATTAATAATTAATGAATCTTTGATGACCAAAAGAGACATGAACTTCTACAATATGTGAGTAACTTTTCAACATCTTTACTGAATTCCAGGTGTTTACCTCCTACGTAGTCCATAGAGATTGACTTAGTGACGACAATCCCATCAACGGAAATTATACCCAGTTCCATTCACCTAGGGATTGCATTTGATCGAGAAGTAACAGATTATTAAAACTAAAGATCATGAACTTTCATATCTGCATATTGCTCACCAGAGTCATGGTTTAAGAAGGAGGATAATTCATATAGACTTGCTATGACTTAGCCCTACACCCTAACAGCCCCCCTTAATGCTACAAACTCGGTGGGATGCTGAGCCTATGCCCTTAATAGATAGCGATCTACACAAATTTTTTGACCTCTTCCTTCTTTTCAGGGAGATTGATATCGTCCGGCATATCATCAAGTAATGTTAGATGCCCCTTCTTCTAAGGCAGTACACCGCTTTTTCCATACACACCAGAGGACTGAGGCAATTTAGAACTACAGCCCTTCGGTTTTGGTAACTGCCTGTTCTAGCCTACGTGAGACTGGATGAGAAGAGGTCTTGGTAATATGCCAAAGGTTAATTCTTTTGATAACCTTTACGTAATGAAAACATCCACGAGGGGCGAACATATCCAAACATAACATCAGTTTATGCGTATGTATATGCTCACTATGGCCTCACTCCAAGCCAAAGAACATGCTTCCTTGGTATAACAGGTTAGATATCTTGGACTGATACTTTCTAACTCTCTGCAGCTCTCTCCCCAGGAAGACCCAAAGCTTTATTAGAATTTAAATTCCCAAAACAAAGAAGCTCATGATAACCTTTCTTGGTTCATAAATCTTATGCACGTTTTCCGAACCGTACTGATCTTCACAGGCATCTATTCCGCCTTCCTTAAAAAGTCTATGAAGGAACCTATTGAACTTCCATTGGTAGCTCGGAAAAGTTTATGAGATTAAAAGTATCTTTTCGAAACCCTATACTTAAGATTCCAATAGTTTATAAAACATGTCAGTTTAAGAACTGTTCCTGCCACTAATGGCTTAGGTGTGGTTGTTACTACAATACCATGATGGTACCTGCTCCCTTCCCTTTATGCTTCCCTAAGCTGGAAACTCCTCCCGCAGAAACGAGATACTCCACAAAAGAAAAGGATGATTTTAGCCCTTGTGTGGGGTACTCCAAGCTTTAAACTTTATTTGCTGGGAAAAAGAATCCATTTTAGAAACGGAATCACAAACCTTGATAAACTAGAAACTTTTAGGGAACCAACAGTCGCCTCTTGAGGTGGGACAGTTGGGTCTCCAAGCTTTTAAGTTCGCATAATTGTGTATACAGTGGTTCTCCATTAATTTCTCCTCCTGACTGGTTAAGTCGTGACAGTCCAGTCAGAAGATTTTTTGCCTTACACGACTTCCACATGTTATAACAGTTTTCACTCGCCTATTCTTCTTATACTCTTGACTATAAGTCTTGGTATCGGGGGAGTGAGAGGAAAAAGTTTCAATAGATAGGAGAGTAGCGATTATAAGAATAGTTTCTTGCCGCAACTAGTTAGGTAGGGTAAGTCAGGTCCGGCCGGCTATTCCGCCCCCCCTTTTTTTTTTTTTTCTCTCCCCTCCCCCAAAGTGGATAGTTTGCTTGCCGACAAACCCAACGCTACTTGTTAAGGTCAGAGAAAGTCTAGCTCCCCTGTTCCCATGCCTTTTTTTCCCGCCCACCCCGAAAGTGATAGTTTGATTGGGGCCACTTGCGTTGTTAAGTGTAGGGTCAGTCTACGCCCCGCTATTTCTTCCCTCCTTCTTCCCCCCCCCCCCCGAAAGGTTGACGTGTGGTGCTCCCGTCCAAACAGTAATCACTAGACTCACAGCCCCCCACACTAACTGTATTACTTGCCTGCCTTGTATCTAGTGAGTGTTATTATTGAAAGCTCACTTTTGACCAATAATAAACTTAGTCTTTCAGTCTTGCTCTAGGTTGACTGTTGTATAATCACCACATCTTTTAAGGTATTTGGGTACTTATGCATGCAGATGTGAATTTCTTAAGCTGTCATAGGTAAACCTAGTTTATCTTTTCCAGCTGGATAAGAGGGTCACCTGTCAATCAACGAGGTAAAATTGAAGAGACGGACTAACATTTGAGATGTCCCCAATTCCTGACCAATTACACTGTTTGTGTATGCAAGTAGCAGATATAACCCTCGTCAATGCATGAAAAAAAACCTGCTTTCCTGTCCATCGGGACGAATTCATAACGGCATACTGTGAAGAACAGCAAGTGGTATTGTAACCAACACCTGCGAACCCCCCCCCCCCATCATCAGCAAGCTGCCTACGATTTCAACAACACGCATGTCACAAACAACATACAACCCAAGTTTTAGAAATATTAGCGTTGAAATTCAGATATCATTTATATTTATTCAGTTTCATTTTCTTTAATGTAGTATCAATATTTCATGTTTAAGTGTTTCATATTTTATATTTTCTAATAATAAATTTGTTTATGTTTGTCAGTTTTTGTTCTTTTTCTATTCATATAATTTTCCCTGAGGAGGAGCCAGCTTTGTAATAACTGTCTGAAGTTGTTACAGAGCTGAGTATTTTATATACTACCACAAATGAACCTAATCCCTCTAATCTTCCTTAGAGAATGCAGATCATACTCCAGACAGATTAACTGAGTCGTCCAATAACATTATTTATCTACATGTAGTGCATATTCCTACTGCTATCTCTGAAAAACCTTGTACTAACTTTTACTAGTTTAGTACAACTACCTCATATACTATGCATTTTTTTCTTGGTTGCCTGTGGTTAACGCTCTTGCTACGACACATGCGAGGGCCTGGGTCGATTCTCTAGCCAGAGTAAGAAAACATTGGTCGTGTTTCTCCCGACCTGTTGGTCTATGTTCCCCATCAGTAAAATGGGTACCTGAGTGTTAGTCGACTGGTGTGGGTCGCATCATGAGACCATCATGAGACTGTAGCCTCGTTGTGCTCCCGGTTTTCTCGTGTTTTCACGGTCGCTCTTACGTGCTAGAACTTTAATTTGTGTCATCAAACTTACGATACCTCCCTCTAGCGCCTGAAACCGAAGAAAACAAGAAAAAATCTTGGGGCGGAAAAGCATTATATACTGAGGTCAAAAAAGGAGAATTAGTGTGCACTGCGTAGCAGAGTTTACTGCCAGAGGGGAATCATAGGCCTGTCCCCGTGTGGAAAAAAATAATAATAATTGAAACTATTTCATGTCAGAGGAAAGAAAGTTCTCCCTGATAACAATGAGTATACATAGTGTATAGTGTATACTACAGTGGATGCCCTAGTATATTGATGATAAAGGCTAAAGAGTCATTTGAAAACAGGTGAATTTGTATGAAGTGATAAGCCTATACAGGAAGTGCCCGAATTCGCCCAAAACTTACACAGGTCGGCTGTTTTTAATAATCTTACTGGCCTGCTAGTGTACTCGCAGTATAATCTAGAGATAACCATTGAATAGCAGAATACAGTGATTTGTAGTAGCAAACTAACCAGTATTATAATGTACTTTAGTGGAGCTGGAGTGGACCTTTCATTAGTTTCTTTTCTTGAAATTAATTCTTCATCAGAGTACAAAACAAATGCACTGGCCAGCAAAATAGAGCAAAACAACCAACTCAAAGACCTGGGATGATTAATGTCGGAGGATCTCAACCTTCAGGACCATAACATTGGTATCAATCGCATCTGCTAGAAAAAAATGACAGATGATAATGAGAACCATCAAAACTAGGGAGGCCAAGCCCATGATGACACTCTTCAGGTCACTTGATCTATCTAGGCTGGAATATTGCGGCACTCTAACACACCTTTCAAGGCAGGAGAATTAGCCGACCTAGAAAAGTGTACCAGAGAACTTTCACGGCAGGCGCATAAACGGAGATAAAACCCCTCAATTACTGGAGCGCTGAGGTTTCAAAACCTGTAATCCCTGGAACGCAGAGGGAAGATACATGATTATATAGCACCTGGGAAAATCCTAGAGGACTAGTACCGAACTGCACACGAAAATCCACTCACTACGAAAGCAAAAGACCTGGGCAGACGATGCACCATCCCCTCCACAGAGAAAACATGTGTCAACTAGCACGTTAAGAGACATACAATAAGTGTCAGGGGCCCGAGACTGTTCAAATGCCCTCCCAGCACACATAAGTGGAATACCAAGCAGACCCCTGCAGTCTTTCAGCTGGCACTGGACAAGTCACCTAAAAGTCAGTCCTGATCAGCCGGGCTGTGGCTCGTACGTTGTTTGCGTGCAGACCAGCGCAACAGCCGGTTGATCAGGCTCTGATCCACCAGGAGGCCTGGTCACAGACGCGGCCGCGGGGGCGTTGAACCCCCGAAAATCTCTCCAGTGTAAACCTCCAGGTAAATACCGAGACGTTACAGTGAATTCATATAACCATGTAGTTTACCAGCGTCGCAATAGTACACAAGCTAGAGAGCATTATTACTACAGAAAAAGCGTCCTACCTCCAAAATTTGCACCAGTCAACTATAGTGATAATATAGCAGTTATTGTGTGGAGACGGAAAAAAAAACATAGAAAAGCCAGATACAGCGATTGATAAACAAGGAGGTGACACGTTTCGTCATTGAGGAGCTGCCCAGATAACAACCGGCTTCTTCAACACGCAAGTTATTACTGTTGTATCAGTCAAACACATATTACTCGGGTAGATAATTTCAGTAGATCCTTCATGTGATTAGCTCAAATCCACCGACCATATGATTAAATAAGTGACCCACTGATCAGAGCAGATCGACTGGTCCGAACCTTGACTGGTCCGAACCTTGACTGGTCCGAACACCCGGACTGGTTTCGAAACAGTTTCGTTGGACATAAAGCAGACTGTAAACGAAGGGGTTGTAGGCGCCCTTATAAACACAAACATTAAAAATCAGGAACGTACGTAAGTCTGTCCTATATACAAAAAGAGTAAGAAACAGAAATACAAATAGTAGAGCTTCAATTAAGTTTTATTAATATAAAATTCCAGAGAGGTTGCTAGTAGAATGCAGTAAATCAACCATTCAAATCATTATGAAGCTCTGTGTAGTCTTGTCAGTCAAACAAACGGGCTTCCACAATGGATAAAACTGTCATTTTTCAGAGGAAAATGGTGTCCACGCCCCTTGTGCACATATCCCAGAACTAGCATCAAGCCAGTATTAAAACAGAGAAGTGTTCTCTGTTATGCCAAATAGGAAATCTGTGGACTAAAATCACAAGGTTATTAAAAGAGGAGCAACATCAAAGCAGCTTTTCATAGAACCCTGAAGCTTTCTACAACGAAGATGGGAACATAAAAAGTCTGGCTGAAGGTACTGCCCTTGATACTGTCATGTAGTCAACAAACTGTAAGGCTGGAGGTGATGGTCCTTGGGAGACAGTAATAGTAAAGCTGAGGTGCTGTCCTGGGAGACAGTAATGAAGCTGGAGGGTGCTGTCCTGGGAGACAGAAATGTGAAGCTGAGAGAAACTGTCCTGGAGACAGAAGGTGAAGGCTGGAGATTTTTGTCCAGGTCGTCGGGAATTATACGCATGAAGGAATACATATAAATGACCTCATAAGGGGACAGGAGCCATAGAGGGAAAGCATTGTAGTCAAAGATAAGAATAAAACCAATATGGCAAACTAGAAATTCCGCAGGAAAATAGCAAACAAGATGACCCCAATGCAATAGTGGAGGATAAATTACCAAAAAACATACTGGTGGGAGCTCCATTGCTGGTGCTATGGGGAGGAATAGAAGTAAGACAGGGAAAATAACAAGCACCAACAGGGAATAGCAGTCACAGAAACCCAAGGAATCGGAAATGACCAAGCCTGTGCACATACTAGCACTTGTATCTGCTGGCATGGGAAACCTGGAAAAACAGATGGACGTGCAACCTATGACCACCCTGAAAATGCCTGCCCATGAAGGACAACAGGAAAATGCAAACTCCTTCCTGTAAACTTTTTCACTTACTCTGAAATGTGTACCCTCTTCAGTCACAGGAAAGACTTGTGCTATAACTTAAATTGCCAGGCATACCATCTAAAGGGAGACAAAAAGATACAAAACATCCCAAGGCCATGGGAAAACAGGGTAGCCACGAGCCACCTCAAGAGGTGAGGTTTTTTTAGTGCAGGAAGCGGAAAAAAAACTGCAGAAATGTCAGAAATAGTACACCAAATCCAGTCATTCCTGAGTGGAACCGACAAGTCGATAGGCCCTCCACACCAAACCAACAGATACAGATACTAATGCCGGAAAAAAATCCCCCCCCAGTACGAACAATACCACCATCCCGATAACATTCTCTTTGCAAATATACAGGGTCTAAAGCCAGCAACAAAACAACAAAATACCTTCATCTCGTGACTGCTTGCAAGCAAAGGCAATGTTTTTTTTTATTATGTTGTTCTGCGGCTTTCACTGTGATCCCACATAAAGGATCACTTGGACAATGAAATATGATCCCGGTTACAACCTATACAGATGTTGGGACAGAGTGAACAGCCAAAGGGGGGGGTTGGGCCTGTACATTGCAGAGTCAATTTTTTGCACAGAACTGCTAATGCCTCAAATGACCGTAGTGGAGTTTAGCATAAAGTGTCGAGAAGTCCACAACTAGTCCATTGTTGGTAGTCTACAAGCCTCGCGGATGCAACATCCCAGCAATATCCAGGAGCAGTCTGTTAAAAATTTGACCACTGCGTCTGGAAAATCCGTTCCAGCTCCTGCATCCACCAATCGTTGCTCCTGGGGATTTCAACTTAAGGCACCAAAATGAGGAATATAGCATTATAATATTGTTGCAGTAATAAAAACAAACCCAGGAGGCAGCTCTTGATTAAAACTCACACTCACACGAGCTTTTAAATCTGCAACAAAATTCAATTAAAACCAGGGCAAATAATAGAGCCTACTAGAACTGAGACTACACTAGACTCTCATAAGCACTAACAATGATGATCTGATAAGAAATGTCCACCATATAAAATACAATATACTCAGGATCACAACATAATGAGGTTCTGACGATTTATGGCGAGGAGCCCCAGACCGACAAAATGAGACTAGTCACCGAAGGAGAGCATTCACCAATTCAACTTCAATAAACAACAACATAAAGTGGGACTCAATAAACCAGTCTCTAACCGATTAAGCTGGGACGATATACATAAGGCAACCAGACCCAAACTTATGCCTAGAACATATTAAACTCGGTGGCACTTCGAGTGTATGCCCAAGTGGCTTATTCCTCTAAGAAAAAGGATTAGTAGATGTAAAATAGAAAGAGACAGGCGCTCGCTTTACAGAAGGCGACGAAAAGAATAACAGAGTCGGGCTAAAAAAGAGGTCAATATATCCTGAAATTCGCAGGAGAACACTGGTCAGAGAAATAGCCAAGCGTGAACTTAAGCTAAAAGAGAATCCTTTAGGAGTTCAGGAATCGCGGGAAGACTAAAAGCTATAATGAAAATGCGAAAGAAACCCAAAAGTATTTCTTCTCCTATGCCAAATCAAAATCGAGAACAGACGCCATTAATGGGCCCCTACGTAAACAATTGGGTCCAACACAGGATGACAGCAGGAAATGAGTGGAAGCTACTCCAAGGTCCCAATATGACACAGTATTGCAAGCCGTACCAGACTGAGAGGTCGCAGATCAAAAATGAATTTTTTATGAAGAGCCACAAAATTTGATTAACACAAGCCTATCCGATGGTTATCCTGACGCAAATACTTCGAACAAGGCGATAAATGACATGGCCCATGCACTCTGGCCCCAGGGCCAGCTCATTGGAACTCTGTGTTCACAAGAACTGCAAGAAGCCGCCTATCACGAGCTTTTATTTTCCATCCTAATGGAGAGAGCATGGACACGGGTGTGTCCCCCTCAGATGGTACTAAAAATCCAACAGACATAGCCCCCACTCCACAAGGGGGCAGTAAAGGCAACAGCAAAGGAACTACAGACCAATAGCACAAACATCCCATATCATAAAAATCTTGAAGGGTCCCTAAGTAAAGCAAGATCACCACCCATCTAGAAACCCATCAGTTTACACAACCCAGGCCCAACAAGTGTTTAAGAACAGGTCGCTCCTGACTTTCTCAACTACTGGATTCACTACGACAAGGTTCCTAAATGCACTAGAAGACAAAAAGAAGCAGATGTAATATATACAGACTTTGCAAAAGCCTTCGACAAGTGTGCCCATGGCGGTAATAGCGCACAAACATGCGCAGCTAAAAGGAATAACAGGAAAAGTCGGTCGATGGATCTATAATTTCCTCCACTTACAGAACACAGAGAGTAGTCGTCAACAGAGTAAAGTCCCGAGGCAGCTCGTGAAAAGCTCTGTTATCCACAAGGCACAGTAACGAGCTCCCATCTGTTCCTCATCCTCATTATCCGACATAGACAAGGATGTCAGCCACATCACCGGGTCTTTCCTTTGGCAAGACACCGCGAACTGCATGAACGTGGTCCTTCCTTGCAGACACTGCAAGGCTCCAGGCAGGACATCCAACCAAATCTTGTCAGTGGGCTGCAGAAACATTATGAAATTCAACGATGAGAGAATTTCAATTACTCAATATGGTAAACAGAGGAATTAAATCTTCATCAGAGTACAAAACAAATCCTGGCGCACAACTAGAGCGAAACACAACTCAAAGACCTGGGAAGTGATTATGTCGGAGATCTCAGCCTCAAGGACCATAACATTGTATCAATCGCATCTGCTAGAAAAATGACAGGATGGATAAGTGAAACCATTCAAAACTAGGGAGTCCAAGCCCATGATGACACGCTTCAGGTGTCGACTTGTGTCTATCTAGGCTGGAATATTGCTGCACACTAACAGCACCTTTCAAGGCAGGTGAAATTGCCGCGACCTAGAAAATGTACAGAGAACTTTCACGGCGCGCATAACGGAGATAAAACGACTCTCAATTACTGGGAGCGCTTAGGTTTCTAAACGCGTGTATTCCCTGGAATGCAGGAGGGGAGAGATACATGAATATATACACCTGGAAAATCAATAGATGGACTAGACCGAACTGACACAACGAAAATCACTCACTACGAAAGCAAAGACTTGGCATGACAATAAAAGCACCATCCCCCCCAATGAAAAGCAGGGGTGTCACTATCACGTTTAAGAAAGACCATACAATAAGTGTCAGGTCCCGAGAACTGTTCAACTGCCTCCCAGCACACATAAGGGGATTACCACCAGACCCTGCAGTCTTCAGCATGGCACGGACAACCGAGCACCTAAAGTCAGTTCCCTTATCAGCCGGGCTGTGGCTCATACGTATGGTTTGCGTGCAGCCAGCAGCAACAGCCTGGATGATCAGAGCGCTGATCCACCAGGAGGCCTGGTCACAACCGGGCCGTGGGGCATTGACCCCCCGAAACATCCACGTCCAGTAAACTCCAGGTAAACACTGACCTAATTTTGTCCGACATGGCGGAGCATAAAAAGGGCTTTCTATCTAGTAGTAATGTTGTAATAAAGTTGATAGTATATTATGTTGTCAAGCGATGACTGTATACCAAGTACATGTACTTGAGTTAAATAAAGATATTATTATTATTATTATTTAGGCTGTTACTTATGCTTAAATTTTGTGCTTCATCAAATCTTACTGACTAAATTTGTTTAATACCATATTACCATCTGTCCATTTTATATTTTTGATTATTACTTATTAATCTTTTATATATTCTCTTACAATAGTTCTTTACATACCAATACTTTGGTACTCTTTTATAAGTTTTCATGTTGCCTCCATGCAATATTGAAATCCTATAAAAGTTGTGGCAATATGATTAAGCACTTGTCCATAGTCATTATATCAACCCTTCTCAATAGTTAATAGCTTTTTCTGTTAGATATACATTCTTAATCCTGCTTTAGTCATGTGATTGTAACATTGATCCTGAACTTAATATTCCAAGCATTAGAGATCGTGTTACTGACAGAAATATCCTTATTGGGTCAATATGCTTAGGTTAGCCCATTCAAACCCCTGCACAGAAGCCCTCCAAACTTTCCTCAACACTGGTGAACATCCTTCCAGATGGATTGAGAAAACTGGAACCGACCTCCGCATGAACCAGCTACATGATCTATGTCAAGTTAGGTAACAGAGGCACTTTCCTGCTCCATGGGATATTACCACATTCCAAACTACCATTCCTCTATTTCCCCCCTAAAACTCTTCTTAAATCACAACCAAAGCTTCGTCTTGAAGCCAAACATGATGCCTTAAGTTGTACTGATAACTTAGCAACACAGAACACTCTTTCACAAATTATTTACATTGATGGTTGTGTTCACCAATCCACTGGTGCAGCTGGTAGTGCTGCTGTTGTCGTACACTGGTGCAGCTGGTAGTGCTGCTGTTGTCATACACTGGTGCAGCTAGTAGTGCTGCTGTTGTCATACACTGGTGCAGCTGGTAGTGCTGCTGTTGTCATACACTGGTGCAGCTAGTAGTGCTGCTGTTGTCATACACTGGTGCAGCTGGTAGTGCTGCTATTGTCATACACTGGTGCAGCTGGTAGTGCTGCTGTTGTCGTACACTGGTGCAGCTTGTAGTGCTGCTGTTGTCATACACTGGTGCAGCTGGTAGTGCTGCTGTTGTCATACACTGGTGCAGCTGGTAGTGCTGCTGTTGTCATACACTGGTGCAGCTGGTAGTGCTGCAATTGTCATACACTGGTGCAGCTGGTAGTGCTGCTGTCATACACTGGTGCAGCTGGTAGTGCTGCTGTTGTCGTACACTGGTGCAGCTGGTATTATTATTATTATAATCAAAAAGAAGCGCTAAGCCACAAGGGCTATACAGCGCTGCAGGGTGGGAAAGGAAACGAGGGTATTGAGCGGCAGAAGGGAGGAGGGATGATCAGTAGGTTACAGAAAACAGCGAGGCAGGGGATAGTACAGGGGTAGAGGGTAGCAAGAGATTGAGGTAGAAAGGGCGGAAGGTATCAGAATTTGTGAAGTCAGTTGTTGTCAAAAAGTCAATGAAAGAGTCCGGATGAAAGGTTGGTCCATAAGCGAGAAGGGAAAGTAAAGAGAGAACAGCAGAGCGAAGATGACGACGGAGGTAAATTCTGTGTGCTCGTTGATAAAGTGGGCAGTCCAACAGAATGTGGTTGACTGATAATGGAGCCTGGCAATTCTCACAGAGAGGAGCAGGGCGCCTCTCCATGAGATATCCATGAGTAAGACAAGCATGGCCAATGCGAAGACGGGAGAGAGTAGTCTCCCAACCTCGACACTGGTGATAAGAAGACGGCCAGTAACCTATACTCGGTTTAATAGATTGAAGTTTGTTACCGAGCATAGTAGACCAACGTTGTTGCCAACGGGTGTGAAGGTGGGAAGATATTGCAGCAAAATAGTCCGTAAATGGAATACCACTATACAGTGGTCCCTCAATAATCGTCCGTAATCCGTTCCTGGAAGTGGGACTATTATCGAAATGGACGATTTACGAATCAATTTTCCCCATAAGAAATAATGTAAATTCAATTAATCAGTTCCTGACACCCAGAAGTATTAAAACAAAAAAATTTTTTACATGAAATATAGATGTAGTACATAAACAATACAGTGGCACATGATGAATTAAACATTAACAGAATAACACTTACCTTTATTGGTGATTCTTCTTTGTGTATGGAAGACTGGAGGAGACTGATTGGATGAATTACTGTTTGGAAGGGGAATCCCCTTCCATCAACACCTTGGGTACCAATTGCTTTTCTGGGGTTACTTCTCTTCTCTGTTTCTTAATGCCACTAGGACCACCTTGAGAGTCACTGGAGTCCTGTCTCGCAAAAAAACTGTCCAGAGAGCTCTGTTTCTGGCGTCTCTTTAAAACTTCCCTAAAATGGGCCAAGACTCTGTCACTGTACAAGTTGCCGATATGGCTTGCAACATCCTTCAATGGGTGATGTTTCTCCATAAATCTTTCCATCCTACCCCACATTTCAAAAATTCCTTAATTTCTGAAGAAGGCACTTTCTTCCATCTCTCTTCCTCCTCCTCTGCATCAAGATTCAGAGCTGCCATCTGTTGCTGTTCCTGCTGAAGCTCTTGCAGCTCCTCAGTGGTTAGCTCAGTGAACCACAACAAATGTGGTCCTCCACCAACTCTTCCACATCCTCCAAACTCACATCCAACCCCATGGAAGCCCCCAGTGCCACAATGGATTTAACAACTGACATAGGCTCATCAGGGTCAGCCCCAAACCCTTCAAAATCCCTCTTGTGGACACAATCTGGCCACAATTTTCTCCAAGCAGAGTTCAAAGTCCTGGTAGTCATTCCCTCCCAAGCCTTACCTATAAGGCTTACACAATGGAGAATACTGAAATGTTCTTTCCAAAAATCTCGTAGGGTCAAATGAGTGTCTGAGGTCACATTCAAGCACCTTTCAAACACTGCTTTTGGTGTAGAGTTTTTTAAAGTTTGCAATGACCTGCTGGTCCATGGGTTGGAGGAGAGGAGTGGTATTCGGGGGCAAGAACTTTACTGTGATGAACCCAAACTCCTTCAGAATTAGGTCATCCAAGTTTGGAGGATGAGCAGGTGCATTGTCCATTACTAGGAGGCACTTGAGATCCAATTTCTTTTCCAGGAGGTAATTCTTCACACTAGGGTCAAACACTTCGTTGAACCACTATACAAAAATTTCCCTCGTGACCCATGCCTTACTATTAGATTTCCAAAACACACACAATTTACTCTTCATAACATTGTTTTTTCCTGAACACTCTGGGATTTTCAGAATGGTACACTAGTAACAGCTTCACTTTGAAATCCCCACTAGCGATTAGCACAGAACATTAGTGAACTGTCTTCAGTAGGCTTGTGTCTGGCATTGCCATTCCTCTTGTGTAAAGAGGCCCTTGGCATTTTCAAACAAGGCCTGTTATTGTCACAATTGAACACTGGATCAGGTTACAGTCCTTCACTGTTATGTACTCCTGAATCATGCACATCATTTAGCCGCCTTGTGTTCGAACTGGCAGCCTCACATGCCTACCACACGTGTATGCCAGACTGTCTAAATCTCTCAAACCAGGATTTTGCTACTTAAATTCACTCAATCATCACAGTTGCAGCAATTTCTTTACCATGTCATGCAACTGCCTACCTTTTCACAATAAGCGACGTCATTAAGACTGGTCTCCTGCTAATTGTCTTCTCATTATCCACACCAATAATAAATTTCACATCTTCGATACTGGTGATCTCATTTTAGTCAACATATTTTACCCCTTTTGCAACAACTAGCGTAACTTGATTCCTTTTTCTGGCTAGATGAAGATCATGGTTGTACGGGATTTTTTGGTATCCTGGCCATTCGCCCACACTATGCGCACTATCATAATTTCATGAATGTTTTTCTTACAATTCAAATCTTATTCTACCTTCTTTACAAAGCTTGCACAGATTTCTTGATAGCCATGGTACTTATTAGCACTTTAAATAACCTGCAATGCCTAAAATAATGAAATCTTTGAAATATTTCACTGGAGCACGTGGGACCGTCGCTTCACTGGTAAAAATGGCACACTGCTGGGAAGGAAAGCTGAGGCGCTCGGACGCTCAGACCGTGATCGCAGTCTGGGACAAGGACTATTATGCGAGTTACGGACATTTCCGAGCCAATATTTTTGACGAAAAACCGACTTTTCCGAAATGGACGACTTTCAGGCCGGAGATTATTGGACCACATGTATGAAACTGTAGTTCATGTACATGCTGACCCAACAGCTTTGCTAGCCTGTTAAATTGCCTACGTCACATACCAGGGCCCAACATTAAGCAATTTCTTTAATGTTGTAAATGCAGCGTAGCCAAAGTTGTTACGAGAACAAGGGGTGAGGTGTCATCAAATTTCTGTTAGCCTTAAGCGCTAAAGAGTCTGAGTCATACCAATTGATGACACAGCCATAGATGCAATACTAATAAGTCTGCAAGGATGGCATACAATCGAGTCGTAAAATACTAGCCGAAGATAGTAAATGCCCTTGCAACGACGCTTTCCTGAAATCTTGCTTGAATCTACGCCATCAGGAAGATTAGACGCATTTGTTGTACACAGCAATGGCCTAGAATGAGAGTGAAGTGCAAAACAAGTACGCGGAAGCGACCTAGACAGTTGGCTTTCGAGCAAGGGAGATGAAATGCAACAGTATTTCTCGAACAGCTGGAACTTCACCAGGAAGGTAGGGAAAGTGAGTTCTCATGAACATGAAAGTGGTAATTGAAAGAAGCACAAATAGCGAAGAACAAAGAGAAGGGGGAGAGTATGAAATACAGGGGCGAGAACAAATGAAAGAACGTCTACTAAACAGTGACCATCTAAAATGGAAGGATTGGAGACATGAGAGCGTACATAGTAGTGACCGCTATGGGCACAGGATACGCGATAAGGGATGGAACGTTCGCTTGATAGAGGCTCTCAACAGGGGAAGAGCGAAAACCACCAAGCTTAACGTAAATCACTGGATGAATGGTTAAGGCAGAAGAGTAGCAGAGATGCGCTGATAGATCTGGTCACCATAATCAGTTCAATAAAATGAGGGTGGACATGTAGGAAAGGTGGGTCGACGATCAGCTCCCATGACAGTGAGCAGGTTTAAGAAGGTCTGCCTGTTCAATTGCCTTTAAGGTAATTGACCAGGTAACCAACCAAAAAGAAACTTGATGCTGGTTAAAAGATCGGGCCGTAGCCAAAGTTGATCGGAGAGACAGGGTGAGGTGTATCAAATTTCTGTATAGCTTGTAAAGCGCTAAGAGAGTCTGAGACTACCACAAAAGATGACACAGGCAAAAGATGCAAACTAATAATGCTGCAAGGATGGCATCAATTCAGCGTTAAAAAAAACTAGCCGAAGAAAGTAAATCCCCCGAAACAAACGTTTTTGGAAACAGGCTGTGAATCCTCCCGCCGTCAAAAAGATTTTAGAGCCCTTTCTTTTGTACCAGCAATGGTGAGAAGGGTGGGGTTGGGAAAAGAAAAAAGAGGGGGAAGGGGCCCTTTTTAGACATTTTGGGCTTTCGGCAAGGGAAAAGAGAAAAAAGAAAAACCGAACGGGCGGGAACTTCCCAGGGGGGAGGGAAAAGTGATAATGCTACATAACATAGAAAGGGGGTAATGAAGAGAAGAAAAGACGAAGGAAGGAAAAGGGAGAAAAGGGGGCGGGGGAAAAAAACAGGGGCGGAAAAACAAAAAAGAATGTCAAACTAATATCATGACCATTTAAAAAATGGAAAGGTTTGGCGGAGATCATGAGAGCGTACATAGTAGTAAAGGAAAGGGGGAATCATGGCGATGGGTAAGGATGGAACGTTCGCTTCTCATAGGGGTTTTAAAAGGAAACCCCCCAAAAACCCCCAAAGGCATAAAAGAAAACCTTGGTGAGGGAAAGGGGGTTAAAGGGCTAGAGAGATAGCGGGGAGATGCCGCTAAATTTAAGATCTGGTCCCCAAAAATCAAGTTTCAAAAAAATGAGGGGGGAATGTAGGCGGGAAGGGGGTTTTTTCGACGATCAGCTCCCCATGAAAGAGAGAAAAGGGTTTTAAGAAGGTTCGGCCGGCTGTGACAATTTTCCCTTAAATAAGGTAAGTGAGGTTTCCAGGAAAACCCTTACGGGTAAAGAGGGGGCCCCAAAAAACTTGACTGAAACACTTACAGGGAAAACGGAGCCATGAGGTGCAAAGGTTTTAACAAGATGACTGAGCATCTAGTGAAAGAAATTTTGGGTGGGTTTTATTGCGGGAAAAATTTAAAAAACCCAAGTGTTGTGGCCCAAATTTGGGAAAAAAAAGTCGACCCCATTGGGTGGGAGGGAAAAAAGTAATGAGGTGACAGTCAGCGCCTGCACAGGCAAAAAGCGAAAAATCATCAAAAATAGAGTTTTAAAGACCAAAATTTGAAGGAAGACCCAGAGGCCAAACATTAAAAGCAAGGGAAAAAAGTGTTGTGCTCAAACACAAACCCTGGGGGAAAACCTTCAGCTTGGGTAAAATCCGGGGGGAGAACCCCCTTTTTAACCCCCAAACACGGAAATGTCTATCAGTTAAAAAGTTTTTTAAAAAGGATGATTTGATTTTCCCGGAGGGCCCCAAAGGGTGGGGGTTGGGGCCCCCAAAAAATTTTTCCCCTTTCCCCGTTGTGTCATAGCCCTTCTTTAAAAATCCAAAAAAAATATGGCAAAAAAAACTTTTGGGGGGTTATTTGCAAAGGGATTACGAACCCTACGTAAAAAAAAACCAGGTGTAAGGGGGTCTATGGTAGAACGTCCCTTACGAAAACATTTTTGACGGGGTGGAAGGGGGACTGTTGTGTGTCTCTAAAAAACCACACTTTAAAAGTCATTTTCCAGGCCCTTCCCCTAAATTTGCAAACTGCACTGGTAAAAGCAAAAAGGGGCGTAGTGGGGGCTTCATGTCCTGTAGTGCCTGGTTTGCGGAAAAAGGGGGAAAAAATGGGAGATTTCCACAGCTGTGGGAAAAACTCATTTTTTACCCAATAAAGGAAAAAATTTTTAAAAAGGCATAATTTAAATGGGAAAGGGCCCGACTGATTTTAAATGTTGTAGCATATGAATATGAAGGGCATGGGCCAAGCTGGGTGATATCGGGAAAATGAGAGTGGGGTTTTTTCCCCCGTTTTTTGAAGTGTTTTAAAAGGGACATTTTACTGTTCTTCTCTGAGAGAAGAAAAGTGCAAGGGGTTTTTAACTTCTGGCAACTTTTAGGAAAGAAACGAGGGACAAGATGGAGCCCCTGAGAAATTCCCGGGCCAGAGAAATTTCCAATTTTTCATTGGCAACAATTTGTGGGGTTTTCTATACCCAAAACCGGTAAACCCTTTCAGAAAAGGAGCCTGTTTTAGGGGAATTTTTAACCCCTCAGTTTTCGTATTTTTTCCAACTTTCAAAACATAGGGAAGCAAAGGGGATGGTGGAGACATAAACTCTCCAGGGCCAAATGCGTTTAGCAAACACGGATGACCCCGGGGAGCGATGCACGCTTCTGCTTAAAAACAAAAAAGTTCCCCCCGTGGTTTTTATTTTTCTGGTACCTGCTCCCTGCAGGGCATTTCAAAAAGTTTTGCACGAGCACAAGCAGGAGACCACCAAGGCCCCGCATTTCTGAGAATGCCTGCCCAAAAAATTTTGGGGTATAGAATGAGAAGCTGTGGTTAAAACGGAGGACGAGAAGGTGTAAAAGCTCATCAATGGAGGAACGAAGAAGGAACCTCACTAAAAACAGTTAGTTGTGAGTAACGGTTCCAATTGGTTCAAATTGCCAGCGTGGGATCCCAAGAGGTGGTGAATATGAAGGGGAAGTAAGAATGATTAGGAAATGATCGCTCTCATGTAAATCCCGGAGAACAGACCAGGTGAAGTCTAATGCGGCGGAGGAAGAGCAGACTGAGAGATCGATGCAAAGAGAGAGTGTGAGTCCGAGGATCAAAATGGGAGTGAGTATCTGTATTTAAAACATGGAGGGGGTTGGTGGCAAGAAAGCCTCTAACTGAATGCCACGGGAAATCCCCAGTGAGACCCCCCCAGGGGAAATGATGGGCGTTAAAATCCAAGTAACAGAATCGGTGGAGGTAATGACGAAACACGAAAGGCAAATCCAGAATAGATAATGCCCGAGAAAGAGAGAGATATAAAGAACAGAGCATGTACCACCATGCAAGTGGATACGGGCTGCTGTGTAATGCAGCGAAGTAGAACAAATAGCTGATGGTAGGAATATCAGTGCATAGAAGAAGGGCCCCTTTCATTAAAGGTCCATCAAGAAAAGGATCGAAGAATACAATAAATTATAGCCTGAGATGGGAGAGGGTAACAGCAGAGTGTAATTTTGGTTCCTGTAAGCAAACACCAAAAAGGGGAAAACTGGGAGAGTAACATCTGAAGCTCACCCCGATACCCTGAGGCCTGTATATTCCACTGTAAATAGGCCCTGATTGGCAATGTAAAGATATTGAAATTGCAGGTAAGGGGTTTCCCACGGACTGGGGGGTTGAAAATCCCCCTGTGGAGGCCCGCAGAAACGTTCAAAGGGGAAGC
>NC_069429.1:41525803-41544858 GCF_026875155.1 Cherax quadricarinatus | reverse complement strand
GTACGCGGCAGCCCATGTCCTTTTGCAGGCTATTACATTACTTTTTAACGAGTCACTAGAAACTAGCACTTTCCCGACACTACTCAGTACAGCAATGGTTACACCAATACATAAAGGTGGTGACCCTACAGGTGTAAACAACTATAAGGCCAATATCAAACTTACCATTGCTATCCAAAATGTTCGAGAAACTCGTGCACAGGAGGACTATATTCAGTTATAATGGCACAAAACATACTCAACCCCTGCCAATTTGGTTTCAGGAAAAATAAAAGCACTAATGATGAAATTGTAAAAATACTAGATCTGCTTTACACAGCATTGGAAAATAAGGAATATCCACTAGGAATTTTTATTGACCTAAGAAAAGCTTTTTGACTCGGTAGACTACGGCATCCTACTCCACAAACTTGACCATTGTGGTATAAGAGGCCATGCACATGCATATTTCAAATCCTACCTGAATAATAGGTATCAGTATGTCAGCATTAAAGACACAACCTCATCAACACGGCCATTTGATACTGGAGTGCCGCAGGGAAGTGTCCTTGGTCCCCTGCTCTTCCTCATTTACATCAATGATTTTCCAAACGTATCCCAACACCTGAAACCCATTCTCTTTGCTGACAACACGATTTTATGTCATCTCCCACCCAATCTTGCCACCCTCAACATCATTGTTAACGAGGAGCTGATCAAAATATCGACTTGGATGACAGCCAATAAACTTACACTTAACACTGACAAAACCTGCTATATTATGTTTGGTAGCAGAGCAGGTGTTGAGCAACTTAACATTAAGATCGACAACACTCTAATTGCCAGACATAATGAGGGCAAATTCCTAGGCCTATACCTCAACAACAACCTGAATTTCAGCACCCACATCCAACATATAACAAAAAAAGTATCCCAAACTGTTGGGATCCTCTCCAAGATATGATACTACGTGCTGCAAACTGCCCTTCTCACACTGTACCATTCACTCATTTATCAATACCTCACCTATGCTATCTGTGCTTGGGGTTCAACTGCAGCAACACACCCAAAGCCAACAATAACTCAACAAAAAGCTGCAGTAAGAATAATCACTAAACCCCATCCCTGGCAACACAACCCCGCACTCTTCATAGATCTGAACTTACTCCCTGTTCAGAACATATTACTGTGCAATCTACATCTACAGGACCTTAAATTCCAATATTAACCTTGACTTAAAATACTTTCTTGATAGTTGTGACAGGACATACAGGCATAACACTAGACACAAACATCTCTATGACATTCCCCGTGTCCGACTAAACCTTTACAAAAATTCAATGTAAGTCAAAGGCCTAAAATCTGGAACACCCTACCTGAAAACATTAGAACTGCAGACACATTCATCACTTTCAAAACTACCTTTAGAAAACACTTATCTCCCTGATACACCCCGTCAGCTAACTTTTTTTATTTTTTTTATTTTACTATATGCACCATAAATGATAAAAAAAAATACATGTGATATCACGGGGTGGGGAACAACATCCCACAAAGCTGCTGTCCAAGGAACTTGAATGGCCGTAGATTACAATATAGACATTATAATCTCAACCCCCCCCCACAGTGGTGACCGCTACTACATATACAAAAACAATCCCCATGCAATGACACTTTTTGCCCTTCATCAAAAGTTTACAACCCATCACCAAAAGGTCTGCTTATGAACATTCCCCCTTTAAAAGGGCCCAAAGTATAACGTTGTATTTTAGCAGTGACTCAGCGTGGCTTCCCTTACAAAAGACTAAACTAAACCTAAACGGGAATTCCAGGAAAGACCCAACATACTTCACCAAACCCCCGGCTATAGTAGGGAACCACTTCAGTTTGTTAGAGGCTGGAACATATACTGAAATATTGCTTTTTATCTTTTATTATCAAAATGCATGACCATTTTTGATTAATCAAGATCTCAGTGCCACACAACGCCACAACCTTTACCACACAGAGCACGGACCATTCATAATACTTTACACGTCACTCTCTAAAACCGCCCTCTACCCTGAGTCTCTAACATACGTTTGGTGCTACCACGGGGGGAGTCCAGCCCCCCGTTGCCTTCCCCCACCCGCATTTGCAGCAACATTTGAACAGAAAGGGACTTCGATACTTTGCAGGAAAAACTATTATCCCAACTTCTACCATATATGATTTTTATTTCTGCAATACGTTTTTGTCGATACCTGCCGAAAATTGCCTGATCCTAACTGATCCCCGGTTTCCCGCTACCCCACGAGATATAGAGGAAATCAGCCACCACGTACATTATTGCTCTTCGTACCTCACTTGATACTCCGCTAACGCCCAAAATGTTAAGGCCTAAGGTTGAAATACTTCCCCACAAAGAAAATCTAAAACCCGCCCCAACCACGAACGAACTTTGCCCAAGGTATCACAAAAAGTAGACTGCTTTGAAAAGCTGTTTTTTGAGACAGCAACGTATGCAATCCCCCTCCCTTATCAAACCCATCCTATGTAAGACCGATTTTGATGCTAAAATCCCCATGACAAATCTGTACCCCAATTCACGAACCCTTGGTGCCAACTTAAGTTTACAAAACCCTTCCCATATTTCCCCCCAATTATACAGCAGAAAAAAACGGGACAATCCCTCTACAATTTCCCAGACAACATATGCTGCCCATTTGCCCCACCTGGTTTCCTTTTGCGCATTTCTCAACTTTAACAACAAACGCAGCATGTCCTCACACTCGATTAATCCCTGCGCTCCACCATTTCGTATTTAAATCATTCCCCGACCCACCCGGATGCCTTTCTCACCACCCGCCTGGGGGAAACCCGCTGCTTTACATAGAGGGCCTTACCCGTGGCCCCAAAGCCAAGAGGCCTAAACCCCACGACGAACAGGGGTTTCATGACAACCTCCCGACTTAACCAAGCTCTCCCGAAACCCCAAACATAAGTAAGACCCTTCTCTGCAGTTCCTGAAAATCCATATCTCTTAAAGGGTACACCGCAGCCACACCCCATACTTTACTATAAACAAGTTTTATTAAACCATACTGTCCTCTGTTGCAACGAGACATCCCAGTCTTAACCCCCGAAGTCGATCTAAAGCCTTGTTAACCACCAATTCAGAGTCTACCTTCGGCTCTCCCCTATTCATGCCATGTACACGATGCCACTATTCTAAGTTGCATCACGCTGGACCACCCATGCCTTTCGCCAACCTCCCCCCACCCATGTCCCCACCTCCAATAATTTCGATTTTGCCTTATTGATGCACATGCCAGACTGCCAAAAAAAAAATCAACAATCCATCCCACGATCTGCAAATCCCCCTCCTTTTTTAAACCAAAATTGTGGTATCATCTACTTTACCCGACCACATGCGCTGCATGGTCACTGCTCAGCGTTCCACCCCTCAAACCACATCCACCAGCTCAAAAAAGGGGTTTTAATACAAGAAAAAAACCCAGCTGGGAGAGGGGCACCCTTGCCTCAAAACCCCTTTCCATACGGACCGGCTGCCAATTTACCGTTTCCCTGTACGCGTACCATAGCCGTGACATACAAGGTATTCAACCCATCTTAACAATCCCCTCTCCAAAAACCTGCTTCAATAAAATAAGCCTAAATAAATCCCTATAAAACACAGTCATAAGCATTTTGCCGTCAAGCCCGAGGGACACCCCCCCTTGACATTCCCCCAAAAAACTCCCTAATAGTACATGTCCATCCCTCATCTCCTCCCTGGTATGCCTAGCTGTCGTTCGTGAAAAAAACCGACCCCATACCTTCCTCATTCTGTTTCCAAAAACTTTTCCCAAAGATTTTTATAGTCCGAGGCACATAAGGATATTGCTCTTATGCACTCAGACCCCTCCCCCCTCCCTTTTTGGGCACCAACAAAACTACCCCGTACTTTGTGACATACCTAACCTCCCCCCCGTGAGCATGCAATTTATACATCAACCAAACAATGTTTAATACTTCCCCAATGCCCCCTATAAAAATCATTCAAAATGCCATCTATACCTGGTGCCTTTCCTTTACTCATACTAAAAATCGCCTCCTCTACCTCCTCCACTCGAATTCTACCTTCTAGTTTCCGTTCTATCCCTGTCCTTATAACTTTTCTGAAATCCCTCCTACCAGACCACCGCATGGACCCCCCCCTACTCCCTCCGTAGCTTTTCCCCAAACCCTAGATCAGCATAAAAACTTTATGCTGTCCGTGTGAGAAATACTTGAACCGGCGGTAACACCCAAACCACGTGCATACTTCCAATTGCAAGAGAGACGTCGCCCGTTGTTGACCCTAAATTTGCGAAGACACAACCCGAAGGTTTGTCACCCCATAGCACTTTTCAAAACCTGCTCTGACTCTAACCGCATTGAAACGTTCAAATTTTGAATTTCTGCAAGTCGACTACGAAGATGTTCAATGTCGTCATACCTACTACTACTCCCGCCCCCCACATAGTAATCATTTTTGCTGCCCTCCGTAGTTTTGCAGCCCATACTCCCCTCGCCTCCTCTTTTCCCCGCTTCTTATAAAAACTCGCTATTCCGGGTTTGGCACGCATTCCCACCATTCCAACAAACATTCACCTGCCCGTCGCAATTTTCCCCGATATTCTCCACCAGTTTCCCGAAAAGCTGACCATCCCCTCCCCTCCAATAGCCGCACTTCAGGTTCCATAACCTGGATTAAACCCTGATCTTTTCCCTCCCAGTTCAAGTCCGCTAGCATGCACGGTGATCTGAAAACCCCACATCAAAGGTCTGTACATGCCCAACTCTAATTCTTGTGTTACATAAAGTCTTTCCCGATGGGCCGCATAGCCCCTGCGAACGAACATATGCTCCACCCCCACCCACCCGCCCAAACCCCATCATAAACCCCCGCATCCCCAGCAGATTCCATTTAAAACAGGCAAAAGCACCCCGCCCCCCACGGCCTCAACATCACCATGGCGGATAACGCAATTCCAATCCCACCCATGACGGTAATGAACGGCAAACCCGAGTGTAAAATGTTTTTAAACCTCCCTCACAAATTCTATTTTAATTTAGTGTTGCTTTCCGCTGGCATGTAAATGCCAATAAAACCCAAACCCTCACCCACCCCAGTACCCATCTACCCTCACCACCCCCCCACCTCCCCCCTCCCCCATCTTAAGACACACCAAGGGCTGGCATCTACCCTCACCACCTCCCACCTCCCCCCCCTCCCATTTAAGAACCACACCAAGGGCTGGCATTTTTCCTTTACCACCCCCCACCCCCCCCTCCTCCCATCTTTAAGACACCCAAGGGCTGGGAAATCCTTCACCGCTATAGCTACCCCACCCTTTATTTAAGAATGTAACATACTTCGGTGCCTTTAAAACCCTAACTCTACCAACTTATTTAAATTGTGTTCTTGTAAAAGAAACATACGTCAGCGTACCCGCGCAAGACCACTCCATCCCACACCACTTAAACTCTTCCCGCAGGCCATTACAATTGATGGTAACACACTTTGAATTCCAAAAGGGTTTTTCTCTATGTTTGTGGGTCTTTCCCGTTCCCCCACGTACATTACCTGACCTTCTTTGACCTTTGACTTCCCAAGGCCCCCTCACCCCCTGTGCCCCTCCTTGGTGGGCACTTGCCACAACCCGTCTGCAAGAGGCGCCTCAGCCCCTATCGACATAATTTCTTTCCTGGACACTGTCCCGGTGTCAGGGGCCTCGTCCATCCGACACTCTGCCGTCCTTTTGCGGAAACCCAACTTCCACACAATCTCCTCACCAGATGAGCCTCCTGGTGGGACTTCCACCACCACCTCATGCAACCGTTTGTCATTGTGTACTCCAGGTCTCCCCTATTTGGCGAATCATCCTTACCAAATTCTTGACACTCCGGTGAAAAAGTCTGGGCTATGCTCTTGCCCATCCAGGAGATGTTTGCACGCTCTAGCAAAACTTTCCTGGACAACCACAGGCTCGTAGGCCCCACAGGTGGCGTGGGCACGTTTGTAATGTCCACCGACAGGGTGGGCACACGCCATAGACCGCGTCTCCTCTTGTGTACTTCCCCATCCAAGCTTAGGTCCCCTTGTTCAGGCCCAAGGGCCATCTCCAGAAACAAAAACCTCGGTTTTTAGGACCACAGGAGAAGGTTCCTGGATGGTACAACCAAAACGTCTGGGAGCATGAGCAGCCTTTTGGGTTTATACGAGTTGAAAAACCTGCATGTCTTATGTTGGCCTGCTAGTGAACAAAAACTTGGGTCCTGGTGTTTAGATAAACGAAAGAGGGAATCAGCTGTTTTTTTTTTTTGAGGGTGAGGAGCCTTCGAGGGCCCCCTCATATGGACCCCCCCTCCACACCCCCTTGGTGTGCTGTACCGTGCCGTATTTTACCAAAAACTTTCCAAATAACATACCCCCCGCCCAAAAGGCAGTTCCTTCTTTGCCCCGGTGACTATGTGGGTGTCATGCGGACCCCTCTAGGCTAAAATTCCCCCATTTCCTCTCTTAAAAAAGTTCCCAATTTTGGGGAGAAAAACCCGGTTTTGGGAAATTTAAAAAAAAAAAACCTCGACATCCCTTTGAGACCCCCAAACCAAAAATTTCCTCGTGGGGATGCCGTAGCGTGAAAATAATGGTGGCAACAAGACATGCTCGTTGCACCACTGAGAGACCCCAGAATGAATTCAAACAACTGTGTTTACTTTCTACCCTGACGATCGCCATTTTGGGTTACTGTGTAAGGTTCCCCACCGGTGTAAGCAGGGCAGGCTCAGAAAGCATCCTCTCAGGCAGCAGGTTGGAGACGAATGCATCAGCTAATACATGAAAAACCACCTGGTGGTTCACACTTCACTCAAAAAATCACCCATTGCTATAAACTAGAAATACGACTTTAATCTTAAAATAATCATCCTAACTAAATAGTTTGCCGGATATCCAATATAGAAATATGTATTGTACCAAAAAAAAAAGCTTTCCCTTTGTTAAACTCACAAACTATTGTAGTCATTTGTTTTAAATCCAACCCTTACTCCAAATCTGTAATAATTTGGTTTAAGAATTAATCTAGTTGCCAATATTCTAGCCAGTAGGTGTCATAGGGCCCCCTCTGAATTAGTATTTTATAACATGGAAAACCCACAATATCCAAAAAACTGTAAACCCCGTATTGTTCTTTATAAAAAATAAAACTTTATTCATTAATTAATACCAGGCTGCCCCTGTAGCACCCCCCTTAACTAAAGCAGCACTCACTACAATAATGCACTATTATACAACTAAGCAGCACTACTAAAATAAAACGCACTCACTACAATAATGCAGCCTACTAAACTAATATGCACTCATTTCTAAAGCAAATTCTCTATATAATGTATATTAAACGATGCATGCATGGAACATTCTTCACAACTGTTGCATAAAATTAGTCAATAAACTGCCAGTTGCATCGAATTCTTATTTGCTATTTCCTCCATTTGGGCCAGGTTGAAACCCCCCGGAGCAAAAATTTTGGGGGGGAGGGGCTGTAGATTTTCCATACAGGGTCAATTTCAAAAACTGTTCTGGAATTTTTGGTACATTGCTCTGGGGTTTTTTACAAGCACAAGACGGATGCACCCCGAAAACAAACAGAATGCAGATGTAATATACACAGACTTTGCCCACCTTTAAGGAAGATTCTGAACCCCGAAGGAAAATTTCGACATGGGAAGTAATAATACAGAAAATTCTCTGAAGCAGTATCACCAGTTTACCCGCATATAACATCCTGAATACAAGGTGGAAGTAATAAAGATGGAAAAAAAAATGAAAGTCCATTTAAATGACTATTTTGATTTCACGATGACAAAACAGAACAAGATAAGTTGTCTGCTGCAGGTTTATAATAAACAGCTCCCACTTTACCTGAAATACCACAAGTTAACTGCAAGATACTCTATCAGGACTATACAAGACCACCTAAATGTTAATATACAATCCACACGAGTTAAAGGGGGAAACACTCTTACTACTTTTTTTTTTTTTTTTTTTTTTTTTTTTTTTTTTTTTTTTTTTTTTTTTTTTTTTTTTTTTTTATTTTTTTTTTTTTTTTTTCTTTTTTTTTTATTTTTTTTTTTTTATTTTTTTTTTTTTTGGAAAAAAGGTAGTAACTTGTGTTAGGATCAGATTTCCTTTGATACAACACACAAAAAGGATCTAATTCTATCAGCCACATAGAGTAAAAAACAGAGTGTACAATTCACGCAGTGTTGACAAGAAACCATCAAACCTCTTTTTCAGGTTGAGAAAGCTTAAATGGGAAAACAGTGACAAAATCCATCAGCGCTTCACTCACGATTAGAAAAATCAATGAGAAAAAACAGGGATGAGGCTGTGAGGGGAAAAAGTTCAATAGATGAGTAGAGATATAATAACATTAGTTTCAATGCCGGCCCAACTCGTTAAGGTAGGTGTTGCACCCCAGAATGGGTTACAATGATTATTCAGTATAATGTAATGATTATTACTTTTCATTTAACTTTTATACTGCTTATATTGCGATATTTAGCTAAATCCGTTAATGTATGACTTTATTTTAATATTTGACTGTTATATTGTTATTTAGCTTATGTTGTTCAGGATGTAAATAAATGTGCTCAGATAGTGTCTTGATGTCAAAACTACTGTAATTATCGCTGTGCTGTATACTTGCCGGCTTCGAGTGCAGTTGTCACGTAGCTATCACTTGGGATCGAGGGGGGGGTGTCCTACCTTCGTGAAGTTTTCAGTCTGCTTACGATCGCTTGTGGTTGGACAGATTGTCTGTCTCATTAATCTTGTTAGTTCTGTAGAACTTTGTTCACAGAACATTGTAAGACTTTGTTGATTTTCGACGTTGTACCTGAGGTTGTGTGTCGCTTAGACACTCTGAACATCCTCAGGGTCCTTAGCAAAAGCTTCTGGAACCTAATTTTGTACTGGTTCCTGTGTATTTTACAGTCACAGTTTTACCTATGCTGAACTAGATTCAGTATTAGGGAGTTTTGTAACTTATGTGGAGGATCTGCTGATGGTCCTACTAGTGTCGTTTTATTATATTCCCAGTTCTGATTTCAGTGTCGCAGTCGCTTGCTTATTGCATTGTATTGGGCTTGCATTCTATGTTGTTCAAGCAGACTGTTGGGTTGCCAGTTGGTCAGAGAGTAGTTTATTTGAGGACTTTGTCAGTCACTTGTTTAAGTCTTATTCGAGTCTTTTGACATAGCTCACTACTTAAGAGCACTTACACGCATACATCACTTGTACATATTTGTAATATCTTAATTAAATGTTGCTAATGTACCTGCGGTCTTAAGAATTATAAATGTGATATGTGCTTTCAGCACATACTATTGAAACTTCGAGAGATTGATTTATATTGATTGGTGTTATTTAATTTCCTTTGTTATATACCTGTAGACAACGTATACTTAATAAATTTATTAAAATTTTAATTCTCTAGTTAGTAGCCTACCAGTTGTAATCTAAAGCACTATTGAACCATACTGAATTTTTAATGGATAAGGGACACGGATACTGAGCTACTAGTTACGAACAACCCAGTAACAGGCTGGATGCTAGAAGGGCAGTCCTTTTAGTATTCATGGAGATCTTTCGCTTTTAGCGAATCGGTTTTTTTATACAGTAGGGTGTCCAGCTCCCGCTATCCCCTTCCCCTTTTTCCCCTCCTCGAAAGTGATAGTTTGCTTGCCGAGCTACTTGTTAAGGTAAGGTTAGTCTAGCTCCCGCTATCCCTTCCCCTTTCTTCCCCCCCCCGAATGGTGACGTGTGGGGCTCCGGTCCAACAGTAATCACTCGACTCACAGTCCCAGCACTACTGTAGTACATGCTGCCTTGTATTTCTAGTGGATTATTGGTTGAAAGCTTCACTTTTGACCAATAATAAAGTAGTCCTTCAGTTCTTGCTCTAGGTTGACTGTAGTAATAAACACCACTTCTTTTAGTATTGTACATAGCATGGAGAATGTGTCTTAAGCAGTGGGTAACTATCTATCTTTTCAGCTTGGATGACAGAGCAGGGTCACCTGTCAATTCAACGAGTAAATGAAGGGAGATGGGACTAACGTTCAGAGGATGTCCAAATTCTGATCCACTTACCTGTTTGTGTATGCAAGTAGCAGGATATAACCCCTCATCATTGCAGTGGAAAAAAAACCTGTTTCCTGTATCGGGACGAATTCATCACGGCTATACTGTGAAGAAAAAACTAGCAAGGTGGGTTGTAAACCAACACCTGTGACCCCCCCCCCCATCATCAGCATGCTGCTACAATTTCACAACACGCAGTGTCCCAAACACAGACACCCAAGTTTTAGAAAATATTGTGGTGAAATTCAGATATATTTATATTTTTCATTTTTCATTTTCTTTAATGTCTGGATCAATATTTCATGGTTTAAGTGTTTTCTAATGTTCTATTTTCAAATATAATTGTTTGTTTGTCAGTTTTTGTTCTTATTCTATTCATTAATTTTCCTGAGGAGGAGCTGGCTATGGTCAATACTGTCTGAAAGTTTTTCAGTGCTGAGAAAGCCTTCAAAGTGGCGACCTCTGCCAGGATAAACTTAGACAGATTCAAGATTCAATAATCTTGAATCTTACCCTTGGAACTTCAACGCCGCATCCCACAGACCGGTTAAAACCAGCCAGAGTACTCATATCTCTATGGTAGGACTACAGTACAGGTATTTAAAAGATTTGGTGATTGTTAGAGTCTCAATTTTTAATTTTGTAAGTCAAGTCAGGCAGGATATAATATTTATTCGAACCTAATTTTGGTGTGACGCTTGAAACACTTAGGAGGATTAGTCCTCTAGGGACCCGCGATTTTCCAGGGGAGCCCGGTGGCCTGGTGGCTAAAGCTCCCGGTTCACACACGGAGGGCCGGGTTCGATTCCGGCGGGTGGAAACCTTTCGACCACGTTTCTTACCACTGTTGTCCTGTTCACCTAGCAGCAAATCGGTACCTGGGTGTTAGTCGACTGGATGTGGGTCGACATCATGGGGGACAAGATTAAGGACCATTGGAAAATAAGTTAGACAGTCCTCGATGACGCACTGACTTTCTTGGGTTATCCTGGGTGGCTAACCCTCCGGGGTTAAAAATCTAACGAAATCTTATCTTATCTTATTCTTATCTTCATTGAGGATCTTCAGTTATCAAAGGGAACTGTCATAGGGACAACTCTTGATTTGTTGGTGAGAGATTGGATGGTCAAGGGACCCCCATTCTCATTTCTGTGTTTGCTCGGAGCCGGATAGAACCTTCGTTTTCATTATACACATTGTTTACTTGAAGTAGGGATCGAGCCCTTGGTTTAATTAGTTTCCAGTTTGAGCGGAGCAGGATTGAACCCTCTGTTCTTCTTTAACTACCCGTTTCATTTTTCCCTGATAGTTTAAGTTATTCTTGCACGTATGGAGGATACCAGTTTTGGATGGAATGCTGAAGTAATTTAGGAATAACAGGGAAAAATTTGAATCTTTCATTAGTGCTACGATCCAGGAATAGCTTGAAGAGAGAACTGAGAGAATGCAGAGAGAGAGACAGTTAGAAGGGAAAGAGAAGAGAAAAAAGAGCGTGATGGACTTGAATCATGATGAAAGACTTAAAGACTTTAGGAACAAGTTAATTTAAGGGCCTTGAGGACAGAGCAAAGGATAGAGAATATGAGTTGAGGGAGAGAGAAAGGATCGACCTCAAAAACAAGCTCGCCTTGAATTAAGATAAGCATCTTTCTCACAACAGCCAATAGATGGAGTAATGGAACAACATGCAACTAGTGCACTTTTTCCAACACTATTTACCCTCCTTCACTGAGGGGAAGACATAACTTCTTGTGTTAAGAATGATCTATAATACCGACAAGATGAAAATTAAGACACATGTGCAACCATCTGGGTATCTTTATTGTGACGTTTCGCCATCCTGTGGCTTTATCAATACAACTCTAGGACCTTACTTAAGACAGTGAACTATGTACTGGAAGATGAGGTAATCAGTCCCTCAACCTAGGGTGGTGCGAAGGGCACCATAGTCGGGGCTTCTGAAGCAGAAGAACATGAGCCTGGCGCTTAAATAGTAAACGTCAGGTTTGCAGACGAGGGCTAGTCACTGGTAGGCGGGATTCCCTGTGGAAGTAGGTACCTTCCCAAAGAGATGGGTTGTAGTTGTGTAGTTGTCGTAGCCAGAAGGTTATGTTACATGTCTCAGGAATCAAGAGTCCATGATTTGCAGTGATCTGACAAGTTGTGTAAGAATGTATATAATACCGTACAGCTGAATTAAGACACATGTGCAACATCTGGGTATCTTTTTTGAGCGTTTCGCCATCAGTGGCTTTTTCAATACAAATTCTAGGACATAAACTTGACGAGGGTAGATTCTGTTTCACAATCTTCCGACCATGGGGTGATCTTCGCCACCTACTCCTAGGTGAGGGATGATTACCTCATCTTTGTACATAGTTGGTACTGTCTTCAAGTTATGTCCTCGCATTTGTATTGATAAAGTTCACTGGGATGCCGAACACGTCTTACCATAAAGATACCCAGATGTTGGCACATGTGTCTTATTTTCACTAACTTCTTACATTATCAGGTTTGAAAATACCATACCCTCTGTGGAATTGGCCTGCTGGACACCTGGGGCTAACCAGGTTAGGAATGTTATATTCTGGTACAGCTTTGAATAATCTTTGCAACTTGTCGCAGGATATCTTGTAACTATAAAACCTACTGAAGAAGGCAATCTTAACAGCATATCAAAAAACACAAATTCTTACAGGAAAGATTTCAGTATGACACCTTACAGCTGGCCAGAACTTTAACAGTTACAGGTAACACTCTTTCGTTTGTTCGACTTTGGATAGAGAGTTCAGGAATTCATCACAGTTATGAAATCACATCGAGGACTTCATGTTGCTGGACCCGGTTCCTGACAGTTCTTCCCCACCCAGATTAGAACATTCATTAGAGAACGTAACCTGATTATCGCTGAGGATGGTTGCATGAGGCTGCTGACCTGTATGCTGAGGTCACAATTTCTATAAGACTAAAGGGATCGAACACAAGGCAAGGGTCATCAGACCTTAAGAAATCAAAAGACTCTAGTGGAAGTTAAAATGACTTCTTTATTCCTGTTTGTCATATGTGTGTGTTAAAGGGGACATAAAACGTCCAGATTGTCTTCTAAGAAGGTCCAAAGTTGGAAAGATGTTTTAAAGACTGTTATTGCCAAGCACATCTGATTCAGGAACAGTTAATGGACTAATGTCTCTACCATTTTACGAGACACTGGATGCACATGTATAGTCCATTTATGATAAGTGTTCCCTAACCTTAAAGAAACCTCATTCCTCTCTTACTTTCAGACTTCTTGGGCCGTACGGACCACTTTTCCTACACATCCAATGTTACAATTTAAAAGGTTAAAAGGTTCACAGGTTGGTCTGAAAGCGTTACTAGCTCCCCATCACTTCTTGCTCCGTACTAATAGGTAATGTACAAGGTGCCATTCTTCTTCTGAGGTTGACCTTTCATCACCGAAGGTGGACATAAGCTTTTCGATCTCTTCCTTGTAGAGTCAGAGTAGCCCCTCGAAAGATCAGTGAGACAATGTCTCGCACGATTATGAGGGATTAAAACCAGTGATGTACTTCATAAGCGAAGGTAGTAGGACACCGGTTCACTTGTTAGATGGAAAGTGAAGGTATTCACTCTGATTTACTCATAAATGTCTTGATAGGTGCTCAGACAAACCCAGGATTCTCCTTACTGTCCATCCTGATTTTCCCAGACTTAAGCCTTTAGGTATATCGAAGGACTCTTTGTCAATTTACAAGTAATTGCCCTTCACCTTCGAATTGCCTTTCATGCCGCTAACAAAATCAAGTTATCCAAAGGAAAACTTTCATATAAATTTGGAATCTGTAAAAGGTTATCTTGTACAAGGACAGTATTCAATAATTCAGATGCGATAGCTATTCCATCTTAGTTGTTCCAAGTCAATGCTGAGGACTGTTCTTAAACTGGCTCATGACCTGCCGTGGCCGGACCATTTTCTTAGCATCGTAAAAACCTTACAAAATAAAATTAGGGAACCTATTTTTGGCCAAAAATGTCCTCAGATGTCACTACTTCTTGTAGACGTGTAAGTTTGCCAACTGCCATCCGCACGAGGTTCCAGGCGGAGTACCTTGGGTCAAAATGCCTATCTTAATGGTACCGTTTTGAAAGAGTAGCTTTTGTCATCGGTTGGTCTTTCATACGCCACTTAAATCTGGGGGACAAGATATTATTAACTTAGTTGAATATGCTTAGAGTTCCACTGAAGCCGTTCCCTTAAAAGACCATAACTACTACAGAGGTGGCTGAAGCCTTTTGACCATCCTTCCTCCAGAGTGGGCATCCTAGAGAAATTTTGTCTGAGTGTGGGACATAATTCACATCTGACTTTATCACCATCTATACCAACTTCCGGGAGTTGAACCCTCTTCACCACCCCTATCATCCGCTGTAATGGGAGGATGAGCGCCGCAATCGTTTCAAGTCCATTTTAAGGAACTTTGCTCCCTAAACCTAGGAGTGGATCGTTACCTACCCTGTGCTTTGTTTGCCATGAGGAAGTCCCAGTGACTCTTTGGGGTTTACACCTTTGAACTTCTCTGTGGTAGGACAGCCAGAGGCCCATTGTCATCCTTAATGACTTATGGATACTGAGGAGGTAAATGTGAGGTTCAGTCTTCTTTCCAGTTCTCCCTTGACCTTAGATCCAAACTTGAGGAGGACTCTGGACTAGTTCGAAAAACCTAAGCTTGGTCAATGGACCAGTACAAAAACCTATTTTGATTCATAGTCAGAGGAGAAGTTTTAAAGTAGGGGAGAAGTTCTGTACTTTTGCATATCAAGTCAAATAACTTATTGTAGCCATGGAAAGGTCCATAAAAAGTATTCAAAAAAAAATTTGTGGGACAGTTGACTACCTCATAGCAGTCAAGGGAAACTAAGCTTTATCATAACAAACATCATAAGAATATTACCGAAGAATTCGGTTAACTGCCTTATAACTTTGACCTTAAGTTTTTCCACACCGAATTGATAAGACAACTGAAAAATGTAAGGTAGTGTGTAATTGACCACACAGCATGGACTTGGTGACTCTTGGACACTGGGCGCAACCAACAATAATAATAATGAATCTTTGGATTGACCATAAGAGACATGAAAACTACTTCAATATGTGAGTAACTTTTAGTCATCTTTATGATCTTCCAGGGTTACCTCCACGGTAGTCCATAGATTGACTGCAGTGACGGAAATCCCATCAAATGAAATTATTACCCATTCCAGTTCACCTAGGATGCATTTGTTATCGAGAAGCTCGACAGATTATTAATCTAAAGTATCATTGAACCTTCAGTATCTGCTTTTTGCTCACAAGTAGTCATGGTTAAGAAGTAGGATAAAACATATAGCCTTTACTACTTGACTTCAGCCCTACCGCCCTACGCCCCCCTTAATCTACAACTCGGTGGGGATTTGCTGAGCCTATGCCCTTAATAGATTGGCGATCTACACAAATTTTGACTCTTCCTTCTTTTCAGAGAATTGATATAAATGCGCAGGCATAATCATTCAGTCATGTTAGGATCCTTCTTCTAAGCCGTACACCGCTTTTCCTACACACCAAGGGACTGATGCAATAAAGAAAACTATTGCCCTTCGGCTTTGGTAACTGCCTGTTCTACCTACGTGATACTGATGCGAATGGTCTTGGGTAATATGCCAAAGGTTAAGTATATTTTGATAACATTTACGGAAGACATCCACGTGGGGCGAACATTAACATCAGTTTTGCGTATGTTATTGCCTCACATGGCCTCACTGCAAGCCAAGAAATGTTCCTTGGGTATAACCAGATTAAGTATCTTGGACTGATACTTCTAATAAACTCTCTGCAGCCTTCCCCCAGAAGATCCAAGCTGATTAGAATTTAAATTCCCCAAACCAAAGAAGTCTATGAGTAGCTTTCATGGTTTCCTGTAAATTTTTATGCCCGGTTTATCCCGACCTTATGATCTTACAGGCCTTCTTATCCGACTTCCTTAAAAGTTCATATGAAGGAACCTATTAACTTTCCCATTTGTAGCTCGGGACAAGATTAATGAGATCAAGTATCTTTTCGAATGGACCCTATACGTTAGATTCCAGATATTAATAAACATTTTGTTAAGAACTGATGCCTCAATACTTGCTTAGTGTGGTGTTTACTTACAATACCATGATGGTACTCCCTTACCTTTATGCTTCCCTAAGCTGGAACTCCTTCCCGCAGAAAACGAGATACTCCACAATTAGAAAAGGTATGTTTAGCCCTTGTGTGGGGTATCTCCAAGCTTAAATTTTATGTGCTGGCAAGCAAAGATTTCATTTAGAATCGGGATCCACAAACCTTTGATATACCTAGAACTTTTAAGGGAACCAAACAGTCGCCCTCTTGATGGTGGACACTTCGAGGTCTCCAAGCTTTTAGTTCACATATTGTTTGTAATCAGTGTTTCATCCAATTATTTCTCTGGACTGGTTAAGTCGTGACAGTCAGTAGAAGAGTTGTTGCCTTACGCGACTTCACATGTTAGAACTTTTTCCTGCCTAATTTCTTATACTCCACAAATGCTATAAGTCATGGTATGGGGGAGAGTGAGGAAAAGTGTAATAGCTAGAGAAGCATTATAATAATAGTTCATTGCCGGCAACTAGTTAATGTAGGGTAAGTCCAGGTCCCGTATCCCCCCCCCCCTTTTTCCCCTCCCCCGAAATGATCGTTTGCTTGCCGGCTACTTGGGTAGTAAGGAAGTCTAGCTCCCGCTGTTCCCGCCTTTTTTCCCCCACCCCGAAAGTGATAGTTTGATTGCCGGCTGCTTGTTAAGGTAGGGTCAGTCTAGCTCCCGCTATTCCTTCCCCTCCTTCTTCCCCCCCCCGAAAGGTGACGTGTGGGGCTCCGGTCCAAACAGTAATCACTAGACTCACAGCTCCCAGCACATGCCTGCCTTGTATTCTAGTGGATTTATTAGTTGAAAGCTTCACTTTTGACCAATAATAAACTTAGTCCTTTCAGTCTTGCTCTAGGTTGACTGTTGTAATAATCACAACGTCTTTTAGGTATTGTACTTATCATGCAGAGTGATTTCTTAAGCAGTGGGTAACCTGTCTATCTTTTCAGCTTGGATGACAGAGGGTCACCTGTCAATCAACGAGTAAAATTGAAGGAGACGGACTAACGTTTGGAGATGTCCCAAATTCTGATCCACTTACCTGTTTGTGTATGCAAGTAGCAGGATATAACCCCTCATCATTGCAGTGGAAAAAAACCTGCTTTCCTGTCATCGGGACGAATTCATAACGGCTATACTGTGAAGAACTAGCAAGTGGGTTGTAACCAACACCTGCGAACCCCCCCCATCATCAGCAGCTGCTACGATTTCAACAACACGCAGTGTCACAAACACCAGACACCCAAGTTTTAGAAATATTAGCGTTGAATTCAGATATCATTTATATTTTTCATTTTTCATTTTCTTTAATGTAGGATCAATATTTCATGTTTAAGTGTTTCATATTTTATATTTTCTAAATAATAAATTGTTTATGTTTGTCAGTTTTTGTTCTTTTTCTATTCATTAATTTTCCTGAGGAGGAGCCAGCTTTGGTAATACTGTCTGAAGTTGTTACAGAGCTGAGTAAGTTTATATACTACCACAAATGAACATGATCCCTCTATCTTCCTTAGAGATGCAGATCTTACCCAGACAGATTAACTGATTCGTCAATAACATTATTATCTACATGTAGTGCATATTCCTACTGCTATCATGAAAAACCTTGTGCTATCTTTTACTAGTTAGTACCAACTACCTCATATCCTATGCATTTTTTTCATGGTTGCCTGGTGGTTAACGCTCTTGCTTCACACAGCGAGGGCCTGGGTTCGATTCTCAGCCAGAGTAGAAACATTGGTCGTGTTTCTTTCCACCTGTTGTCTATGTTCCCCATCAGTAAAATGGGTACCTGGGTGTTAGTCGACTGGTGTGGGTCGCATCATGAGACACTGACCTAATTTGTCCGACATGCGGAGCATAAAAAGGGGTTTTCTATATAGTAGTATGTTGTAATAAAGTTGATAGTATATTATTGTTGTCAGCTAGGACTGTATACCATGTACATGTACTTGTAGTAAATAAAGATATTATTATTATTATTATTAGTGCTGTTACTTGCTTAAATTTTGTGCTTCAAGTCAAATCTTACTGGCTAAATTTGTTTAATACCATATTTACCATCTGTCCATTTTATATTTTTGGATTATTACTTATTTAAGTCTTTATATATTCTCTTACAATAGTTCTTTACATACCAATACTTTGTACTGCCTTTTATAAGTTTTCATGTTGCCTCCAGTGCAATATTGAATCCTAAAAGTTGTGCAATATTGGATTAACACTTGTCATAGTCATTATATCAACCCTTCTCAATAGTTAATAGCTTTTTCTGTTAGATATACATTCTTAATCCTGCTTTAGTCATGTGATTGTAACATTGATCCTGAACTTAATATTCCAAGCATTAGAGATCGTGTTACTGACAGAAATATCCTTATTGGGGTCAATATGCTTAGGTTAGCCCATTCAAACCCCTGCACAGAAGCCCTCCAAACTTTCCTCAACACTGGTGAACATCCTTCCAGATGGATTGAGAAAACTGGAACCGACCTCCGCATGAACCAGCTACATGATCTATGTCAAGTTAGGCAACAGAGGCACTTTCCTGCTCCATGGGATATTACCACATTCCAAACTACCATTCCTCTATTTCCCCCCAAAAACTCTTCTTAAATCACAACCAAAGCTTCGTCTTGAAGCCAAACTTGATGCCTTAAGTTGTACTGGGTAACTCACTAAAATCTTTCAAAATTAACAGATTTTGCAAAATCCAC
>NC_069429.1:41494533-41525303 GCF_026875155.1 Cherax quadricarinatus | reverse complement strand
TTGTTTGAAAATTTTGGTTTTTAAAAGGGTTTTAAAAGGGGGATTTGGAAAAGCTGAAAAATATGGTTTTCCCAGGTAAAAGTGAAGGACTGAAACCTGAACAAGTGTTCATTGTGATGAAACAGCCTCTTTTTTGAAGAAATGCCAAAGGGGACCTTCATTACACAAGAGGAAAAGGCAATGCCAGGACACAAGCCTATGAAAGACAGGCTGACCTAATGTCTGTGCTAATGCTAATGGGATTTCAAAGTGAAGCTTTTTACTAGTGTACCATTCTTAAAATCCCAGAGTGTTCAGGAAAAACAATGTTATGAAGAGTAAATTGTGTGTGTTTGGAAATCTAATAGTAAGGCATGGGTCACGAGGGAAATTTTTGTATAGTGGTTCAACGAAGTGTTTTGGCCCTAGTGTGAAGAATTACCTCCTGGAAAAGAAATTGGATCTCAAGTGCCTCCTAGTAATGGACATGCACCTGCTCATCCTCCAAACTTGGATGACCTAATTCTGAAGGAGTTTGGGTTCATCACAGTAAAGTTCTTGCCCCCGAATACCACTCCTCTCCTCCAACCCATGGACCAGCAGGTCATTGCAAACTTTAAAAAACTCAAACACCAAAGCAGTGTTTGAAAGGTGCTTGAATGTGACCTCAGACACTCATTGACCCTACGAGATTTTTGGAAAGAACATTTCAGTATTCTCCATTGTGTAAGCCTTATAGGTAAGGCTTGGAGGGAATGACTACCAGGACTTTGAACTCTGTTTGGGAAAAAAATTGTGGCCAGATTGTTTTCACAAGAGGGATTTTGAAGGGTTTGGGGCTGACCCTGATGAGCCTATGTCAGTTGTTAAATCCATTGTGGCACTGGGGGCTTCCATGGGGTTGGATGTGAGTTTGGAGGATGTGGAAGAGTTGGTGGAGGACCACATTTGTTGTGGTTCACTGAGCTAACCACTGAGGAGCTGCAAGAGCTTCAGCAGGAACAGCAACAGATGGCAGCTCTGAATCTTGATGCAGAGGAGGAGGAAGAGAGATGGAAGAAAGTGCCTTCTTCAGAAATTAAGGAGATTTTTGAAATGTGGGGTAGGATGGAAAGATTTATGGAGAAACATCACCCATTGAAGGATGTTGCAAGCCATATCGGCAACTTGTACAGTGACAGAGTCTTGGCCCATTTTAGGGAAGTTTTAAAGAGACGCCAGAAACAGACGGACAGTTTTTTTGCGAGACAGGACTCCAGTGACTCTCAGGGTGGTCCTAGTGGCATTAAGAAACAGAGAAGAGAAGTAACCCCAGAAAAGCAATTGGTACCCAAGGTGTTGATGGAAGGGGATTCCCCTTCCAAACAGTAATTCATCCAATCTTCTCCTCCAGTCTTCCATACACAAAGAAGAATCACCAATAAAGGTAAGTGTTATTCTGTTAATGTTTAATTCATCATGTGCCACTGTATTGTTTATGTACTACATCTATATTTCATGTAAAAATTTTTTTTGTTTTAATACTTCTGGGTGTCAGGAACGGATTAATTGAATTTACATTATTTCTTTGGGGAAAATTGATTTCGTAAAATCGTCCATTTCGATAATAGTCCCACTTCCAGAACGGATTATGGACGATTATTGAGGGACCACTGTATAGTGGTATTCCATTATACGGACTATTTTGCTGCAATATCTTCCCACCTTCACACCCGTTGGCAACAACGTTGGTCTACTATGCTCGGTAACAAACTTCAATCTATTAAACCGAGTATAGGTTACTGGCCGTCTTCTTATCACCATTCGAGGTTGGGAGACTACTCTCTCCCGTCTTCGCATTGGCCATACTTGTCTTACTCATGGATATCTCATGGAGAGTGCGCCCTGCTCCTCTCTGTGAGAATTGCCAGGCTCCATTATCAGTCAACCACATTCTGTTGGACTGCCCACTTATCAACGAGCACACAGAATTACCTCCGTCGTCATCTTCGCTCTGCTGTTCTCTCTTTACTTTCCCTTCTCGCTTATGGACCAACCTTTCATCCGGACTCTTTCATTGACTTTTTGACAACAACTGACTTCACAAATTCTGATACCTTCTGCCCTTTCTACCTCAATCTCTTGCTACCCTCTACCCCTGTACTATCCCCTGCCTCGCTGTTTTCTGTAACCTACTGATCATCCCTCCTCCCTTCTGCCGCTCAATACCCTCGTTTCCTTTCCCACCCTGCAGCGCTGTATAGCCCTTGTGGCTTAGCGCTTCTTTTTTATTATAATAATAATAATACCAGCTGCACCAGTGTACGACAACAGCAGCACTACCACTGCACCAGTGTATGACAGCAGCACTAAACCCCTGCAACCAGGTATGACAATAGCAGCACTACCAGCTGCACCAGTGTATGACAACAGCAGCACTACCAGCTGCACACCAGTGTAATGAAAAACAGCAGCACTACCAGCTGCAAACCCGTGTATGACAATAGCAGCACTACCAGCTGCACCAGTGTATGACAACAGCAGCACTACTAGCTGCACCAGTGTATGACAACAGCAGCACTACCAGCTGCACCAGTGTATGACAACAGCAGCACTACTGGCTGCACCAGTGTATGACAACAGCAGCACTACCAGCTGCACCAGTGTACGACAACAGCAGCACTACCAGCTGCACCAGTGGATTGGTGAACACAACCATCAATGTAAATAATTTGTGAAAGAGTGTTCTGTGTTGCTAAGTTATCAGTACAACTTAAGGCATCAAGTTTGGCTTCAAGACGAAGCTTTGGTTGTGATTTAAGAAGAGTTTTTGTGGGGAAATAGAGGAATGGTAGTTTGGAATGGGGTAATATCCCATGGAGCAAGGAAGTGCCTCTGTTGCCTAACTTGACAAAGATAAAGTAGCGGGTTTCATGCGGAGGTCGGTTCCAGTTTTCTCAATCCATCTGGAAGGATTTCACCCATTTTTGAGGAAAGTTTGGAGGGCTTCTGTGCAGGTTTGAATGGGCTAACCTAAGCAAAATTGACCCCAATAAGGATATTTCTGTCAGTAACACGATCTCTAATGCTTGGAATATTAAGTTCAGGATCAATGTTACAATCCCACATGACTAAAGCAGGATTAAGAATGTAATCTAACAGAAAAAGCTATTAACTATTGAAAGGGTTGATGAATGACTATGACAAGGTTTAATCCAATATTGCACAACTTTTAGGATTCAATTTTGCACTGGAGGCAACATAAAAACTTAAAAAAGGGCAGTACAAAGTTTTGGTATGAAAAGAACAATTGTAAGAGAATATATAAAGACTTAAATAAAAATAATCCAAAAATTAAAATGGACAGATGGTAAATATGGTATTAAACAAATTTAGCCAGTAAGATTTGACTTGAAGCACAAAATTTAAGCAAGTAACAGCACTAATAATAATAATAATAATATTTATTTACTACAAGTACATGTACATGGTTTTACAGTCCTAGCTGACAACAATAATATACTATCAACTTTATACAACAACTACTATATAGAAAACCCCTTTTATGCTCCGCATGTCGGACAAATTAGGTCATGTCTCATGATGCGACCCACACCAGTCGACTAACACCCAGGTACCCATTTTACTGATGGGAACAAGACAACAGGTGAAAGAAACACACCAATGTTTCTACTCTGGCTGAAGAACGAACCCAGGCCCTCGCTGTGTGAAGCAAGACGTTAACCACCGGGCAACCATGGAAAAAATGCATAGAAAAGAGGTAGTTGGAAACTAACTAGTAAAAGATAGCACAAGGTTTTTCATGATAGCAGTAGAATATCACTACATGTAATAATAATGTTATTGACGAATCAGTTAATCTGTCGGGGTAAGATCTCATCTCTAAGGAAGATAAGGGATCATGTTCATTTGTGGTAGTATATAAACTTACTCAGCTCTGTAACAACTTCAGACAGTTTACCAAAGCTGCTCCTCCTCAGGAAAATTAATGAAAAGAAAAAAGAACAAAAACTGACAAACATAAACAATTTTATTATTAGAAAATATAAAATATGAAACACTTAAACATGAAATATTGATCCTACATTAAAGAAAATGAAAAATGAAAAATATAAATGATATCTGAATTCAACCTAATATTTCTAAAACTTGGGTGTCTGGTGTTTGTGACACTGCGGTTGTTGAAATCGTAGCAGCTGCTGATGATGGTGGGGTTTCGCAGGTGTTTTTTACAACCCACTTGCTAGCTCTTCACAGTATATCCGTTATGAATTCGTCCCGATGACAGAAAGCAGTTTTTTTTCCACCTGCAAAGGGTGAGGGTTATATCCGCTACTGCATACACAAACAGATAAGTGGACAGAATTTGGGACACTCCAAACGTTAGTCCGTCTCCTTCAATTTTACTCGTTTATTGACAGGTGACCCTCTTCACCAAGCTGAAAAGATAAACAGGTTACCCACTGCTTAAGAAATCACTCTGCATGATAAGTACAATACCTAAAAGATGTGGTGATTATTACAACAGTCAACCTAGAGCAAGACTGAAAGGACTAAGTTTATTATTGGTCAAAAGTGAAGCTTTCAACTAATAAATCCACTAGAATACAAGGCAGGCATGTGCTGGGAGCTGTGAGTCTAGTGATTACTGTTTGGACCGGAGCCCCACACGTCACCTTTCGGGGGGGGGGAAGAAGGAGGGGAAGGAATAGCGGGAGCTAGACTGACCCTACCTTAACAAGCAGCCGGCAATCAAACTATCACTTTCGGGGTGGGGGAAAAAAGGTGGGAACAGCGGGAGCTAGACTTTCCTTACCTTAACAAGTAGCCGGCAAGCAAACTATCACTTTCGGGGAGGGGAAAAAGGGGGGGGGATAGCGGGACCTGGACTTACCCTACCTTAACTAGTTGCCGGCAATGAAACTATTATTATATTGCTACTCCTATCTATTGAACTTTTTCCTCACACTCCCCCATACCAAGACTTATAGTCAAGGAGTATAAGAAGAATAGGCGAGGAAAAAGTTCTAACATGTGGAAGTCGCGTAAGGCAACAAATCTTCTACTGACTGTCACGACTTAACCAGTCAGAGAAATAATTGGATGAACCACTGATATACACAATATGGAACTTAAAAGCTTGGAGACCCAATGTCCACCTCAAGAGGCGACTGTTGGTTCCCTTAAAAGTTTCTAGGTATATCAAAGGTTTGTGATCCGTTTCTAAAATGAATTCTTTTCCCAGCAAATAAAATTTAAGCTTGGAGATACCCCACACAAGGGCTAAACATTCCTTTTCTATTGTGGAGTATCTCGTTTCTGCGGGAAGGAGTTTCCAGCTTAGGAAGCATAAAGGGAAGGGAGTACCATCATGGTATTGTAGTAACACCACACCTAAGCCAGTATTGGAGGCATCAGTTCTTAAACTGAATGTTTTATTAATATCTGGAATCTTAAGTATAGGGTCTTTCGAAAAGATACTTTTAATCTCATTAAACTTTTCCCGAGCTACAATGGAAAGTTCAATAGGTTCCTTCATAGACTTTTTAAGGAAGTCGGATAAGATGCCTGTAAGATCAGTAAGGTTCGGGATAAACCGTGCATAAAAATTTACAGAACCAAGAAAGCTACTCATGAGCTTCTTTGTTTTGGGGAATTTAAATTCTAATAAAGCTTTGATCTTACTGGGGAGAGGCTGCAGAGAGTTATTAGAAAGTATCAGTCCAAGATATCTAATCTTGTTATACCCAAGGAAGCATTTCTTTGGCTTGGCAGTGAGGCCATGTGAGCATAACATACGCAAAACTGATGTTAATGTTTGGATATGTTCGCCCCACGTGGATGTCATTACGTAAATGTTATCAAAATAAACTTAAACCTTTGGCATATTACCCAAGACCTTTCTCATCAGTCTCACGTAGGTAGAACAGGCAGTTACCAAACCGAAGGGCATAGTTCTATATTGCATCAGTCCTTGGTGTGTAGGAAAAGCGGTGTACTGCTTAGAAGAAGGATCTAACATTACTTGATGATATGCCTGCGCAATATCAATCTCTGAAAAGAAGGAAGAGTCAAAATTTGTGTAGATCGCTATCTATTAAGGGCATAGGCTCAGCATCCCACCGAGTTGTAGCATTAAGGGCTGTAGGGCTGAAGTCAATAGCAAGTCTATATGAATTATCCTCCTTCTTAACCATGACTACTGGTGAGCAATATGCAGATACTGAAGGTTCAATGATCTTTAGTTTTAATAATCTGTCTACCTCTCGATCAAATGCATCCCTAAGGTGAACTGGAACTGGGTATAATTTCCGTTTGATGGGATTGTCCGTCACTAAGTCAATCTTATGGACTACCGTGGAGGTAACACCTGGAATATCAGTAAAGATGTCTGAAAAGTTACTCACATATTGAAGTAGTTCATGTCTCTTATGTCATCCAAAGATTCATTAATATTAATGTTGGTTGCGCCCGAGTGGTCAAGAGTCACCAAGTCATGCAGTGTGTCAATTACACACAACTTACATTTTTCAGTTGTCTTATCAAGTTCGTGTGGAAAAACTAAGTCAAAGTTATTAAGGCAGTTAACCGAATTTCTTCGGTAATATTTCTTAAGGATGTTTGTTAAAGATAAAGCTTAGGTTTCCCCTTGACTGCTATGAGGTAGTCAACTTTCCACAAATTTTTAATACTTTATATGGACCTTTCCATGCTACTAATAATTTATTTGACTTGATAGGCAAAAGTACAAGAACTTCATCCCCTACTTTAAAACTTCTCCTCTGACTATTGGAATCAAAATAGGTTTTGTACTGGTCCATTGACAAGCTTAGGTTTTTCGAAACTATGTCAGAGGTCTCCTCAAGTTTGGATCTAAGGTCAAGGAGAAACTGGTAAGAAGACTGAACCTCAGCATTTACCTCCTCATTAGTCCATAAGTCATGAAGGATGGACAATGGGCCTCTGGCCTGTCTACCACAGAGAAGTTCAAAAGGTGAAAACCCCAAAGAGTCACTGGGAACTTCCCTCATGGCAAACAAAGCACAGGGTAGGTAACGATGCCACTCCTTAGGTTTAAGGGAGCAAAGTTTCCTTAAAATGGACTTGAGAATCGATTGCTGGCGCTCAATCCTCCCATTACAGCTGGGATGATAGGGTGTGGTGAAGAGAGGCTTCACTCCCAGAAGTTGGTAGAGATGTTGCATTAAGTCAGATGTGAATTATGTCCCACACTCAGACAAAATTTCTCTAGGGATGCCCACTCTGGAGAAGATGGACAAAAGGGCTTCAGCCACCTCTGTAGTAGTTATGGTCTTTAAGGGAACGGCTTCAGTGAAACTCGAAGCATAATCAACTAATGTTAATATATATCTATGTCCCCTAGATGAAAGTGGAGATAAAGGACCAACGATGTCAATAGCTACTCTTTCAAACGGTACCATAAAGATAGGGATTTTGACCATAGGTACTCGCCTGGAACCTCGGGAGGATGGCAGTTGGCAAACTTTACACGATCTACAATAAGTAGTGACATCTGAGGACATTTTTGGCCAAAAATAGGTTTCCCTAATTTTATTTAAGGTTTTACGATGCTAGAAATGTCCGGCCACTGGCAGGTCATGAGCCATTTTAAGAACAGTCTCTCTGCATTGACTTGGAACAACTAAGATGAAATAGTCTATCTCATCTGAATTTAATTTGAATACCGACTTGTACAAGATACCTTTTACATATTCAAATTTATATGAAAAGTTTTTCCTTTGGATAACTTGATTTTGTTTAGTGGCATTATGGCAATTCTGAAGAGAAGGGCAATTACGTTGTAAATTGACAAAGGAGTCCTTCGATATATCTAAAGGCTTAAAGTCAGGGAAAATCAAAGGATGGACAGTAGGAGAATCCTGGGCTTTGGTCTGAGCCCTAGTCAAGGCATTTATGGTATCAGAGGTGATACCTTCACTTTCATCTAACAAGTGAACCGGTGATCCTACTACCTCGCTTTTGAGAGTAGCATCACTGGTTTTTAATCCCACATGAATCTTGCGAGACATTGTCTCATCTGAACTTTCGAGGGGCTTCTCTGACTCTACAGGAAGAGGATCTGAAAAGCTTATGTCCACCTTCGGTGATGAAAGGTCAACCTCAGAAGGAAGAATGGCACCTTTTACATTACCTATTAGTACGGAGCAAGAAGTGATGGGAGCTAGTACGGCTTCAGACCAACCTGTGAACCATTTAGACCTAATGTAACAATGGATTGTAGGAAAAGTGTCCGTACGGCCCAAGTAGTCTGAAAGTATAGCAGAGGAATGAGTTTCTTTAAGGTTAGGGAACAGCTTATCAGAAATGACTATACATGTGCATCCAGTGTCTCGTAAAATGGTAGATACATTAAGTCCATTAACTGTTCCTGAACAGAAGGGTGCTTGGTCATTACAGTCTTTAAAACATCTTCCAACTTTTGGACCTTCTTAGAAGGACAATCTGGACGTTTATGTCCCTTAACACCACACAAATGACAAACAGGAATAAAAGAAGTCATTTTACTTTCCACTAGAGGCTTTAATTTCTTAAGGTCTGATGAACCCTTGCCCTTAGGGTTCGATCCCTTTAGGTCTTTATAGGAATTGTGAGCCTCAGCATACAGGTCAGCAGCCTCAGCAACTTCCTCAGCTTTAATCAGGTTACGTTCTCTAATGAATGTTCTAATCTGGTGGGGAAGAACTGTCAGGAACTGGTCAGCAACCATGAAGTCTCGAAGAGATTCATAACTGTGATGAATTCCTGAACTCTCTATCCAAAAGTCGAACAAACGAGTGTTACCTGTAACTGTTGAAAGTTCTGGCCAGGCTGTAAGGTGGCATACCTGAAATCTTTCCTGTAAGAATTTGTGGTTTTTTGATATGCTTTAAGGATTGCCTTCTTCAGTAGGTTATAATTACATATGATATCCTGCGACAAAGTTGCATAGATATTCAAAGCTGTACCAGAAAATAACATTCCTAACCTGGTAGCCCAGGTGTCAGCAGGCCATTCACAGAGGGTAGCAGTATTTTCAAACCTGATAATGTAAGAAGTTATGTGAAATTAAGACACATGTGCAACATCTGGGTATCTTTATTGTAGACATTTCGCCATCCAGTGGCTTTATCAATACAAATTCTAGGACATAACTTGAAGACAGTACAACTATGTACAGAAGATGAGGTAATCAGTCCCTCAACCTAGGAGTAGGTGCGAAGAGCACCATAGTCGTGAAGATTGTGAAGCAGAATCTACTGTCTTCAAGTTAGTTAGTTTAGTTTAATATGTTTATTATGCACCCCATACCCATCCTGTGGGCGGTAGTCAAAAGATTACAGAGGTACATAATTGGTCCAGGGACTGGACTCCAAAGTTTTGATAGCTGAGCAAGTTACAGAGGTAATGAACTCACAATTTACAAAGGTAATGAACTCACAATTTACAAAGGTAATGAACTCACAATTTACAAAGGTAATGAACTCCAGGTAAGTCTGGTCACAATCATGACAAGTTACAAAGGTATTTACAGATTACAGAGGTACGTAATGGGTCCAGGGACTGGGCCCCCAAAGTTTTGATAGCTGAACTAGGTACAAAGGTAATGAGCTCACAAGTTACAAAGGTAATGAATTCTGTAGAATGGTTACTTACGTTTATACTTTGGCTACAATCTTCAAGTTATGTCCTAGAATTTGTATTGATAAAGCCACTGGATGGCGAAACGTCTACAATAAAGATACCCAGATGTTGCACATGTGTCTTAATTTCATCTTGTCGGTATTATATACCATTCTTACACAACTTGTCAGACACTGCAACATCATGGAATCTTGATTCTGAGGACATGTTCATAACCTTCACGGCTACGACAACTACTACAACTAACCCATCTCTTTGGGAAGGACCTACTTCCACTGGGGAATCCCGCCTACCAGTGACTATGCCCTCGTCTGCTACACCTGACGTTACTATATAAGCGCCAGGCTCCTTTCTTCTGCTTCAGAATCTCCACGACTATGGTGCCCTTCGCACCTACTCCTAGGTTGAGGGACTGATTACCTCATCTTCTGTACATAGTTCTACTGTCTTCAAGTTATGTCCTAGAATTTGTATTGATAAAGCCACTGGATGGCGAAACGTCTACAGTAAAGATACCCAGATGTTGCACATGTGTCTTAATTTCATCTTGTCGGTATTATATATCATTCTTACACAAGAAGTTATGTCTTCCCCCTCTGTGAAGGGAGGTAAATTAGGTGTTGGAATATGTGCACTAGTTGCATGTTGTTCCATTACTCCATCTAATTGCTGTTGTGAGAAAGTTAGCTTTATTCTCTAATTCAAGGCGAGCTTGTTTGAGGTCGATCCTTTTCTCTCTCCCTTAACTCATATTCTCTATCCTTTGCTCTTTCCTCAAGTTCCCTTAATTTAACTTGTTCCTAAAGTACTTTAGCTCTTTCATCATGATCAAGTCTATCACGCTCTTTTTTCTCTTCTCTTTCCCTTTCTAACTGTCTCTTCTCTCTCAGTTCTCTCAGTTCTCTCTTTCAAGTCTTTCCTGGATCTTAGCACTAATGAAAGATTCTAAATTTTTCCCTGTTATTCCTAACTTACTTCCAGCATTCATCCAAAACTGGTATTCCTCCATACTTGCAAGAATAACTTAAACTATCAGGGGAAAAATGAAACGGGTATTAAAGAAAACGGAGGGTTCAATTCCAGCTCCGCTCAAACTGTAAATAAACCAGAGGGCTCGATCCCTACTTCAATTAAACAATATGTATTAATGAAAACGAAGGGTTCTATGCCGGCTCCGAGCAAACAGTAAGTAGAATGGGGTCCCTTGACCATCCAATCTTCTCACCAACAAATCAAGAGTGTCCTACGACAGTTCCCTTGATATAATGAAGAGCTCAATGAAAAATTGTCACTGGAAAATCTCGGGTCCCTAGAGTCTAATCCTCCAAAGTGTTTCAAGCTCACACAAAATTAGGTGGCAGAATTAAATATTATATCTTGCCTGACTTGACTTACAATAAATTGAGACTATAACAATCACCAAATCTTTTAAATACCTGTACTGTAGTCCTACCATAGAGAATGATTACTCATGGCTGGTTGTAACCGTCTGTGGTATGCGGCGTTGAAGTTCCAATGGTAGATTCAAGATGGAGTTGAATCTTGATTCAGTCTAGTTGATCCTGGCAAGGTCGCCACTTGTGAAGGCTTACACAGCTCTGTAACAACTTCAGACAGTATTACCAAAGCTGGCTCCTCCTCAGGAAATTTAATGAATAGAAAAAGAACAAAAACTGACAAACAATTTATTATTTAGAAAATATAAAATATAAAACACTTAAACATGAAATACTGATCCTACATTAAAGAAAATGAAAAATGAAAAATATAAATTATATCTGAATTCAACGCTAATATTTCTAAAACTTGGGTGTCTGGTGTTGGTGACACTGCGTGTTGTTGAAATTGTAGCCGCTGCTGATGATGTGGGGGGGGGTCGCAGGTGTTGGTTACAACCCACTTGCTAGTTCTTCACAGTATACCCGTGATGAATTCGTCCCGATGACAGGAAAGCAGGTTTTTTTCCACTGCAATGATGAGGGGTTATATCCTGCTACTTGCATACACAAACAGGTAAGTGGATCAGAATTTGGGACATCTCTGAACGTTAGTCCGTCTCCTTCAATTTTACTCGTTGATTGACAGGTGACCCTCTCTGTCATCCAAGCTGAAAAGATAGACAGGTTACCCACTGCTTAAGAAATCACTCTCCATGATAAGTACAATACCTAAAAGACGTGGTGATCATTACAACAGTCAACCTAGAGCAAGACTGAAAGGACTAATGTTTTTTTAAACCCCTGCCCCCCTAACCCCAAAAAAATAAAATTGTAAGTCCCCAAAAAGGATTTTATTATAATTTGATGAAACTTGTAAAAATGTTATTAAAACATCAATTTTTAAAATTTATGTAAAAAAATTTTTTTATAGAGTGATTATTTGTGGTTGTTTATTTGTGTATGGGATTTTTTTGGGGTGATCAAGTTGGTGATTGATTAGGTAGTGATTGCATTTTTGAGTGAGTATCAAGTTGTAATAGAAGTTTAGGGGTGGTTTAGTTTATGAGGGAAAAAATTTTTGATTATTATTTGGGATTAAAATTATTCCTTATTGATATGCTCTTAATGATGAATTATTTATGGATAGCTTATTTTAAAGGGGGGGTGCTGTGTGGTGAATGCTGTTGTGAAGAGTTAGTGTGGGGGGCTGTTTTTTAATGCTGTTTTTTAGTATCGAATATTTTTGGATGCGAAGGGTTTTCAAAATGATGAGGGATTAGTTTTGGAAAAAAAATTTTTTAGTGATAGATTGGATTGGGCTTGGGTTTTTAGGGGGGGTTCTTATTTAGGGGTGAAAAAGTTTTTGAAAAGGCTGAAGTTGAGGGTCTGCTTAGTTTTTTGATGCATTTTTAGGGTGTGTTTATTAGTAATGGGCAAGTTGATAGTATATTTTTAGTGGGGGTTTCCTTATTTATGGGGATCAAGGAGGGGGGCCTTAAGTTGTAGGGTGTGTTATTTGATTGGGGGCGGGGGAAGTACATTGGGGGTGGAAGGGGGTTTGAGAAAAGGGGATAATCTTAGGGGGTGATATTGTTTTTTGGTTTATTTATTGATATTTTTTGGGTTCTTGTTTTTATTTGATTTTTTTTGGTGGGCATTTTTGTGTATTTTCATTGTTTAGGGGGAAAGTTTTAGTTTGTGGGGATGTTAGTTTTGGGGTTTTTCTTATTGTATGATGATCTTTTTGTGGGGGTCATTATTGTTAGTCATTTATTGTTTTTGGTCGGTTTTTTTGTTTTTAATTATTAGTTGTTTGGGGTGATGCATTATTGAGAAAATTTTTTAATTTGTAGTGGGGTTTTTATTTATGGGGATTTTTTATTTGGTCTTTTGTTTGGGGTTATTTTTTTTAAAATAAAATTATTATTGTTTTAGTTGATTATTTTATGAATTTCTTGTTTAGTGGGGGGGGTTATTTGTTGAGGATTTTTTTATAGTGCTATTTTTTTGGGGGCGATTGTTGGGGGGGAAAGTTGTTTATTTCTGCTTTTTTGAAATAGTCGAAAGGGGGGACTATAATTGGTATTGCATAGTTGGGGAATGGTCATTTTTTTAGGGGGTGATGCAAGTTGTAGGATGTCATTTTGTTTATGAATGATGAAGTTGATGATGTGTTATTGTGGGGGGGTGCTTTTTGTTTTGGATGGCTTTTGTTGTAGTGGTTGCATTAGTTGAGTGAGTGCTGATTATTTTAGTGGAGTGTGCATTATTTGTATGAGTGTGCATTAGTTGTAGTGAGTGTGCATTAGTTGTGTGATGTGCATTAGTTGAAGTGAGTGCTTTTTTTGTAGTGAGTGTGATAAGTTGTAGTGAGTGTGATTGTTGTAGTGGTGCTGCATAGTTGTAGTGAGTGAGTTTTTGTTGAAAAGGTAAAGGGGATGATTAGTTGTAGTGAGGCTGTTTAGTTGTGTAGGGGTTGCATATTTGTAGTGGGTGCATTAGTTGTAGTGAGTGGCATTAGTTGTAGTGAGTGGGGGCCCATTGTTGTGGAGTGTGTTAGTTGAAGTGAGTGTGTTTTTTTTGTAGTGAGGCTGCTTATTTGTAGTGAGGATGCATTAGTTGTGTGAGTGTGCATTTTTGTAGTGAGTGTGTTTAGTTGTGTGAGGGGTGCTTTTTGTAGGATTGTGCTTGTTGTATGGTGTGATTTTTTGTGTGAGTGCTGCATTAGTTGTAGTGGTGGCATTATTTTGTAGTGGTGTGCATTAGTTGTAGTGAGTGTGCATATTTTGGGAGTAGTGCTTTTGTTGTGTGAGTGCTGCATTATTTGTGTGAGTGTGATAGTTGAAGTGGGTGCTACGGGGAGCCTTGGGATTAATTAATCAATAAGTTTTTCTTATAAGGATTAAAATGCGGGTTTACAGATTTTGGATTTTTTTTTTTTTTTTTTTTTTTTTTTTTAAATATACTACATTAAATAATCAAAAGGGTTACCCATATTAAAATTTAGTAAGTATAATTCAAATTTTAAATTTTTAAATAGAAGGTTATAAATATTGTCCATCCCCATTTTTATGTACCCATCTAAGGTAACACAAGAAAATACAAAATTCTTCGTTTCCCTTAAATTTAAAACCCCCCCTTATATACTTAAAACAAGAGAAAATTTCTCAAAATATGCCTTTGTGTTTGATTTTATGTCAATAAAAACCTTGTAAAGAATAATAAAAAACGTGCATAATAAAAAATATCCAAAACGAAAGATATGTAATGAAAAAGGTATCAAATTTTCTTGATTTCTGCAAAAATACAAAAAAATCAGTCATTACACAAAGGGTTCATTAAAAGCATGGATAATTTGAAAAAGCAAAAAAAAGTAATTTGCAAAAAACACCCACTTTTTACCCCAAAATCACAACACTGAGGATTTGTCACATAAACAAAATTGTTCCCCCATATTTATCACATTCCAAAAAAAATACCAGGAGCCCAAAGGGGAAGTTACCCGGTATATCCATGGTGATAAAAAGGAAAAAAAAAAAAATAAAAAGGGAAAAATTTTATAAGTTGCCCAAAGGGCTTTTAATAACCCCCTATGAAATTCTGAGTTTTTCTTCACAAAAGGGCCCCCTTCTTTCCCGCTTTTGAAAAAAAAATTAGTTTCCAAAAATGTTATATATTTTTTTGTAAAACATATCCAAACTAAACGTTTATATTCTTTTTAATTAACCCCACCCATCCAAACGTTGCCCCTTTATCACACATATTTAAGAAGCCGCTGTGTCCCCCTTTAAGGTATTAAAACCCCTAAATCCACCTTGTCTGCAATATCCTTTGAAAATAAGAAAAAAACCCTTGTTTCCCGTAATGTTTTATTTTTGCTGTGTACATTAAAAAATTTGTCCGTGTCTGATTTTTCCTAAGAAAAAGTTTATCCCTGACGTTTATAAAAACCGTCATAAAAATCCGATTTATTTGTACGGTGTTTCGACCCCCCCCCATCTAAATTAAAACCCTTAGCACAAAACCCCCCCCCCCCCCCCTTTTTAACCCTTCCAAACCAAACCTTACGTGTTCCCCAACTCTTACAGAAAAACTGCATGAAAGCCGTCAGGATTCCAAAACACACAACACGCCCCCCCCCCGAGCGCATTTGCCCAAAATTCCCGGCGGCGATTTATGTAAAAAAATTTTAACATTATCTCCCCGCCCTTTGGTCGTAACCGTAATGCTTTTTTAAGACCCTTGTCCCTTCCCTGATAATTGGATATATTCCCTCCCCTTGCCCTACCCCCCGCCCTTACCGTGCCAATTTGCGTTTGATCTTGGGGATTTTTACAAATTTAAAATCCAAAATGTCCTCACATCTCTTTCATCCCCTGCGGTCAAACAAAAAAACCAAATCCCCTCTTATCCGGCAAACCCCTGCCCGATTTACCCCCTTAAGTGCTAGTTTACATACTACCCAACATTCTTTAGCGTTACTGCCCCCGGGCCCCCCGGGGCCCAAACCGAAGGACACCACATCCCTCGTTACCCAAACAAAAACCTGAACCCCCAAATTACTTATACGGTTAAACATACGTTTTATATATGGGGTAAAGGATAAATACATGCCCCATGCCACACTTATGGGAAAAAAATCACATTCACCAATTTCGCCTTGTATAGACAGCCCCCCTTCCCTCAAACCTGTTAAAGACCCAAATCTCTACGTCACTTGAATTTACCTTCCCCGCTCCCGTATGTTTCCCCATGCCAATCCCAACACCCTTTAATTTTATTTCTAAAACCAGCCCTTCCTCTGGCCTAAAAACCCCAAAACCGACAAACCCCCCCCCCCAAAGCATTGATTTTTTCCCTTTTTAAAAAGTCTTCCCGGGTTTCTTTTCCCCAAACATTCCCCCCATTCGCTCCTTTTCCTAAAAACCTTGGGGTCCAGAAATAAAACCCCTAGTGTCGTCCCCGTAACCTATAAAATTCCTGATTGTACCCACCCCAAACCTTGCTTTTCTGTGTACAATCCCCCTCACGGTCTAAAAAAAGGGTCCCGAATCAACGCAAAAAAGAATTTGGATATAGGACCCCCCTTCCCGCAACCCCCTTTTCATCCTTAAAATTTTTCCCCAAAACCCCCGTTTAGGGCCCCCTAAAGAAAGCCTGCTTTTAAAAAAACCCTGTCCCCAACTAACAATTTCTTTTCCAAAACCCTTTTGCCCCTGAAATAAAATTTTCCAAAAAAAGCTTTCTTCTCCCGAAAAAATTTTTATGCAGCGGGCCAATCAAAAAGCTAATTTTCCCACCCTTATTACCCCCTTGCTTTCCCCAAAAACCTGCGAAAAAATTCCCCTTCCCCGCCCCCATAGTGGGTCCTGGCACACCATATTGTCCCTCGTCCAGAACTTCCCCAAAACCCCGTTTTATCCAAATTTCCAAATAATTTCAAAAAAAATTTTAAATGTCCCCACACTTTAAATGAAATTGCCCTAAAATTTTAAGGGGTATTAACCCCCCAGATTTTTTTTTGGGGAAAATAGAAAAAACCCCCCTGTTCTTTTTTGCTGTCCCATAATGCCACTTTTTTTTCAGGGCCCTTAAAAAATATCCCCAAAAAAAATGCGAATACACCCCCAAAATTTTTCCTTGTAAAAATAAAAAGGGGATTCCGTCAATCCCGGGATTTCCCCAAACATCATCCTCCACACCCTAACAAATTCTCTTCTTCATTTATAGGTCCATTCAAACCCAAACCCTGTCCATGTACTTAGATTACAACGAAAACTATTAAACCAAATTTCCCCCAGCGCCCCTTTAAAAACCCCCGCATTTTTGTATTGCAATTCATCCCATGGTCTAAAAAAGGATTTTTAGCCCCGTTGATCCGAAGGACCTCCCCCTACAAAAGTCCCCCATGATCCTGCCAAAAAAATCCAATTAATTCTGGCCCCCTTTATGGGTCTGCCGTTCGCAAGAAAAAACCCGAAGGCGGTACCCCAAAAAACCTCATAAATTTCCCCCACTTGCTATTCGCGCCGCATAAAAATACGTTGGAAAGTTTTAAAAATTAAAGCTTTTTAAAAAAAATTTTCAATTTCAACCACGGATCCCACCCCCCCCCTTTGTTAACATGCTTGCATTTGATTTTAAAAGTTAGTTAAAAGGGCCCCCGTTACTGCATTTTTTGGGTCTTTTTTTCCTTGCTGCTGATAAAAAATTTCCTTCCCTTAACCTTACCGGGGCAGTACCCCCCAATTTCGACTAAAAAAACCCCCCTCCTGCCATTAGCCCCACCCTCCCCAAAGGGCCTCCAAAATTTCCCCTCCCCCTTCTTTTGTGTTTAAAACCACATTAAAACTTCCAAAAACCCTGGGAATCCCTGGGAAATTTCCTCCCCAGTAAAAATCCCCCATAACACCTTGTGATGGAAAAGTAATTTTAGCCCCTTTTCCATCTGCGGGACCCCTCTAAAAACGTATTTGGCGACCCTTCTTGCCTTTTTACCCCCTTTAAAAAAACGTATGCATGACCCCACCCCCCGGCATCCCCCCCACACCGAAACCCTTTCCCACTCCGCAAAAGGCCCCCTAAATATCCTGAAAAAAACCCTTTCCCCCTCCTCGGTTCGATTTCCTTGCGACGATAAATTGCAATTCCAACCCCCCAAATAATCGGGGACGACCTTCAAGTAAATTCTTAAATGGTCCCCCAACACGTTCAAAAAAACGCATTTTTACAGATGTCCCCTTCCCGGGTCCGTACCCCCCCAGGAAGGCCCCCCGTACCCACCCACCCCATAAACCCCTAAAAAACCCTCCCCCCTTTCCCCTACCCCCATATGTTTGAAAAGGGAAAAGGGGGCTCCCTTTTTAATAACACAGTACACCACCTTTCAGTTTTTTTGAAAAAAACCCAGTACAAAAAATATTTCGGGAAATAAAGCAATTCCCCAAAAGATTTAAAAATTGTTTTCTTTTTTAATTTTTTTACAAATCGGGTACATGTTTTTTAAAAAAACCCTCCAAATATTTAGGGTTTTTCAAAAGACGAAACCCTTTATTTTTTAAAAAGAAAAGAAACTTGGAACTTTTTCATTGGAGGTTTCCCCTTTGTCCCTTGACATTTTTGGGTTTCCCCTTGGTGTATCCCCACTTTTTCCCCCCCCCCCCCCCTGGGGTCGTTCCCCTTGGGAATGCTAAACCCAAATGAAAGATTTCCCCTTGCCCTTAGGGTCACATCGCACCTTGCTTTCCCCCCGCCCGTTGCCCTGGTGCCCAAAACTTCTTGGGAGTCAGATATCACCGCCTTCTTTTTAGGAACTGCGGCCGTACCCATCTATCTTCAAAATGTTATTTTTATAAACCTTTCCCACAAACCAAAACCGGGTTTTTCAGAAAATTTCCCCGGCGGATCCCCGCCCTTTTCCCCTTCACCACTTACCCCTTTTCCTAAACCACCGTAAAAGCCCTCAGGTTGGGAAAGGGCCTTCCAATAAAACATTCAAAATTCTTGAATAAATTGCCCCACGTCAAACCGAGTATGAACGGTTTTTCCCTCTGTCGTCCCCGGGGATACCACGCCCACGTCCCCCCTGCCCCCAGGGAGGGTTAGGACATATCGGCGAGTCTTCAACCTCCCCTTTCCCTCCTAACCCCCAATGATTTAGGGAGGCAATATAATTTGGTTGTTTTTAGCAGCGGGCCATGGATCGCTGCCCCCTTTGGGAAACTTTAAAACCCGTTCCTTCCACGTTTTTTCCGTTTGTGGGGCTTTGGGCCCCGGGCATATGGTTTACATCCCAAAGCCTGCACTTTCCCCGGCCTTTTTTCTGGTACGTTAATTTTACACTTGCGACGAAAGTCCCCCAAAAACACATAGGGACGAATGGGGGTGCTTGAGGGAAATTTTAGGGAAAACCCCCCCAGCTTTTCCCCAATAGGGCCCTTTCATCCCAAACCGTCCATAGTTGCCATTGAACCCGTCCCAAAGCGTGAAAAAACTTCCTAAAAAAAAACTTTTGTCCCCCTAAAAAGGAACGTTTCGTCCCTTGATCCAGGTGTAAAAAAACGGGAGACGTCGTGAAGGCGAACAGTGACCCCGGTTTAAAAGGGTTTTTGATCACCCCCTGAAGTGGAAACCATTTTTTCGTAAGTACTTTTTTTTCCTGAATTTGACAAAGCCTCGAATTGCCTTTTCAAAGAGCCCACCATAAAGTCTTATTTTTGGGATACCATAGGTTCTCGGGATATCCCCCAGTAAGCAGTAAAAGTGTGTTTGAGGGTTAAACGACCCGGGTCATAATTAAAAGGGCAGGACGGTTTTGGGTTTCGCCTACGTGCCCCTTTCCCGGCCATTGTGAGTGAAATGGGGAAAAACGGAAAAAGAAATCAACAGAGTCAGGAGCTATGCGCAGTGTCCGTAGGGCCCCCAAAGAGCAAACGAACAATCCCAAGTTTGGATATTGTTGGTTTACATGTTATAAAATACAAAATTACAAAAGGGGGCCCACTTGACACCTAGCATGGTGGTTGGACAGATTTAGTTTAAATTTTAACTCAAAATTTTTTACGATTATGGAGAAAGTTGGTAAAAGTAAATGACTAAATTTGGGTTTGTATTTAAAAATGGGGAATGCTTTTGTTTTGGTAAATACATGTTTTTTTTGGGAAAGAATAAGGCAAGTTTAATTTAGTTGGGATTGATTTTTTTAAAGTTTAAAGAGTCGTATTTCTGGTTTATGTCGAATGGGTGAGTGTTGGGGAGTGTAAGTGGGGAAACCCCAGGGGTTTTTTTTGGTTTTTAGTTAGTGATGCTTTGTTCTCAACCTGGGGTGAGGGGATGGTTTTCGGGAGCCTGCCTGCTTACACCTGGTGGAAAACCCGTGAAATTCAGTAGAAGAGGGCCCGATCGCCCGGGGTGGGAAGAGAAAAACAGGGTTTCTGTTTTGGGTTCTTTCGGTCTTTCAGTGGTGAAAACGATGATGTCTTGTTCCCTTACCTTTATTTGCGACGTTACGGCATCCCCACTCGGGAAATTTTAAAAGGGTTTGTGGCCCCCAAAAGGGATGTGGGGGTTTTTTGAAAAATTCAAAAATCCCGGTTTTTACTCCAAGATTGGGGAAAGTTTTCAAGGAGGAAATGGCGGTAAATTTTCAGCCGTAGGGGTATGCCTGAATGAGTCTCCCCCAAAACGTCACCTGGGTCAAAGTGGGGAAGGGGGCCTTTTGAGGCGGAGGAGTTGTTTTTTGGGAAAGTTTTTGGTAAATAGGGGCACGGTCCCTCCCAGCGCAAGGGAGTGTGGGGGAGGGCCCCTATGAGGGGCCCCGGAAGGCTCCTGCCCCTCGGGGGACTTTTAAAACAGCTGTTCCATTTAGGTTTCTAAAAACCTACGGCCCCAAAGTTTTTTTTTCACTATAAAAGGCCCCAAAAAAGACATCCCGGGTTTTGCAACTCGTTAGAAAATATGGCGGGCTCAGTGTTCCAGACCCCCGGGTTTTGTAGCAGGGGGAAACCCTTCTCTGTGGTCCTAAAAAACCCCGAGGCCTTTGATCTGGAGACTGGTCCCTCCCCTGAACAAGGCCCTAACTTTGGAGTGGGGAAAAGTTGGAAGTGAGGAAGAAAAAACAAGAGGGACCGGGTCTAGGGGCTTTGTGCCCCCCTGTGGTGGTTGGGGCCCAAGGCCCAGAAATATGGGTAGGGCCGGGGGGGTGGGGGGGCCTTTGGGGAAGTAAAAGGTTTAAAAGGAAAGGTTGTAATGTACGTGGGGGAAAGGGGAAAGCCCACAAACAAAAGAGGAAAACCCTTTTTTTTAAATTCAAGTGTGTTCCATCAATGTAAAGGGCCCTGGGGGGCAGGGTTTAAAAGCGTGTGTGGGGGGATGGAGTGGTTTTTTGCGAGGTACGCTGTGGAGTATGTTTCATACAAAAACCCAAAATTTTTAAAATTTTGGGGGAGAGAGTTAGGGTTTAAAAAGGCTCCCGAAGGGTATGTTAGCATTTTTTTTAAAAAAAAGGTGGGGGGGTTGCTTTTCCCGGGTGAAGGAGCCCAAGCCCTTGGGGGTGTTTTAAGTGGGGGGGGGGGGGAAGGTGGGAGGGTGGTGATGGTAGACCCACCCCTTGGGGTGTCTTAAGATGGGGGGGGGGGGGGGAGGTGGGAGGGGTGGTGAGGGTAGATGGGTACTGGGGGGAGGAGGGGGGGGGGTGGGAGGGGGGGTGGGGTAGATGGGTACTGGGGTGAGGGGGGGGTTTGTTTTTTTGGCATTTACCCTGCCGCGGGGAAAGGGAACACTAAAATTTAAAAAAGAAAATTTTTTGAGGGAGGCTTTAAAATTTTACATCGGGGGGTTTCCTTTTCATTACCATCATGGGGGGGAAAGGAGGGAAATTTGGTTTTCCGATTTTGGTTTTGTTGAGCCGTGGGGGGCGGGGTGGCCCTTTTGCTGTCTTATGGAAAATTTTCTGGGGGTGCAGGGGTTTTTGATGTGGTTTTTAGGGGGGTGGGTGGGGGGGTGGAGCAAAAATGTTTGTTCGCGGGGTATTCGGCCCCTTGGATAGACTTTTTGTAAAACCCCCAAGGAATTGGGTTTGGGGATGTACAGACCCTTTTTGTGGGGTTTAGATTTTAACCCCCCCCCTTCAGTGCTAGCGGATTGAACTGGGATTTGGGTTTATAAGGGTTTTTTCCAGGTTATTAGAAAAAGAAGTGCGGTTTTTTGGAGGGGGGGGGGGATGGGTCAAACTTTTCAGGCCCGGTGGAAAGAATATTGGGAAACGCGACGGGCAGGGGAAGTTTGGGTTTGGGAAGGTGGGAAAAGGGGGGGGGGGGGGTGGGGGGTTTGGGGGGGGGGGGGGGGGTTTTGGGGGGGGGTTGGGGGGGGGGTTTTTGGGTGGGGTTTTTTAAAAATTTTTTGTGGGGGGGGAAAATTTTGGGTAGGGGGTTTTTTATGAAAAGGGGAAATCTTTGGGCTTTCAAAATTATGGAACGCTAAAATGGTTACTAGGGGGGCGGGGAAAAAGTGGTATGGAAGGGGAAAAACTTTGGGTTGGTTTCCGCGCAATTTTAGGGTCAGGCAAAGGGAAGTCCCCCCTTTCAAAAATTTGGGTTGCTTTGGGTTTGGGAGGAACCGGGGAAAAATTTTTCCCCAGGGAATTGGAAATTTTTGGGTCTTTGGTTTGGGAAAAACCCCACCAGGGGAAACTTAGGGGGGGGGGTCCAGGGGGGGTTGGGGGGGGGAGGGGTTTCGGGAAAGGGGTTTAAAAAAAACAGGGATAGAAAAGGTACTTTGAAAGGGGAATTTCTAGTGGAGGAGGTTTGAGGAGGCGATTTTTTGTATGGGGTAAAAGGAAAAGGCCCAAAGGGATAGTGGATTTCGAAAAAATTTTTATAGGGGCATTGGGGAAGTTTAAGGATTGTTTTTTTTGGGTTTAGTATTAAATTGCATGCCAAAGGGGGGGGAGGGGTTAGGATGTCACAAAGTATGGGGGGGAGTTGTGTTGGTGGGCCAAAAAGGGGGTGGGGGGGGGTCTTTTTTGATATAGGCCCTATCTTTATGTGCTGGGCTATAAAAAAACTTTGCAAAAGTTTTTGGAAACAGAATGAGGGGAAAAAGGTTTTTGGGGTTGGTTATTCACGAGGGACAGCTAGGGGATACCAGGTAGGAGCATGGGGGGCGGCCCTTTTACGTATTAGGGAGTTTTTGGAGGGAAAGTCAAGGGTTTTGGGGGGGGGGGGGCCCCGGGCTTGCCCGGCAAAATTTCTTTTGACTGTGTTTTAGGGATTTAATTTGGGGTTTTTTTATTGAAAAAGGGTTTTTTGGGAGGGGATTGTAAGACGGTTTTATACCCTTTTTGGGCACGGTTTTGGTACCCTACAGGGGAACGTAAATTGGGGCAGCGGTCTGTATGGAAAAGGGGGGTTTGAGGCAAGGGTGCCCTTTCCAAACTGTTTTTTGCTTGTATGTAAAACCCCCTTTTTTTGAGCTGGGGGATGGTGGTTTGGGGGCGTGGAACTGAGAGTGACCCTTTCAGCGCGTGTGGTTTGGGGCGTAGATGAACCACAATTTTTTTAAAAGGGAGGGGGATTTGCAGATTGTGGGATGGGTTGTTTTATTTTTTTGGGGGCCGAGTCTGGATGTGCATCAATTAAAGGGAAAAACCCAAATTATTGGGAGGTGGGTACATGGGGGGGGGGAGGTTGGGGGAAAGGTATGGGGTGGTCAGGGTTATGCAACTTAGAAAAATTTTGGTTTTCGTGTACAGGCAGATGAGAGGGAGAGGGGAAGGGTAGGGCTCTGAAAATTTGGGGGTTTAAAAGGCTTTAGAATTTATTCGGGGGTTAAGAAACTGGGGATGTTCGTTGCAAAAAGAGGCCCGTAGTGGTTAATACACTTTTTTTTATAGTAAAGTATGGGGTGGGGCTGCCCGGGGTTTTCCCTTTTTTAAAAGAAAGGGTAAATTGGACTGCGGGGAAGGGGCTTACGTTATGTTTGGGGGTTTTAGGAGGAGCTTGGGGTTTAAATCGGGAGGGTTTTATGACCCATGTTCGTCGTGGGGGTTTAGGGGGCTTTGGTTTGGGGCCAGGGGGGAAGGGCCCCCCTTTTTAAACAGCGGTTTTCCCCAGGGCGGGCGGTGAGAAAGGCATCTTTGGGGGGTGGGTTTTGATTGGGAAAAACGTAAATGGTGGGGGGAGGGGGTTAATCGAAATGTGAGGACAGCTTCGTTTGTTGTTAAAGTTGAGAAATGCGCAACCCGGGTCCCGGGGGGGCCCAAAATGGTCACATATGTTGTCATGGGGAAATTTTTAGAGGGATTGTCTGTTTTTTGTGTATAATTGGGGGGGGAAAAAGGGGGGATTTTGTAAACTTAAGTTTTTGGGACCCAAGGGGTTTGTGGTTTTGGTGTACAGATTTGAACAGGGGGTTTTTGATCAAAAAACGGTTTACCTTGGATGGGTTTGATAAGGGAGGCGGATTGCTTACGTTGCGGTCTCGAAGAAAAAAAGCTTTTTTAAAAGTGGGCTACTTTTGTGATACGTTTGGGCAAAATTCGTTCGTGGTTGGGGCGGGGGGTTTTTGATTTTTTTGGGGGGGGAAAATATTTCAACCTTTTTGGGCCTTAACATTGGACATTTGCGGAGATTTAAGTGAGGGTACGAAGAGCCCAAAAATTTTTCGTGGTGGTGATTTTCCCCTATATCCGTGGGGTATGCGGGAAACCGGGGGTCCCTTTTTTATCAGGGCCCAAATTTCGGCAGGTATCTTCAGAACGATTGGGAGAAATTTAAAATCAAAATATGGTAGAAGGGTTGGGGTATTAGTTTTCCCGCAAAATTCGAATTTTTACTGTTCAAATGTTTTCGCAACTGGGGGGGGGGTAAGGCCCAAAGAGGGGGTGGAAATTCCCCCCCTGGTAAGCACCAAAAGGTTTGTTTAGGGGAGTCAAGGGGTTTGAGGGGGTTTAAGGGGGTGACGTGTATGTATTATGAATGGTTTTCCCCTTTGGGGCTGTGTGTGTATTTGGGTTTTGGCGTTGTGTGGCCTGAGATCTTGGATTAAAATTTTAAAATGGCCTTTTTTTGATAATAAGAAAAAAAACCAAAATTTTGTTTTATGTTCCAGCCTCTAACAAAATGGAAAATTTGGGTTCCCCATATAGCCGGGTTTGGTTTAAGTAGTTTTGGGGTTTTTTTTTGGGAATTTTCCCTTTATTTTTTTATGTTTTTGTAAGCGGGGTGCCAAAGCTGATGTTCCCCCTAAAAAATACGTTATTCTGGCCCTTTAAAGGGGGAAAGTTCATAAAAGACCTTTTGGTGATGGTTTAAAATTTTTTTAAAGGGGAAAAAATGTCATTTGCCTGAGATTGTTTTTTTAAATGTAGTAGCGGTCACCGCTGTGAGGGGGGGGTTGGTCATCGCTGTGAGGGGGGGGGGTTGAGATGTATAATGTCCTATATTGTAATCTATGGACATTCAAGTTCCTTGGACAGCAGCTTTTGTGGGATGTTGTTCCCTCACCCAGTGATATCACATGTATTTTTTTTTTATCATTTATGGTGCATATAGTAAAATAAAAAAAAATAAAAAAAGTTAGCTGACGGGGTGTATCAGGGAGATAAGATGTTTTCTAAAGGTAGTTTTGAAAGTGATGAATGTGTCTGCAGTTCTAAAGTTTTCAGGTAGGGTGTTCCAGATTTTAGGCCTTTGACTTACATTGAATTTTTGTAAAGGTTTAGTCGGACACGGGGAATGTCATAGAGATGTTTGTGTCTAGTGTTATGCCTGTATGTCCTGTCACAACTATCAAGAAAGCATTTTAAGTCAAGGTTAATATTGGAATTTAAGGTCCTGTAGATGTAGATTGCACAGTAAAATGTTCTGAACAGGGAGTAAGTTCAGATCTATGAAGAGTGCGGGGTTGTGTTGCCAGGGATGGGGTTTAGTGATTATTCTTACTGCAGCTTTTTGTTGAGTTATTGTTGGCTTTAGGTGTGTTGCTGCAGTTGAACCCCAAGCACAGATAGCATAGGTGAGGTATTGATAAATGAGTGAATGGTACAGTGTGGAGAAGGCAGTTTGCGGCACGTAGTATCATATCTTGGAGAGGATCCCAACAGTTTGGGATACTTTTTTTGTTATATGTTGGATGTGGGTGCTGAAATTCAGGTTGTTGTTGAGGTATAGGCCTAGGAATTTGCCCTCATTATGTCTGGCAATTAGAGTGTTGTCGATCTTAATGTTAAGTTGCTCAACACCTGCTCTGCTACCAAACATAATATAGCAGGTTTTGTCAGTGTTAAGTGTAAGTTTATTGGCTGCCATCCAAGTCGATATTTTGATCAGCTCCTCGTTAACAATGATGTTGAGGGTGGCAAGATTTGGGTGGGAGATGACATAAGTCGTGTTGTCAGCAAAGAGAATGGGTTTCAGGTGTTGGGATACGTTTGGAAGATCATTGATGTAAATGAGGAAGAGCAGGGGTCCAAGGACACTTCCCTGCGGCACTCCAGTATCAAATGGCCGTGTTGATGAGGTTGTGTCTTTAATGCTGACATACTGATACCTATTATTCAGGTAGGATTTGAAATATGCATGTGCATGGCCTCTTATACCACAATGGTCAAGTTTGTGGAGTAGGATGCTGTGGTCTACCGAGTCAAAAAGCTTTTCTTAGGTCAATAAAAATTCCTAGTGGATATTCCTTATTTTCCAATGCTGTGTGTAAAGCAGATCTAGTATTTTTACAATTTCATCATTAGTGCTTTTATTTTTCCTGAAATCAAATTGGCAGGGGTTGAGTATGTTTTGTGCCATTATAACTGAATATAGTCTCCTGTGCACGAGTTTCTCGAAGATTTTGGATAGCAATGGTAAGTTTGATATTGGCCTATAGTTGTTTACACCTGTAGGGTCACCACCTTTATGTATTGGTGTAACCATTGCTGTACTGAGTAGTGTCGGGAAAGTGCTAGTTTCTAGTGACTCGTTAAAAAGTAATGTAATAGCCTTCAAAAGGACATGGGCTGCTCGCTTGTACAATAATGGTGGGACGTGGGACAGATTCCCCCGAGTTATTTTTAAGTGACTTTATAATCTCAGTGACTTCCGTGGGCTCATTTGGTACAAGATAGAAGGAATTTGGGAAATCCACATCTAGGTAGTCCCCGGCACGAGCTTGATATTACGTGGGATTTTACTGTCGAGATTAGATCCTATGGCTGAGAAGTTAGTTTAATGTGTTTATTATGCACCCCATACCCATCCTGTGGGTGGCAGTCAAAAGATTATAGAGGTACATAATTGGTTCAGGGATTGGACTCCAAAGTTTTGATAGATGAGCAAGTTACGTAGGTAATGAACTAGATCTGGTCACAATCGTGACAAGTACGAAGATAATGAACTCCAGGTAGAGCTGGTCACACTCATGGCTAATTACAATGGTAATGAACTAGATTTGGTTACAATAATGAGAACTGACAAAGGTAATGAGCTCCAGGTAGAGCTGGTCACAATCTTGAACATATGATTACAATCATGAACAATTTTCAGAGTAATGATCAGTTAACAAACATTGTAGGGAATTCATCCATTGCCAACAGATGTTGCTAGGTGCCTGTTCCTTCTCGGCAGGACAGCCAGACAGCCATTGCAAACAGAAGCAAGTTGCACCGGGATCTGTTGTTTGCAGAAGTTAGTCGTTAGTTTAATATGTTTATTATGCACCCCATACCCATCCTGTGGGCGGTAGTCAAAAGATTACAGAGGTACATAATTGATCCAGGGACTGGACTCCAAAGTTTTGATAGCTGAGCAAGTTACAGAGGTAATGAACTCACAATTTACAAAGGTAATAAACTCCAGGTAGGTCTGGTCACAATCATGCCAAGTTAAAAAGGTATTTACAGATTACAGAGGTACGTAATGGGTCCAGTGACTGGGCCCCCAAAGTTTTGATAGCTGAACCAGGTACAAAGGTAATGAGCTCACAAGTTACAAAGGTAATGAATTCTGTAAGAATGGTTACTTACGTTTATACATGGCTACAATCATGAACAAATTATAGTGTAATGAGCAATTCACACTTCCACACCCGGTCACAACTGTAATAAGTTATTGGTGCAAATATTGATTGTTGAGACACACACACACACACACACACACACACACACACACACACACACACACACACACACACACACATGGAAGTTGAAGACTCAGATGAATCAAAGAAATGTTAGGAAGTATTTCTTCAGTCATAGAGTAGTCAAGCCGTGGAATAGCCTAGAAAGTGAAGTAGTGGAGGCGGGAACCATACGTAGTTTTAAGGCGAGGTATGATAAAGCTCATGGAGCATTGAGAGAGAGGACCTAGTAGCAATCAGTGAAGAGGCGGGGTCAGGAGCTATGAATCGACCCCTGCAACCACAAATAAGTGAGCGCACACACACACACACACAACCCACAATAGGTGAGTACACACACAGACACACACACACAACACACACACACACACACACACACACACACACACACACACACACACACACACACACACACACACACACACACACACTCTTTAGTTTAATATGTTTATTATGCACCCCATACCCATCCTGTGGGCGGTAGTCAAAATATTACAAAGGTACATAATGGGTCCAGTGACTTGACCCCAAAGTTATGATAGCTGAACTAGTTACAAAGGTAATGAACTCCAGGTAGATCTGGTCACAATCATGGCAAGTTACAGAGGTAATGAACCAACCTCACTCCTATACATGATTACAGTCATGAACAAATTACAAAGTAATGAACCTCTGATACGTCCACACCTGGTCACAATTGTAATGAGTTATAAATACAAATATTAAGTGGATCATACACCCACACTAGCATGCGCGCACACACATACACACACCAGGGCGCACGCACGGACATGTGCACATGAGCGTACAAATATATACATACACACATACATACATACATACACATACGCCCCCCCAGTACCAACAATACCACCAGTCCGATAACATTCTTCTTTGCAAATATACAGGGTCTAAAGGCAGCAACAAACAACAAAATACCTTTCATCCGTGGACTGCTTGCAGAGGCAAAGGCAATGTTCGCGGCTTTCACTGAGACCCACATAAAGGATCACTTGGACAACGAAATATGGATCCCAGGTTACAACCTATACAGATGTGACAGAGTGAACAGGCAAAAGGAGGGGGTTGGCCTATACATTGCAGAGTCACTTGTTTGCACAGAACTGCTTAATGCCTCAAATGATGTAGTGGAAGTTTCAGCAGTAAAGGTCGAGAACCAAAACCTAGTCATTGTGGTGGTCTACAAGCCTCCGGATGCAACATCCCAGCAATTCCAGGAACAGCTGTTAAAAATTGACCACTGTCTGGAAAATCTTCCAGCTCCTGCACCCAACATCTTGCTCCTGGGGGATTTCAACTTAAGGCACCTAGAATGGAGGAATATAGCAAATAATATTGTTGCAGTAATAACACCAGGAGGCAGCTCTGATGAAAACTCACACGAGCTTTTAAATCTCTGCACAAAATTCAATTTAAACCAGCAAATAATAGAGCCTACTAGACTGGAGAATACGCTAGACCTCATCTTCACTAACAATGATGATCTGATAAGAAATGTCACCATATCAAAAACAATATACTCAGATCACAACATAATTGAGGTTCAGACATGTATGCGTGGAGCCCCAGACCGACAAAATGAGACTAGTCACGAGGGAGCATTCACCAAATTCAACTTCAATAACAAAACATAAAGTGGGACCAAGTAAACCAAGTCCTAACCAATATAAGCTGGGAAGATATACTAAGCAACACAGACCCCAACTTATGCCTAGAACAGATTAACTCGGTGGCACTCAATGTATGCACAAGGCTTATTCCTCTAAGAAAAAGGAGGAGTAGATGTAAAATAGAAAGAGACAGGCGCTCCCTTTACAGGCGACGGAAAAGAATAACAGAGCGGCTAAAAGAGGTCAATATATCTGAAATGCGTAGGGAGACACTGGTCAGAGAAATAGCAAGCATCGAACTTGAGCTAAGAGAATCCTTTAGGAGTCAGGAATCGCGGGAAGAACTAAAAGCCATAAATGAAATCGAAAGAAACCCAAAGTATTTCTTCTTCCTATGCCAAATCAAAATCGAGAACAACGTCCAGTATTGGGCCCCTACTTAAACAAGATGGGTCTACACAGATGACAGCAAGGAAAATGAGTGAGCTACTCAAGTCCCAATATGACTCAGTTTTTAGCAAGCCGCTAACCAGAACTGAGAGTCGAAGATCAAAATGAATTTTTACGAGAGAGCCACAAATTTGATTAACACAAGCCTATCGATGTTATCCTGATGCCAAATGACTTCGAACAGGCAATAAATGACATGCCCATGCACTCTGCCCCAGGGCCAGACTCATGGAACTCTGTGTTCATCAAGAACTGCAAGAAGCCCCTATCACGAGCCTTTTCCATCCTATTGAGAGGGAGCATGGACACGGGGTCGTCCCACAGTTTACTAAAACAACAGACATAGCCCCACTCCACAAAGGGGGCAGTAAAGCAACAGCAAAGAACTACAGACCAATAGCACTAACATCCCATATCATAAAAATCTTTGAAAGAGTCCTAAGAAGCAAGATCACCACCCATCTGGAAACCCATCAGTTACACAACCCAGGGCAACATGGGTTTAGAACAGGTCGCTCCTGTCTGTCTGAACTATTGGATCACTACGACAAGGTCCTAAATGCACTAGAAGACAAAAAGAATGCAGATGTAATATATACAGACTTTGCAAAAGCCTTCGACAAGTGTGACCATTGCGTAATAGCGCACAAAATGCGTGCTAAAGGAATAACAGGAAAAGTCGGTCGATGGATCTATAATTTCCTCACTAACAGAACACAGAGAGTAGTCGTCAACAGAGTAAAGTCCGAGGCAGCTACGGTGAAAAGCTCTGTTCCACAAGGCATAGTACTCGCTCCCATCTTGTTCCTCATCCTCATATCCGACATAGACAAGGATGTCAGCCACAGCACCGTGTCTTCCATTGCAGACACTGCAAGGCTCCAGGCGGACATCAACCAAATCTTCAGTGGGCTGCAGAAAACAATATGAAGTTCAACGATGAGAAATTTCAATTTTGATATGGTAAACATGAGGGGAAATT
>NC_069429.1:41330366-41494033 GCF_026875155.1 Cherax quadricarinatus | reverse complement strand
CATTAGCATCTTTCAGGGCCAGCAAAAACACTATTAAATGTACACTACAACCGTATCATCTTCGTGTCCACGACACCCTTTTCTTCTCAGTTCCACTCAGTCCTATAGTATCTCATGTTACCCTCCACATTCTTCCTTAAGGCCACACTACGTGTGGGGGAAAAGTTAATAGATGTAGTACGATATAGTAACAATGTTTCATTCCCGGCTACTTTTTTAAAGGTAGGGTAAGCCCACCCCCGCACCCCCCCTTTTTCCCTCTCCCCGAAGTGTAGTTTGCTTCCCGTGCTTTTTAAGGTAAGGTAAGTCTAGCTCCCCCTATTCCCCGCCTTTTTCCCCCCCCCAACCCGAAAGTGATAGTTTTGATTGCTGGTGTTTGTTAGGTTGATCGCTAGCTCCCGTATCCCCCCCCTCCTTTTTCCCCCCCCCAAAAGGTACAGGGGGGCCCCGGGTCCAAACAGTAATCACTAGACTCACAGCCCCAGCACACTGTAAACATCCCTGCCTTGTATTCTAGTGGATTTATTGGTTGAAACTTCGCTTTTGACCTAATAAATTTGTCCTTTCATCTTGCTCTAGGTTGACTGTTGAAATAATTACACATCTTTTAGGTATTGTATTTTTTATCAGGGAAGTGATTTCTTAACGGGGGAAACCTGTCTATCTTTCCACTTGGATGCAGAAGGGTCCCCTGCCAATCAAGAGTAGAATTAAGGAGTTTGGACAAATGACTGGAGACTCCCCTGTTGTATTTATTCCTGTGCATATGTATGAAGAATCGGGACGTAACCCTTCATCATTGCAGCGGTAAAAAACCTGTTTTTCTGTCATTGGGAGAGTTTTTTAGGGCTAACGACCCAGGGGTTTCACCAACCCGCGCCCCCCCCCCACTCATCGCAATGGCTACGATTCAACCACACTAGTGCCCCAAACCAACACCCAAGTTCTATTTATATTAGCGTTAAATTTCATTTTTCCCTGGATTTCCCCTGGAGAAGTTTGGGGGGTTTAAACGCCCCGCGGCCCGGCTGGCCCAGGCCCCTGGGGGATCAGAGCCTATCACCAGGTTTTGCTGCTGGCTGCACGCAAACCACTACGAGCCACCCCGGTATCCGGAACTGCTTTAGGTGTTTGCCAGTCCATTTGAAGACTCCCGGGGTCTGTTGTAATCCCCCTTATGTGTGCTGGGGGGCAGTTGAACAGTCTCAGGCATCGACACTTTTTGTAGGTCTCTTAAAAAGGGTATGCAACCCCCGTTTTATTGGGGGGGTGTGCTCGTCTGCCAAATCTTTTGCTTTCATAGGAGGATTCTCGTGTCAATTCGGTACTAGTCCTCTAGGATTTTCCAGGTGTATTAATCAGTTCTCTCCCTCCTGCGTTCCAGGGGGGGGTAAGGGTTTTGGAACCCCAAGCGCTCCCAAATTTGAGGTGTTTTTATCTCCCTTATGCGCGCCGTGGGAAAATTTTCTGTACTTTTCTAGGTCGGCATTTCACCTGCCTTGAAAGGTGCTGTTAGTGTGCAGCAATATCAACCTAGATAGAACAAGTGACCTGAAGAGTGTCATCATGGGCTTGGCCTCCCTAGTTTTTGAAGGTTCTCATTATCCATCCTGTCATTTTTCTAGCAGATGCGATTGATACAATGTTATGGTCCTTGAAGGTGAGATCCTCCGACATGATCACTCCCAGGTCTTTGACGTTGGTGTTTTCGCTCTATTTTGTGGCCAGAATTTGTTTTGTACTCTGATGAGATTTAATTTCCTCATGTTTACCATATCTGAGTAATTGAAATTTCTCATCGTTGAACTTCATATTGTTTTCTGCAGCCCACTGAAAGATTTGGTTGATGTCCGCCTGGAGCTTTGCAGTGTCTGCAATGGAAAGACACTGTCATGCAGATTCGGGTGTCATCTGCAAAGGAAGACACGGTGCTGTGGCTGACATCCTTGTCTATGTCGGATATGAGGATGAGGAACAAGATGGGAGCGAGTACTGTGCCTTGTGTAACAGAGCTTTTCACCGTAGCTGCCTCGGACTTACTCTGTTGACGACTACTCTCTGTGTTCTGTTAGTGAGGAAATTATAGATCCATCGACCGACTTTTCCTGTTATTCCTTTAGCACGCATTTTGTGTGCTATTACGCCATGGTCACACTTGTCGAAGGCTTTTGCAAAGTCTGTATATATTACATCTGCATTCTTTTTGTCTTCTAGTGCATTTAGGACCTTGTCGTAGTGATCCAATAGTTGAGACAGACAAGAGCGACCTGTTCTAAACCCATGTTGCCCTGGGTTGTGTAACTGATGGGTTTCTAGATGGGTGGTGATCTTGCTTCTTAGGACCCTTTCAAAGATTTTTATGATATGGGATGTTAGTGCTATTGGTCTGTAGTTCTTTGCTGTTGTTTTACTGTCCCCTTTGTGGAGTGGGGCTATGTCTGTTGTTTTTAGTAACTGTGGGACGACCCCCGTGTCCATTGCTCCTCTCCATAGGATGGAAAAGGCTCGTGATAGGGGCTTCTTGCAGTTTTTGATGAACACAGAGTTCCATGAGTCTGGCCCTGGGGGAGAGTGCATGGGCATGTCATTTATCGCCTGTTCGAAGTCATTTGGCGTCAGGATAACATCGGATAGGCTTGTGTTCATCAAATTTTGTGGCTCTCTCATAAAAATTCATTTTGATCTTCGACTCTCAGTCTGGTTAGCGGCTTGCTAAAAACTGAGTCATATTGGGACTTGAGTAGTTCACTCATTTCCTTGCTGTCATCCGTGTAGGACCCATCTGTTTAAGTAGGGCCCAATACTGGACGTTGTTATCGATTTTGATTTGGCATAGGAGAAGAAATACTTTGGGTTTCTTTCGATTTCATTTATGGCTTTTAGTTCTTGCCGCGATTCCTGACTCCTAAAGGATTCTTTTAGCTTAAGTTCGAATGCTTGCATTTCTCTGACCAGTGTCTCCCTGCGCATTTCAGATTATTGGGCCTCTTTTAGGCCGCTCTGTTAAATTTTTTTCCATCGCCTGTAAAGGGAGCGCCTCTCTCTTTCTGTTTTACATCTACTCCCCCTTTTTCTTAGAGGAATAAGCCTTGTGCATACATCGAGTTTCCACCGAGTTAATCTGTTCTAGCATAAGTTGGGGCTGTGTTGCTTACTATATCTTCCCAGCTTATATCGGTTAGGACTTGGTTTACTTGGTCCCACTTTATGTTTTTGTTATTGAAGTTGAATTTGGTGAATGCTCCCTCGTGACTAATCTCATTATGTCGGTCTGGGGCTCCGCGCATACATGACTGAACCTCAATTATGTTGTGATCTGAGTATATTGTTTTTGATATGGTAACATTTCTTATCAGATCATCATTGTTAGTGAAGATGAGGTCTAGTGTATTCTCCAGTCTAGTAGGCTCTATTATTTGCTGGTTTAAATTGAATTTTGTGCAGAGATTTAAAAGCTCGCGTGAGTGTGAGTTTTCATCAGAGCTGCCTCCTGGTGTTATTACTGCAACAATATTATTTGCTATATTCCTCCATTTTAGGTGCCTTAAGTTGAAATCCCCCAGAAGCAAGATGTTTGGTGCAGGAGCTGGAAGGTTTTCCAGACAGTGGTCAATTTTTAACAGCTGTTCCTGGAATTGCTGGGATGTTGCATCCGGAGGCTTGTAGACTACCACAATGACTAGGTTTTGGTTCTCATTTATATTTTTCATTTTTCATTTTCTTTAATGTAGGATTAATATTTCATATTTAAGTGTTTTATATTTTATATTTTCTAAATAATAAAGTGTTTATGTTTGTCAGTTTTTATTCTTTTTCTATACATTAATTTTTCTGAGGATGAGCCAGCCTGAGTAATACTGACTGAAGTTGTTAAACAGCTGAGTAAGCCTTCACAAGTGGCGACCTTGCCAGGATCAGTTCGAATGAATCAAGATTCAACTCCATCTTGAACTTCAACGCTGCATACCACAGACGGTTACCAACAGCCATGAGTAATCCTTCTCTATGGTAGGACTACAGTACAGGTATTTAAAAGATTTAGTGATTATTATAGTCTTAATTTATTGTAAGTCAAGTCAGGCAGGATATAATATTTAATTCTGCCACCTTTTTTGTTTGAGCTTGAAACGCTTTGGAGGATTAGACTCTAGGGGACCCGAGATTTTCCCGTGACAATTTGTTTCATTGAGCTTTTTTATTATATCAAGGGAACTGTCGTAGGACACTCTTGATTCGTTGGTGAGAATGAATTGGATGGTCAAGGGACCCCATTCTACTTACTGTTTGTTCGGAGCCGGCATGAACCCTTCGTTTTTTATTAATACCTATTGTTTAATTGAAGCAGGGATCGAGCCCTCTGGTTTATTTACAGTTTTAGTGGACAGGAATTGAACCCCCTTTTTCTTTAATCCCGTTTTTTTTCCCCTGTATTTAAAGTTATTTTTGAAAGTATGGAGGAATACAAGTTTTGGATGAACGCGGAAAAGAAATTTTAGGAAAACGGGGAAAAATTTTTAGAATCTTTCATTATGCTAAGATCCAGGAAAGATTTAAAAGAGAGAAAATTTGAGATAAAAAAAAAGACAGTTAGAAAAGGGAAAGAGAAGAAAAAAGGAGAGAGAGAAAACGAAAAGAAAGAAAAATAGAGAGAGAAATTGAGGAGAAATCCAAGAAAGACAGTTAGAAAGAGAGAGAGAGAAGAAAAAAGGGAGCGTGATAGACTTGATCGTGAGGAGAGAGCTAGAGTACATGAAAAAACATGTTAAATTAAGAGAATTTGAGGAAAGAGCAAGGTAGAGAGTTTAGGAAAAAGCTAGAGAACATAAGGGGAAAACTAGACCAAAATGAGGAAAAAGCTAGGAAATCGATTAAAAGAGAGAGAAAAAAATCACGAGCTCAAAAAAAGCTCCCCCTTAAATTAGAGAATAAAAAGCAAACTTTTACACAACAAAAATTTAGGGGAAGGAGTTTTGAACATCTGCAGCTAGTGCCCATATTCCAATACCTAATTTACCCCCCTTCACAGAGGGTGTGACATTACTTCATCATTATCGGGTTTTGAAAATCCCGTACCCTTTGTGAGGGGCCTGCTGCACCGGGGCTACTAGGTTGGGAAGGTATTTTCTGGTACAGCCTTAAATATTATGCAACTTTGTCGCATGAAAAATATGTAATTAAAACCTCTGAAAAAGGCAACCCCTTAAAGCTGTCAAAAAACCCCAAAAATTTCTTACGGGGAAAGATTTCGGTATCCACTTCAGCCGGCCAGAACTTTGCAGTTACGGGTAACACTTTTATTTTTCGGCTTTTGGAAGAGAGTTCAGGAATTGATCACAGTTATGAACTTTTAGGACTTCATGGTTGCTGACCAGTTCCTGACGCTTTTCCTCCCAGATACGAACATTCATCAGAGAAGAAACCTGATTAAAGCTGGGGAAAGTTGCTGGCTCTGCCGTTGCTGAGGCCAAAATTTCCCCTAAAAAGACCAAAGGGGATAAACCCCCTAAGGGAAGGGTTCATCAGCCCTTAAAAAATCAAAGCCTCTAGTGGAAAGAAAATACTTTTTTTACCCCTTTTTTGTCTTTGTGGTTTTTAAGGGGACAAAACTCCAGATTGCCTTCTAAGAAGGCCCAAAAAAAGTTGGAAGATTTTTTAAAGACTGTAAGACCAAGCACCCTTCTTTTCAGGAACTTTTAAGGATTAAGATCTACCATTTAGAGACACGGATCACATGTATAGCATTTTATAAGCTGTTCCCTAACCTTTTAAAGAAATTCTTCCTCGCTTTACTTTCAACTACTTGGGCCATACGGACATTTTTCCTACCACCCTTTGTTAATTAGGTCTAAAGGTTTCGGGTTTGGTCTGAAGCCGTACTAGTCCCATCACTTCTTGCTCCTACAATAGGTAATGTAAAAGGGGCCCCTCCAAACTCCCTAGGGCCCAAAATTTCAAATACTGCTGCAACAACATCAAGGAACCTATAGTGACATAAAAACTGACGGTGACGACAACGAAATGGACAATTGACAAAAGAGGGTCGGATTCAAGTACCAACCCGCTGCCAGACGTGAACCAGAATGAGCGTTTTCCCCTAATGAAAAAACTGACCTCCATATCAAATGCACCCGTGTTAAACGGGGGGACAACATGGCAAAAACCTGATCAACTAAACTCCCAAGGGAAAAGAAGGTCTGTAGGACTTTTTTTTTCAGTGCCAAACGGGGAAAGTTTTGAGCATTTAAACAGGCTGCCGGCATCCAACCCGCAGCTATGCCAGACGTACAATGCGAAATGAAATTCTCACTTTACTGACTTTCATTGTTTACATTTGCATCTATCTGTACCACCTCCCTACACCGTACCATCTAACCCCAGGGGAAAAACAGGGAATCGTCAAATCAACAGTAAAAAAATCCAAGATTATAGGACGGGGGTTTTCCTCAGTGCAGTCGTGGGAAAGAAAGGGAAAAGCTTAATATACCTCTGCTTAATTTAGTAAGGCATAACCCTAGGCCAAAACTATCCTAGGCCCCCTGTTTCATTCCGTTATAAAACCACCTCCTTATGATCACCTGGCCCTCCAAAACCCCACACAAACCTCAAAAAAACCCTACTCTGTATTTCTGAATGTCTTGCATCCGCAAAGGGCAAAACCTCTGCCAACCCCAACCATACTTACTATTACACTAACCATCAAACCTGTAGCTTGCCCATCAACTCATACTCATGCTTAGTTCAGAATCGTTGATCCTCTTGCAATCCTGCACCTGCCGCCATTTACATATCCCACAAAACCCTATGAGGATAGACTTCCACCGATGCGTTGTTTTTGAAAACAGAAGAAAAAAAATAATGAGTGCTTGTAAAGTCCAAAAAATGAAACTGGAGCGGACACAAACACTTCCGCGCACATGACCCAAAAACAAGATTAAGAGAAGGTTGCTGAGCAGGGCACATATTCAGCCAAGTGTGGTTGATTTGCTGGATACGGCTTGCAATCTCATTATATTTACCCGATCATGGTACTTGCATAGGTCGTAGCTCTGGCCACGGCAATCCATTAAATAGAGAGATCCATTGTTCAAGCAGAGCATCCAGTACTACTTTCATCTTGTTTTCCATCATGGCCTGAAAGAGGAATGAATTTTATAAAGCGCTCTACAGGCTACCCATTGAGAAGACAAAGTGAAACAATGAATGTCAATTATCTGTATGTGAATTACAGGTGGACCCCGCATAACGTACGCCATCGCTTCAATCGTAAAATCCGCATACCAGACGCTTTTGATCACAAAAATTGGCCTCGCATTAGCTGCCAAAAAAACCCGTTCACCATCCTTCGTCAGTGAAGCATCAAGGTGCGGCCTGAGACAGCCTCTTATGTTCTGCGGTGGCATTGTTTACCAGCCTGCCTCCGCGGTAACATCCAAGCATACAATCGGAATATTTCGTAGTATTACAGTGTTTTCGGTGCTTTATTGAAAAAAAGTGGACCATGGGCCCCAAGAAAGCTTCTAGTGCCAACCCTACAGCAATAAAGGGAGAGAATGTGCCAATTAGAAACTGAAGAAAGAGAATCATTGACTAAGTATGAAAGTGGAGTGCGTGTTCTCCGAGCTGGTTGGTTGTACAATGAAACCCAAATCAACCATCTCTACTATTGTGAGGCCAACAGGAAGGCAGCAATCAAGGAAAAGCTGTTCTTGCAAAAGGTTTCAACTGTGTTTTCGAAACAGAGATCGCAAGTGATGGATGATGTTGTGTGACCCTTATTGGTGTGGTAATGAAAAACAGCTAGCAGGAGGATAGCGTTCTCTTAAAGCGATCATAAGCGAAAGGCTAGGAAGTTGCATGAGGATTTAATTAAAAAAATGCCTGAACTAGTGATGATGTGAGTGAATTTAGGCCAGACAATGGTTGGTTTTGAGGGATTTAAGAAGCGTCAAGTGGCATACCATAGTTGTGATATTAGGCCATGGTGAGGGCTGCCAAGTTCGGACACAAAGACAGCTGAATAATATGTGAGGAATTCAAGGATAGTACATAGCGAAAGGGAAGGACTGAAACCTGAACAGTGTTTAATGTGTGAAACAGGGCCTGTTTTGGAATGAAAATGCAAAAGCAGGACCTACATTACTCAGGAGGTAAAAGGCTACTCCCAGGACATAAGCCTATGAAAGACAGGCTTACTTTGGGATGTGTTCCAATGCTTATGGTGATTGCCAAAGTGAAGCCTTTATTATTGTATCACTCTGAAACTCCAACGTTCGGCAAAGAGAATGTCATCAAGGAGAATTTGTGTGTGCTGTGGAGGGCAATCAGTTAAGGCATGGAGATCATTGGGACTTTTTTCTCATGAACTAGGTTACAACCATGCATTTGCCGGCAATGTGGAAAGATTACTAACTGAAAAGAAAATTAAGAACTTAAGTGCCTCATAGGGTGTTTGACAATGCCACCTGGTCATCCTACAGACGTGGCAGAGCGATTGATGGGGACATGAAATTATTAGGTTGGAAGTTTTGCCTCCTAATTCCACTCCTCTCCTGCAGCCCATGGCCAGCAGGTTATTGCAAACTTAAAAAAACTGTACACAAAAAGCTCTGTTGAAAGGTGCTTTGTAAGTGACCTCAGAAAACTCAAATGACTTAAGAGACTTTTGTGAAGTGTTCACTTTTATATCCTCAAATTGTTGTAAACCTTATAGGTAAGGCTTGGGATGGGAGTGACTAAGAAGACCTTGAAACTTGCTTGGAAGAAAATGTGGCCAGAATTGTGTAGGACAAAAGGGAAATATTTTTAGAAAGGGTTTGGGTAAACCCTGAGAGATATGCCAGTTGAGGAATCCATTGTGCATTGGGAAAAGTCCCTTAGGGTTGGAGGTTAGTGGAGATGATGATGGAAGTGTTGGTGGAGGAGACAATAAGGAACTAACCACGGATGGCTGATAGATCAACTTCAAACAGCAAAGAGGCCAGACCTGAGGAAATGGTTAGAGGGCGGGGAGAGACTGAGAGAAGAGAGGAGAAATTGAAGAAGTTGCCTACTACAAAGATTAAGTACATATCTGTGCAAAGTGCCTTGAAGTGCAAAACTTCATGCGATGAAAATCACCCTCACAAGCTATTGCAAGCGTGTGGTGACTATTACACTGACAATGTTGTGAAACACTTTGGGAAGTCATGAAGGAACGAGAGGTACAGGCCACTCTTGGATACAGATTATGTTTGTGCGAAAGAGTCCAGTGAACTCTGATAAGCTGGTCCTAGTGGACATTAAAAGAAGAAGGGAAGTAAACCCAGAGAAAGGACTCGACACATCAAGTCTTATGGAAGAGGGATTCCCCTTCTAAACACTAACACTCTCCTTCCCTCCTCCCATCCCATCAATCATCAACAGATCTTCAATAAAAGTAAGTGTCATGTAATTGTGCATGCGCCATGACTTTTTTCAGTTTGTGTGTAATTAAAAATTAACATTCATGTGGTAAAAATTTTTTGTTTCATACTTTTTGGGTGTCTTGCAGGGTATAGATTAATTTGATATCCATTATTTCTTATGGGGAAATTCATTAGCATACCGAAACATTTCGCATAACAACCAGCCCTCTTGCATGGATTAGGTCCGCTATGCGGGGGATCCACTGATCTGGTGTGAATCTACAATTATTGCAAAAGTATTTTGCATGTTTTTCACAGCTGCTGTGATGTTATTAGAGGACATTTATTAGTAATCAGTTCAATAAATTATAGCATATAGTAGATGACATGTTAGATACAGTGGCATCTTCCTGCATTCCCAAGGAGCTTGACACATGATTTTTGTATGAAAGGATCGATATTGTGCTCTAAACAGTTCTATGATCCTTAGTAAATTGCCATGTTTCATCCGACCCAAAAACCTCATTTTCTCCACAGAAAGTCTTGTCCTGTAGAGCTAAGAATTTTACAACAAGCAAACAACTTTTCTAGAACTTTTTCCAATAAGTCCCACTCTTTTTCGGTTTGATTTTCCAAATGAGAATCAAATTATAAGGGGCCTATTTTGTTCTGTGCACGAAATACACTGGCTAAAATGCAGCTCCTGTGAGTGGTGCTGTTTTCATGTTCCTCGAAAGACGATTGGAATTTTTCCAGTTCATTGAATCACATTGTGTGAAGGTTATTTTCTTTGGTATGAAAATAGTTTGCATTGCTGAACAGTACACTTTTCCTGAGCTTTCTGGTTTACCATCCATGGAACTTTTTCAGACAGTTTTTGAATTGACATGCGTCAATCAAAAACATAGTGACTTTAAACAACGACGACTTCCATCATCTATAATCGTTGCTGATTTCCTAAAGTCAATGTTCGAGATTGACTGTAAGCTATCTGCAATGAAAGCATAAGTAGAGAATCTGGGGTTTACTTTTGGCCAGAGGCAGGATCTTTTTAAAGACAAATCTGTGGTTGAAAATTCCATTGAGACATGAGAGGATACACAAAAAGAAGTAGATGCTGGCTGAGAAATAATGGAGGGAGGGAGGGCTTCTGTAAGATCTGATGTATCTGCAGATTCAACTGTTCTGGTAACATCAGAAACTCGTTTTCGTGAGCATGTCTGTGTTCTTTCTGCGCTTCCTACATCTTTCTTTTTCTGTTCTTCTTCTTGAATTTTCTTCTTTCTCGTTCTGTGACCCACTCGCTTTAGTAACATCCAAACATCCACGTTCACGGAGATGCCATATGAGGATGTTATCATCTGTCTGTAATCATGCAAATAACAAATTTTTCTTCTTTGATCAATTTGTATTAATTTTTTAATTCTTATTTAATATTTTTTTTCTTGTCAATTGGGGGGATATGGCCCCTTGTAGCCCCTTTCCTCGGGACCTGACATCTTAAAAATTCAAAACATTACCAGAAAAGGAAGTAATATACAGAACTTTTACCATAGATTAGGTTAGTTGATTTGGTGCTACGAATATTTTAATAATTCTCCTCCTTGATCTCCTATTTACTCTTAAACTAGAATTTATACTGAGTCCAAGGAAAACGCAATGCACTATGGTATTTATGTTAACCATTTTCATAAACTAAACTAATCATTATGTTTGCATGATATATGGCCTACCACCATAGATTAAGGACATGAGAAAATAAAGTATGCAGGGAACAATTTTCAGTTTCACACAACCAACGATTTTCTGATGGTGGCTTATGTGTTTCTGGGAAAATTATGTATAGTAAATTAATTGATGTTATACATCAATTCCGTCGCCAACTTAAATAATAGCATTTGCCGAAGGAAGCGTGTAGAACATCAATCAAATGAGATCTTGTTATTGAAATGATAAAGACATTAAAGACAGGACAAAGTGCTTTTAAAACCTACAAACGGAGTTCAGTTTGCGTTTTTTTTTTTTAGGTTTTATGCTTATTGTATTTTTTACCAAAAATGTGTCTTTACTCGTCCATGCGTCTTACTGGTCAAGTAATCCCTATCAGGTACCTCCCTTAACAAATAATTTATCCATACACATCAATGTCTATCAATCAATTTCAATTAATTTGTCACAGTACAAGTCTAGATAAAACGTGTTTAATTACGGCAGAAAATTGGAGAGCGAATATCTCCCATACTCACCCATTAGTGGAATAAAACACAGCTGTTCTGATGTAAACAAAGGTGTGTGGAGTGTTGCCATCTATGGTCTTAGGGTTTAATTTATTTTTTATTTTATTTTAATTCATTATTTTATTTATGTTTTGATTGAATTTTTATAAACTCAATTTTACTCTCCAAAACTTGAAACTTTTTAGGTAGGGGACCCCTTTGTCACTTGCACATGTGCGCAGTATTGATGAGCCCTTGAACACCTTGGACATGGGGCCCCCAAATGCGCGGGGCCCCTAGGCATAACTGCATCTAGTTTTGCCCTGTGCGATAATCCGGCCTTACTGTGCCCATTCTTTATACTTCGTCCTGGGATTCCATACGGACCTCTATGTATGACGCCCCAAATACCCTTCTCTTACATCTATAACAATTATCTTTGCAAAAATTTTATAATCCGAACCATTAATGAAACGGATGATAATCACCCAAACTCTTCCTCCCTCCCCTTCAGCACCAAGACAACAATCCAAGTTCACTCTTGTGTCTCGCACCTTCCTTTACCACTGATCAAACATATATTCAGAACTGCACTAGGCACTCCCTCAGCACTCTCCCATGTGCTTATAATAATCATTAGATAAAATCATCTATCCCGGTTGCCTTCCGCTGACTAACCAATGCACCACCTCCTCCACCTCTGCTTCCGTAATGTTGCCTCCAACATTTCCCTGCCCCCATGCTCCAACCCAGATGAGGCCCCCTATTACAATATAACAACAATTGGTACTCCACTTGGTGTATAAGTTAATATAAAAGTTTGGGATACATTATACACACTAAAATAAATTAATCTTTAATATTATCTAAAAACAACAATCTTGGTCAGCTAGAGGTAATTTGTTAAATAACATCTGATGATATATACATGTTACAATAATAAATTTTAATTAGCATTTTAAAATAAATAATTAATGACCATACGCACAGGTACAACTTCTTGGACACTACTTGTGTCATAAATATATATATCTATGGCTCTAAAATAATAAATTATTTTAAATAACATTTGTACAATAATTAATAATCAACTCCTTATGACGCTCCGGGTCTCTACATGAAATTATCTGAGTTTTGATGCTCCTTCTCCACATGTCACTTGACACCCTTTTCTCCGTAGTTGTAATTGAAGACGCTTCCTGCTCAACCGTGTCACAACTTTGCACCCTTGTTTTCTATGTGTCCCACGTCACTCCTACTTCTCTGTGTCACAATGACACCCTTTTTCTGTGTCATCCACACTCTTTCTCGACTGTGTCACACTTGACGTCCCTTTCTCTGCTCACACTACCACTTAGCATCATTTCAGAGGCCAGTAACATGACACAATTCAATTACACTACAAAAGTTATCTCTTCAGTGTCACACGACACCCTTTTCTTCTCAGTGTGCCACTTACAGTCCTATAGCATATCTATTGTTAACTCATCATTTCTTCCTTAAGTGCACACTCTACAGTGTGTGGGAAAAAAACAAAAAAAAAGTTCAATTGATAGTAGTAGCGATTTAGTAAAATAGTTTCATTGCCGGCTACTTGTTAAGGTAGGGTAAGTCCAGCTCACGCATATCCCCCCCTTTTTCACTCTCCCGAAAGTGATAGTTTGCTTGCGGCTCTGTTGTTAAGGTTAGGATAGTCTAGCTCCCCGCTTCCGTTATCCTCTGATCCCTGCCCCTCCGCTATCCCTTCCCCTCCTTCTTTCCCCCCCCCCAAATGGTGTGACTTTGTGGGGCTCTGTCCAAAAAGTAAATTCACCTAGACTTAAGCTCCCAGCACTACTGTAAGTACATGACTGCCTTGTTTTCTAGTGGATTTATTGGTTGAAAGCTTCAATTTTGACCAATAATAATAGTTAGTCCTTTCAGTCTTGCGCTCTAGTTTGACTGTTGTATTAATCAACACATCTTTTCGGTTTTGTACTTATCATGGAGAGTGATTTTCTTAGCAGTGGGTAACCTGTCTATCTTTCCAGCTCTTGGATGACAGAGAGGGTCACTGCCCCAATCACGAGTAGAATCTGAAGGAGATGGACTAATGTACTGGAGACATCCCTGTTGTATTTACTTTGCCTGTGTATGTATGAAGGACTCAGGACGTATACCCTTCATTCATTCGCAGCGCGTTTTTACAAAACCGATTTCCTGTCATTGGGAGAGATTATTTATGGCCGGGACGAGCCCTGTGGGTTGTCACTCAAAACTGCGAACCCCACCCCCACACTATCTGCATGGATACTACGATTTCAAACCCACACGTAGTGTCACCAAACCTGACACCCAATTTCTATTTATATTGCGTTGTATTTCATTTCTCATTTATATTTTTCCATTTTTAATTTTCTTTAATGTAGGATTAATATATTTAATATTTAAGGTTTTCTATATATTTATATTTTCTAATTTATAAAGTGTTTATGTTTGTCTGTTTTTATTCTTTTTCTAGACATTAATTGTTACTGAGGAGAGAGCCAGCCTGAGTAATACTGACTGAAGTTGTTATAAACTGCTGTGTAAAGCCTTCACATATTGGTGGAACTTGCCAGGCAATCAGTCGAATGGGGGAAAAATCAAGATTCATCTCATATTGAACTTCAAAGCTGCATCCACAGATGGTTACCAACAGACCAGGAGTAATCCCATTCTCTATGGTAGGACTACTCAGTACGGTATTTTGAGAAAAGGATTTGGTGATTATTATAGTCTTAATTTATTGTAAGTCAAGTTCAGGCAGGATTTAATATTTAATTATGCCAACTTTTTGTGGAGCTTGGAACGCTTTGGAGGAATTAGACTCTAGGGACACGAGTTTTCCAGTGACAATTGTTTCATTGAGCTCTTTATTATATCAAGTGAACTGTCGTAGGGACACTCTTTGATTCGTTGGTGAGAAAGTTTGGATGGTCAAGGGACCATTCTACTTACATCCTTTGTTCTCGGAGCCGGCATAGAACCCTTCGTTTTCAATTAATAACCTATTGTTTAATGAAAGCAGGGATCGTCACAGCCCTCTGGTTTATTTACTGTTTTAGAGTGGAGCAGGATTTGAAACCCTACATTTTCTTTAATTCCTGTTTCATTTCCCCTGATAGTTTTTAAGTTGATTCTTGCAAGTATGGAGGAATACAAGTTTTTGGAAATGGATCGCTGGAAGTAAGTTGGAATAACAGGGAAAAAAAAATTTAGATCTTTTCTTGTGCTAAGATCCAGGAAAGAATTGAAAAGAGAGAGAATTGAAGATAGAAGAAAGACAGTTAGGAAAGGGAAAAAGAGAAGAAGAAAAGGAAGTGCAGAGAGAGAATCGGGGGAAAGAGAAGAGAAAAGGAGAGAGGATGAGATTTGAGAGAGAAATCCTAGAAAGACTAGTTTAGAAAGAGATGAGAGAGAAGGTCAAAAGGAGCGTGATCTAGACTTCATCGTGATAGGAGAGAGTAGAGTACATGGAAGAACATGTTAAATTAGAGAACTTGAGGAGGAAAGAGCAACGGCATAGAGAAGTTTAGGAAAAGCTAGAGAAACATTAAGGAGGAAGCTAAGACAACATGAGAAAAAGCCTAGAGGGTAAAGAACTCAAGCCAGCCAGCGGCAGCGGCAGCAGCGACTTCCAGCTCCGTACTTTTTCTCAAACTACCAGTAGCTACCATATGTCCTTGATTGACCTAGTTACAAGCAAAAACTGAAATACCAACGTAGCACCCAGAATGACAAGATTACCAACAGTGAAACCTACAAATCGAAAAAAAAATAGGAGATCAAAGGGTAAGACTGCAAACTAACAGTAAGACAACACCCCCGCTGACAGCCGAACACGTAACCCTAAGTTTGTTTACTACTAACTTCTTCTTAACTACAAAAAAAAATTCCTGTAGTATTATGAGGTGCATATTAAGAGGAAACTGCACCAAGGCCCCAGTAAGAAAACACCGAATAAAATTCAAACTATTCAACAAGTGTAGTCAGGAGGACGCGGACCCAGCAACCACCCCTCTCACCACCCATCAAGCCACCACTACAACAATAACAACAAACATGGTGCCACCAGCCCATCTCCCCTATCTTCCCCGGATTCAACCTTCCAGTCGTCTCTCAGGTAATGAACAACGATCCGATACCCTAATGTCATGCATCTCCGCAACTTAGTTATTGAAAATATGACATCTTCGTGAGACGCTTAGCAAAACAAGACACCCAGGATGACACAACTCCGAATAAAAACAAAATCCTCGTCTTGATCAAAAAGTTTTAAACTCCAGGACTCGACTAACTTGACAAGACCTCCAGACAGTTCATACGATAGCCATACCCAACAAATAATATTATCTTATTACAAAGGTATTTGAAGAAGCAGTAAAAGATTGGAAGAGCATACTTAGATAACCTGGTTCAGTGACTACTTTTGCTCTCCAAGAAAGATAAAACTGAATAAACATAAATAAACAAAAAAAAGAGAAACTATAGGACGCTGGAGTAATAGTTAACAGTCCACTTTTTCCCAGTGATATGAACAGAACAAACAGTAAAGAAATTACTCTGCGATCATAAAGGACCAAACATGTGTTTGTTATTGTACCCAGAGTCAGATAATAAAAAAGAAGCCAGGGTTACTAGGATCCCATGTAGAAAAAGTGTTATGCTTAGATTCCACTCACTGACGTGAAAAAAAAGACTAATTAATTGCATCTATTAATGTAAGAAAGACGGTAATATATAAACGAGTGTCTTACCAAGTAAACGTCTATACCTCCTGTATAGTAGGTAAGAAACTTATGCGAGAGATAATGAAACAATACACAATGCTTCACATGGGATGGGAAAATTTAGTTAGGAAAACAAATGTAGGTCAACTGTACACAATCACGAACGAGAATGATATATCACGATTTCTCAGGGATACCAATCTACAAGAGAATAAAACTTAAACAAGGTCCAACTAAAAAGGCCTACGTAGTGTAGTGTTACGTTTAGCTCATATTGTTAAATTTCAATTGTACCAATCTCTTAGTAATGAAAATAATCAACTACCTCATTTTGTGATTTTATAGTAAGAATAAGTCCCTTATGTGTATTTTTTGTTTTTATAATTGTTCGCTAAACATTAGTGAATTGATAATTTCTCCTTGTCCATTATTACTACATCATATTTTTTTTTTTTTTTTTTAAATACTATCAATTTGATATTACTTACTAAAATTAATAAATATCTTTTTACTTAAAATTTCAATTTACTCTTAACATTTGGACCATGTAATATAACCATCACATGTCTTATTACTTTACCTGTTTAATACCACATTTACTATCTAGATTACTCTAATTACCTTGTACTGCCATATAATAATAAAATAAAGATAAAAACCTCAAGGTATAATACCAGTGCAATATTGAATGAAATAAACATTCTTTTTCTCTTTTTTTTGTATCATATTACTTACTAAAATTTAGTAAACCATATTTACTACCAGTCAATTTTAAATTTTGTACATTTAAACATTATTTTATACTTCTCATAAACATTTTTGTAGGCCAATTTTCAAGTTTTTATATTCAACCCAACCTTTATATTATCCCTGGTACCTGTGTACTGGTCTTACCCTCTTACTATCATTATTATTATTCCAAGACATTACCATTGTTATTTTTTTTTTTTTTTTGTATATTATTCTTTTGGTACTTTAATTGTGAATTTTATTTGTCAATTTAAAATCTAGGTATAATACTTGTCTTGGTCAAAAAACTGATACCAGACTCTAGTGCAATTGCAAGTACCATGTTTCAAATTGTATTTTTATTTTATAAGTTTATATTATAATTCCTACCATCTGTCCATTTTACTTTGCTTACCATTACTTAATTCTTAGTCCCTTATATATTTTTCTCCTTTCTTTTTTAGCTTATATAACTTATCCCTAGTTTATTTTATTAACATTTGTTAAAATAATCAAGGTGCTATTCTTAGGGTGCTCTAAAGTAGAATAAGTTCCATTTTGCCATTATATTCCAAAGCTCTTTTTTTTATTACCACTTTATTGGTCACCACAACTATATTAATTCCTTTTATTTTATACATTTTATACTAATAATTCGAAATTACCTTTTAGTACTACCTACTATCATATTCCCAAGGCTCCACTATTTGCTAATATCTCTTTATTTGTATTAGTCCCTTAGCTCATTATTTTACTTTTGTTAAATATTCCAGGTGCTATTTTTTTAGATTAAGACCATTTACTTTGTTTTAGTACTTAATTCAAACTATAGATTCACTAAAATCTTTTGATTACAAGCATTGATCCTGATACCAACCTCTTATTTAGTGACTTAAATGACAAAAAATCAAACAGTAAACGTTAATTTACTACCACATGCAGAACATCAAAGGCACTTCTCAGTGCCAACAACAACATAACTATATTTAACTACAATATCTGATCTGTAAGCAAGCATTTCGATGACCTCATAGCATACACACCTAAATTCCTTACATGCCAATATGTCATCATTACACTAACTGAAAAACCTGGCTAAAGACCTGATAGTACGATGTCTATGCCATTCCTGGCTTACAACAGCCATACACAAATGTAGGCCTGATCAACAAGGGGTGGCACAGCCATTTTAATACTTCAGACCAACTAGAATGTATCACTAATACTTGCACAAGGGCCATGATCATGGGAATATATATTAGCTACATTCAAATCAAAGTACCTACAAATAAAACCTCTCACATTGATCAACATTACTGGTTTCCACAGGTCAGCAAATTAGCCAATTTAGTCAAAATCTAAGGAGTTATGTAACTGATGCACGCATGATACAAAGATCACTTACTTCTATAGGTGACTTCAATATAATCTCTGCAAGACCAGGACCCACAACGCCATTATCTGAATTGACAAACACAATGGTAACTGTATGTTAACTACCAACAGTAACAAAACCTAAAGGTGTTACAGAGAATATAGTTTCCTACTTGACCACATCTGGACCAACACCATATCCCTTTAAAATCAGGTATAATTACAGATAATACCACAGCCACTACCCTAACTTTCTCATAACAAACTCTTGGTAAACTACCCAAGACACTACTAAAGTCACCTTCAGAATTCTCAAGGAGGCAGCCCATTAATAACTTCACAACAGCAATAGCAACATTGATTGGCACCACTGAGCTTAGAACTATACAGATATTGACGATGTATTAATTATTGTTCTTAAAAAACCCAATCACCTTCTATAAAAGCATCTGCCCTAAAAAAAACTAAACAGATGGACAGATAATGAGAGAACAGTCCCTGCTAAACACCTCTCTTCTCAAATCCATAAATCTCAAAACTAACCAATATAAAATAAGTACAGAATGGGTCAAATATCCAGAGACCAAACAAAACGTTACTCGTCAATCTAAACAGCCTGTTAAGAAGGGCACTAAAAAAAATTGTAGTATGTAGAACAGATTATCCAACTTACGAGGTGATATAAAAAAATGACCTGGAAAACCCTATCAGAAATTCTGGGCAACCAAAAAAACGGATATACACGAAAATAGCGAATAAAATTAGCAAAAACAGATGGAACCCCAACTCCCACCAACAGAAACTGCAAAAAACAGAATCAAGATTTCTTCTCAACTATAGGACATAAAACTTGCAATATAAATATCCAAGCTCAGATATACACCACCAAATGACTACATCACCGGCAACTACCCGAACACACTGTGTCCTGCAGCTCCGAATTAACCCAACGAAGTAATCTCCATTTATTATCACTACGCACTTAAAAACAAGGCTAGGAGATTTAAATACCTTACCACCCTTATATACAAAAAAGTGTACAAGTGACTACATCACCAATTCATGAGGCAAACACTCGTTAACAAAGTCCATTGAATCCTCCACATTCCCTACAGTACTCAAAATAGCCAAGGAGTCACCCCGCGATCACAAAGGAGGAGACCTAACAGAGTGTGAATACTCTATCGGCACAAATATCCCAACTTACACCCTCATCTCAAAAATCTTCTCGAAAAAATTACTTCATAAAACGAATCTACTCCTACCTTGATCCTCCCAAACCATACTCAAAACCATGCCAATTTGGAATTCAGGCATTAATAAAAAATACTAATGATGCTATTTACACAATGCCTAGAACACTATATACACTGACAATAGAGAAAAAAATAGTCTCCCCACTGGGATCTTCATTGACTCTACGTAAAGCTTTTGATTACAGTTGACCCATGACTTGCTCCACGTAAAATTGTCACACTATGGTATAAAGTGCGGATCCATCACATACCTCAAGTCTTACACTCAGCAACAGAAGAAAATTGTCGTTACGCAATGGGGCAAACTATTATGCACAAACCATTACAGTTGGTGTCCCACAGGGAGTGTCCTTGGCCCTCTTCTCTTTACTCCTATACATAAATGACCTTCCAACAATGCTTCGCAATAATCAACCCACACTATTTGCAGAAGACACTACTTAAGTATCTTTCTCTCTCCCGAGCCCAGTCACGCTAGGCCAATACTGTAAATACCGAATGTACAGAAAATATTTCTACCTGGATGAGGGACTAAAAAACTTTAACAATAAACATTGACAAAAACTACTTCATTCGTTTGGTACAGAGCCTACAGATGTCCCTCTTAACATAATGATAAATGGAATCACCTATCACTAAAACTAACAAGAGGGAAACATTCTTAGGAATCCACCTTGATAAATAGACTCAAATGTTCTCATACACATTTACCTCAAAGTTATAAGAAATTTCCAAGAATGTAGGCATACTATCGAAGTTAACGTACTAGGCTTCCACAGTCAGCCCTCCGGCCCTCATTTCACTCTCTTATTTACCCCTATCTAACTATGGACTTTGTGAATGGGGGCTTCTACAAACAATTAACCATCTCAGGACCACTAATTGACCAACAAAAGGCTCAGTTAGAATGATAAACAAATTCTTCACTACAAGGCAGCACACTCCACCAATATGCAATACACTAACCTATATCACCATACAAAACATACATACGTATTACTGCACCTATTTAGACATACAATAGAACACTTAACTCTGATATTAATCCTCCCCTCAAACTTTCGCTTGCAACCCAACAGATCACATGACAATAAACACAGCAAAGATCCAATCTTTGATGTTCCTCGTGTCCATATCACACTATGCAAAAAACTCAATGCTCATAAAAGGCCCTAAAATCTGGATGCATTTCCCTGTAAATATTAAAAGAATTACACTTACCTGTCTTATAAATTCAAGTCTCTTCTCATAGATTACTTAATCACACTAAACGTCAAATAAGATTACTTGAATAAATCCTGAACATTTTATTAAATGGTTATCTTAAATGTTTCTCAGACATTATATCACATATATGTTAAACATATAACCCCAATCTAAACTTTATTATTTTTGTAAATACACTACCAACTGAATCACTACCCTAACTGAATGCAACATATGAAACCTGTCTTTGTTAATAATCTCTTGTCGCTTTTAGTTATCTGTTTTACATTAATGTTTTATCACTGATCTTCTCATTCGATTAGTAGCAGAGCTGTATAGTCCTTGTGGCTCCTTAGCGCTTCTTATGATTATAATAATAATAATAATCAGTGCTTAGTTAATCTTAAGTTAATTTTTAAGCCAGCCCGTTAATGCTTATGCATAGTATAACGTGGATTTGGCATAATGCTAATATATGTTTTTTTTTTTTTGTACCTCTGTTGTGTGCAACAAATTAGTAAATAAATAACTAAAATAAATAAAGTTATAGAGAGAGAAAAGGATCACTGAGCTCGGAAACAAGCTCGCCTTGAAATTAGAGATTAAAAAGTTAAACTCTTACAATACAAACAATTAGAGGAAGGAGTAATTGAACATCATGCAGCTACGTGCACATATTACATCACCTATTTACCTCCCTTCACAGAGGTGATGACATTACTTCATACATTAATCGGTTGAAAATACGTACCCTTTGTGTGTGGCCTGCTGCACACCTGAGGCTACTAGGTTTAGGAATGTTATTTTCTGGTACAGCTTGAATATCTATTGCAACTTTGTCGCATGAGATTATGTATTTATAACATAATGAAGAAGGCAAATCCTTACAATGCATTATCAAAAAACCACAAATTCTTCGGAAAGAATTTCAGGTATGCACCTTACAGCCTGGCCAGAACCTTTCAGCAGTTACAGGTAACACTCTTTCATTTGTTCGCGATTCTTGGAGAGAGGAGTTCAGGTATTGATCACAGTTATGATTCTCTTTGAGAATTCATGGTTGATGTCAGTTCCTGACAGCTCTTCTCACCAGATAGCGACATTCATCAGAGAATGTAACATGATTAAAGCTGAGGAAGTTGATGAGGATGCTGAACTGTAGGTCTGAGGCTCACAATTCCTATAAGGACCTAAAGGGATCGAACCCTAAGGGGCAAGGGTTCATCAGAACCTTAAGAAATCAAAGCCTTAGTGGAGGGTAAGTAAAATGACTTCTTTTATCCTGTTTGTCATTTTGTCCTGTGGAAGTTGTTAAGGGATCATAACGGTTCCAGAATTGTCCTTCTAAGAAGGGTCCAATAAAAAGATGGGAAAGATGTTTTAAGATGTAATCGACAAGCACTTCTTGTTCAGGAACAGTTAATGGACTTTAATGTTATCTACCCATTTTTCCTCTCCCCCCCACCCACGACAACACCATACACCTTTCCTCTGGAGCCATGTATAGTCATTTCTGATAGAAGCTGTTCCCTAACCTTAAAGAAAATTATTCCTCTGCTATATTTCCAGACTACTTGGGCCATACGGACACTTTTCCCTACCATACGTAGTTTACATTAGTGGTCTAAATGGTTTACAGCGTTGGTCTGTAGCCGTATAGACTCCCATCACTTCTTGCTTCCCATATAATAGGTTAATGTAAAAGGTGCCTATCCAAACTACCAGTGATGGCCAAATTGCAAGTACTGCTGCCAAAACATGCTAGGAACCTTAGTGAATAAAAACTGACGGTGTCGACAACGAATGGACTACATATGACAGAAAAGAGGGACGGCCATTCAAGCACCAGACCTGCTGCCAGACGGGAACCAGGACATGAGATCGTTTTCCATAATGAAATAATCTGACCTCCATATCAACTGACCAGTGTTCAACGGGAGAGACTTAATATACCTCTGCTTAATTTAGTAAGGCATAACCCTAGGCCAAAACTATCCTAGGCCCCCTGTTTCATTCCGTTATAAAACCACCTCCTTATGATCACCTGGCCCTCCAAAACCCCACACAAACCTCAAAAAAACCCTACTCTGTATTTCTGAATGTCTTGCATCCGCAAAGGGCAAAACCTCTGCCAACCCCAACCATACTTACTATTACACTAACCATCAAACCTGTAGCTTGCCCATCAACTCATACTCATGCTTAGTTCAGAATCGTTGATCCTCTTGCAATCCTGCACCTGCCGCCATTTACATATCCCACAAAACCCTATGAGGATAGACTTCCACCGATGCGTTGTTTTTGAAAACAGAAGAAAAAAAATAATGAGTGCTTGTAAAGTCCAAAAAATGAAACTGGAGCGGACACAAACACTTCCGCGCACATGACCCAAAAACAAGATTAAGAGAAGGTTGCTGAGCAGGGCACATATTCAGCCAAGTGTGGTTGATTTGCTGGATACGGCTTGCAATCTCATTATATTTACCCGATCATGGTACTTGCATAGGTCGTAGCTCTGGCCACGGCAATCCATTAAATAGAGAGATCCATTGTTCAAGCAGAGCATCCAGTACTACTTTCATCTTGTTTTCCATCATGGCCTGAAAGAGGAATGAATTTTATAAAGCGCTCTACAGGCTACCCATTGAGAAGACAAAGTGAAACAATGAATGTCAATTATCTGTATGTGAATTACAGGTGGACCCCGCATAACGTACGCCATCGCTTCAATCGTAAAATCCGCATACCAGACGCTTTTGATCACAAAAATTGGCCTCGCATTAGCTGCCAAAAAAACCCGTTCACCATCCTTCGTCAGTGAAGCATCAAGGTGCGGCCTGAGACAGCCTCTTATGTTCTGCGGTGGCATTGTTTACCAGCCTGCCTCCGCGGTAACATCCAAGCATACAATCGGAATATTTCGTAGTATTACAGTGTTTTCGGTGCTTTATTGAAAAAAAGTGGACCATGGGCCCCAAGAAAGCTTCTAGTGCCAACCCTACAGCAATAAAGGGAGAGAATGTGCCAATTAGAAACTGAAGAAAGAGAATCATTGACTAAGTATGAAAGTGGAGTGCGTGTTCTCCGAGCTGGTTGGTTGTACAATGAAACCCAAATCAACCATCTCTACTATTGTGAGGCCAACAGGAAGGCAGCAATCAAGGAAAAGCTGTTCTTGCAAAAGGTTTCAACTGTGTTTTCGAAACAGAGATCGCAAGTGATGGATGATGTTGTGTGACCCTTATTGGTGTGGTAATGAAAAACAGCTAGCAGGAGGATAGCGTTCTCTTAAAGCGATCATAAGCGAAAGGCTAGGAAGTTGCATGAGGATTTAATTAAAAAAATGCCTGAACTAGTGATGATGTGAGTGAATTTAGGCCAGACAATGGTTGGTTTTGAGGGATTTAAGAAGCGTCAAGTGGCATACCATAGTTGTGATATTAGGCCATGGTGAGGGCTGCCAAGTTCGGACACAAAGACAGCTGAATAATATGTGAGGAATTCAAGGATAGTACATAGCGAAAGGGAAGGACTGAAACCTGAACAGTGTTTAATGTGTGAAACAGGGCCTGTTTTGGAATGAAAATGCAAAAGCAGGACCTACATTACTCAGGAGGTAAAAGGCTACTCCCAGGACATAAGCCTATGAAAGACAGGCTTACTTTGGGATGTGTTCCAATGCTTATGGTGATTGCCAAAGTGAAGCCTTTATTATTGTATCACTCTGAAACTCCAACGTTCGGCAAAGAGAATGTCATCAAGGAGAATTTGTGTGTGCTGTGGAGGGCAATCAGTTAAGGCATGGAGATCATTGGGACTTTTTTCTCATGAACTAGGTTACAACCATGCATTTGCCGGCAATGTGGAAAGATTACTAACTGAAAAGAAAATTAAGAACTTAAGTGCCTCATAGGGTGTTTGACAATGCCACCTGGTCATCCTACAGACGTGGCAGAGCGATTGATGGGGACATGAAATTATTAGGTTGGAAGTTTTGCCTCCTAATTCCACTCCTCTCCTGCAGCCCATGGCCAGCAGGTTATTGCAAACTTAAAAAAACTGTACACAAAAAGCTCTGTTGAAAGGTGCTTTGTAAGTGACCTCAGAAAACTCAAATGACTTAAGAGACTTTTGTGAAGTGTTCACTTTTATATCCTCAAATTGTTGTAAACCTTATAGGTAAGGCTTGGGATGGGAGTGACTAAGAAGACCTTGAAACTTGCTTGGAAGAAAATGTGGCCAGAATTGTGTAGGACAAAAGGGAAATATTTTTAGAAAGGGTTTGGGTAAACCCTGAGAGATATGCCAGTTGAGGAATCCATTGTGCATTGGGAAAAGTCCCTTAGGGTTGGAGGTTAGTGGAGATGATGATGGAAGTGTTGGTGGAGGAGACAATAAGGAACTAACCACGGATGGCTGATAGATCAACTTCAAACAGCAAAGAGGCCAGACCTGAGGAAATGGTTAGAGGGCGGGGAGAGACTGAGAGAAGAGAGGAGAAATTGAAGAAGTTGCCTACTACAAAGATTAAGTACATATCTGTGCAAAGTGCCTTGAAGTGCAAAACTTCATGCGATGAAAATCACCCTCACAAGCTATTGCAAGCGTGTGGTGACTATTACACTGACAATGTTGTGAAACACTTTGGGAAGTCATGAAGGAACGAGAGGTACAGGCCACTCTTGGATACAGATTATGTTTGTGCGAAAGAGTCCAGTGAACTCTGATAAGCTGGTCCTAGTGGACATTAAAAGAAGAAGGGAAGTAAACCCAGAGAAAGGACTCGACACATCAAGTCTTATGGAAGAGGGATTCCCCTTCTAAACACTAACACTCTCCTTCCCTCCTCCCATCCCATCAATCATCAACAGATCTTCAATAAAAGTAAGTGTCATGTAATTGTGCATGCGCCATGACTTTTTTCAGTTTGTGTGTAATTAAAAATTAACATTCATGTGGTAAAAATTTTTTGTTTCATACTTTTTGGGTGTCTTGCAGGGTATAGATTAATTTGATATCCATTATTTCTTATGGGGAAATTCATTAGCATACCGAAACATTTCGCATAACAACCAGCCCTCTTGCATGGATTAGGTCCGCTATGCGGGGGATCCACTGATCTGGTGTGAATCTACAATTATTGCAAAAGTATTTTGCATGTTTTTCACAGCTGCTGTGATGTTATTAGAGGACATTTATTAGTAATCAGTTCAATAAATTATAGCATATAGTAGATGACATGTTAGATACAGTGGCATCTTCCTGCATTCCCAAGGAGCTTGACACATGATTTTTGTATGAAAGGATCGATATTGTGCTCTAAACAGTTCTATGATCCTTAGTAAATTGCCATGTTTCATCCGACCCAAAAACCTCATTTTCTCCACAGAAAGTCTTGTCCTGTAGAGCTAAGAATTTTACAACAAGCAAACAACTTTTCTAGAACTTTTTCCAATAAGTCCCACTCTTTTTCGGTTTGATTTTCCAAATGAGAATCAAATTATAAGGGGCCTATTTTGTTCTGTGCACGAAATACACTGGCTAAAATGCAGCTCCTGTGAGTGGTGCTGTTTTCATGTTCCTCGAAAGACGATTGGAATTTTTCCAGTTCATTGAATCACATTGTGTGAAGGTTATTTTCTTTGGTATGAAAATAGTTTGCATTGCTGAACAGTACACTTTTCCTGAGCTTTCTGGTTTACCATCCATGGAACTTTTTCAGACAGTTTTTGAATTGACATGCGTCAATCAAAAACATAGTGACTTTAAACAACGACGACTTCCATCATCTATAATCGTTGCTGATTTCCTAAAGTCAATGTTCGAGATTGACTGTAAGCTATCTGCAATGAAAGCATAAGTAGAGAATCTGGGGTTTACTTTTGGCCAGAGGCAGGATCTTTTTAAAGACAAATCTGTGGTTGAAAATTCCATTGAGACATGAGAGGATACACAAAAAGAAGTAGATGCTGGCTGAGAAATAATGGAGGGAGGGAGGGCTTCTGTAAGATCTGATGTATCTGCAGATTCAACTGTTCTGGTAACATCAGAAACTCGTTTTCGTGAGCATGTCTGTGTTCTTTCTGCGCTTCCTACATCTTTCTTTTTCTGTTCTTCTTCTTGAATTTTCTTCTTTCTCGTTCTGTGACCCACTCGCTTTAGTAACATCCAAACATCCACGTTCACGGAGATGCCATATGAGGATGTTATCATCTGTCTGTAATCATGCAAATAACAAATTTTTCTTCTTTGATCAATTTGTATTAATTTTTTAATTCTTATTTAATATTTTTTTTCTTGTCAATTGGGGGGATATGGCCCCTTGTAGCCCCTTTCCTCGGGACCTGACATCTTAAAAATTCAAAACATTACCAGAAAAGGAAGTAATATACAGAACTTTTACCATAGATTAGGTTAGTTGATTTGGTGCTACGAATATTTTAATAATTCTCCTCCTTGATCTCCTATTTACTCTTAAACTAGAATTTATACTGAGTCCAAGGAAAACGCAATGCACTATGGTATTTATGTTAACCATTTTCATAAACTAAACTAATCATTATGTTTGCATGATATATGGCCTACCACCATAGATTAAGGACATGAGAAAATAAAGTATGCAGGGAACAATTTTCAGTTTCACACAACCAACGATTTTCTGATGGTGGCTTATGTGTTTCTGGGAAAATTATGTATAGTAAATTAATTGATGTTATACATCAATTCCGTCGCCAACTTAAATAATAGCATTTGCCGAAGGAAGCGTGTAGAACATCAATCAAATGAGATCTTGTTATTGAAATGATAAAGACATTAAAGACAGGACAAAGTGCTTTTAAAACCTACAAACGGAGTTCAGTTTGCGTTTTTTTTTTTTAGGTTTTATGCTTATTGTATTTTTTACCAAAAATGTGTCTTTACTCGTCCATGCGTCTTACTGGTCAAGTAATCCCTATCAGGTACCTCCCTTAACAAATAATTTATCCATACACATCAATGTCTATCAATCAATTTCAATTAATTTGTCACAGTACAAGTCTAGATAAAACGTGTTTAATTACGGCAGAAAATTGGAGAGCGAATATCTCCCATACTCACCCATTAGTGGAATAAAACACAGCTGTTCTGATGTAAACAAAGGTGTGTGGAGTGTTGCCATCTATGGTCTTAGGGTTTAATTTATTTTTTATTTTATTTTAATTCATTATTTTATTTATGTTTTGATTGAATTTTTATAAACTCAATTTTACTCTCCAAAACTTGAAACTTTTTAGGTAGGGGACCCCTTTGTCACTTGCACATGTGCGCAGTATTGATGAGCCCTTGAACACCTTGGACATGGGGCCCCCAAATGCGCGGGGCCCCTAGGCATAACTGCATCTAGTTTTGCCCTGTGCGATAATCCGGCCTTACTGTGCCCATTCTTTATACTTCGTCCTGGGATTCCATACGGACCTCTATGTATGACGCCCCAAATACCCTTCTCTTACATCTATAACAATTATCTTTGCAAAAATTTTATAATCCGAACCATTAATGAAACGGATGATAATCACCCAAACTCTTCCTCCCTCCCCTTCAGCACCAAGACAACAATCCAAGTTCACTCTTGTGTCTCGCACCTTCCTTTACCACTGATCAAACATATATTCAGAACTGCACTAGGCACTCCCTCAGCACTCTCCCATGTGCTTATAATAATCATTAGATAAAATCATCTATCCCGGTTGCCTTCCGCTGACTAACCAATGCACCACCTCCTCCACCTCTGCTTCCGTAATGTTGCCTCCAACATTTCCCTGCCCCCATGCTCCAACCCAGATGAGGCCCCCTATTACAATATAACAACAATTGGTACTCCACTTGGTGTATAAGTTAATATAAAAGTTTGGGATACATTATACACACTAAAATAAATTAATCTTTAATATTATCTAAAAACAACAATCTTGGTCAGCTAGAGGTAATTTGTTAAATAACATCTGATGATATATACATGTTACAATAATAAATTTTAATTAGCATTTTAAAATAAATAATTAATGACCATACGCACAGGTACAACTTCTTGGACACTACTTGTGTCATAAATATATATATCTATGGCTCTAAAATAATAAATTATTTTAAATAACATTTGTACAATAATTAATAATCAACTCCTTATGACGCTCCGGGTCTCTACATGAAATTATCTGAGTTTTGATGCTCCTTCTCCACATGTCACTTGACACCCTTTTCTCCGTAGTTGTAATTGAAGACGCTTCCTGCTCAACCGTGTCACAACTTTGCACCCTTGTTTTCTATGTGTCCCACGTCACTCCTACTTCTCTGTGTCACAATGACACCCTTTTTCTGTGTCATCCACACTCTTTCTCGACTGTGTCACACTTGACGTCCCTTTCTCTGCTCACACTACCACTTAGCATCATTTCAGAGGCCAGTAACATGACACAATTCAATTACACTACAAAAGTTATCTCTTCAGTGTCACACGACACCCTTTTCTTCTCAGTGTGCCACTTACAGTCCTATAGCATATCTATTGTTAACTCATCATTTCTTCCTTAAGTGCACACTCTACAGTGTGTGGGAAAAAAACAAAAAAAAAGTTCAATTGATAGTAGTAGCGATTTAGTAAAATAGTTTCATTGCCGGCTACTTGTTAAGGTAGGGTAAGTCCAGCTCACGCATATCCCCCCCTTTTTCACTCTCCCGAAAGTGATAGTTTGCTTGCGGCTCTGTTGTTAAGGTTAGGATAGTCTAGCTCCCCGCTTCCGTTATCCTCTGATCCCTGCCCCTCCGCTATCCCTTCCCCTCCTTCTTTCCCCCCCCCCAAATGGTGTGACTTTGTGGGGCTCTGTCCAAAAAGTAAATTCACCTAGACTTAAGCTCCCAGCACTACTGTAAGTACATGACTGCCTTGTTTTCTAGTGGATTTATTGGTTGAAAGCTTCAATTTTGACCAATAATAATAGTTAGTCCTTTCAGTCTTGCGCTCTAGTTTGACTGTTGTATTAATCAACACATCTTTTCGGTTTTGTACTTATCATGGAGAGTGATTTTCTTAGCAGTGGGTAACCTGTCTATCTTTCCAGCTCTTGGATGACAGAGAGGGTCACTGCCCCAATCACGAGTAGAATCTGAAGGAGATGGACTAATGTACTGGAGACATCCCTGTTGTATTTACTTTGCCTGTGTATGTATGAAGGACTCAGGACGTATACCCTTCATTCATTCGCAGCGCGTTTTTACAAAACCGATTTCCTGTCATTGGGAGAGATTATTTATGGCCGGGACGAGCCCTGTGGGTTGTCACTCAAAACTGCGAACCCCACCCCCACACTATCTGCATGGATACTACGATTTCAAACCCACACGTAGTGTCACCAAACCTGACACCCAATTTCTATTTATATTGCGTTGTATTTCATTTCTCATTTATATTTTTCCATTTTTAATTTTCTTTAATGTAGGATTAATATATTTAATATTTAAGGTTTTCTATATATTTATATTTTCTAATTTATAAAGTGTTTATGTTTGTCTGTTTTTATTCTTTTTCTAGACATTAATTGTTACTGAGGAGAGAGCCAGCCTGAGTAATACTGACTGAAGTTGTTATAAACTGCTGTGTAAAGCCTTCACATATTGGTGGAACTTGCCAGGCAATCAGTCGAATGGGGGAAAAATCAAGATTCATCTCATATTGAACTTCAAAGCTGCATCCACAGATGGTTACCAACAGACCAGGAGTAATCCCATTCTCTATGGTAGGACTACTCAGTACGGTATTTTGAGAAAAGGATTTGGTGATTATTATAGTCTTAATTTATTGTAAGTCAAGTTCAGGCAGGATTTAATATTTAATTATGCCAACTTTTTGTGGAGCTTGGAACGCTTTGGAGGAATTAGACTCTAGGGACACGAGTTTTCCAGTGACAATTGTTTCATTGAGCTCTTTATTATATCAAGTGAACTGTCGTAGGGACACTCTTTGATTCGTTGGTGAGAAAGTTTGGATGGTCAAGGGACCATTCTACTTACATCCTTTGTTCTCGGAGCCGGCATAGAACCCTTCGTTTTCAATTAATAACCTATTGTTTAATGAAAGCAGGGATCGTCACAGCCCTCTGGTTTATTTACTGTTTTAGAGTGGAGCAGGATTTGAAACCCTACATTTTCTTTAATTCCTGTTTCATTTCCCCTGATAGTTTTTAAGTTGATTCTTGCAAGTATGGAGGAATACAAGTTTTTGGAAATGGATCGCTGGAAGTAAGTTGGAATAACAGGGAAAAAAAAATTTAGATCTTTTCTTGTGCTAAGATCCAGGAAAGAATTGAAAAGAGAGAGAATTGAAGATAGAAGAAAGACAGTTAGGAAAGGGAAAAAGAGAAGAAGAAAAGGAAGTGCAGAGAGAGAATCGGGGGAAAGAGAAGAGAAAAGGAGAGAGGATGAGATTTGAGAGAGAAATCCTAGAAAGACTAGTTTAGAAAGAGATGAGAGAGAAGGTCAAAAGGAGCGTGATCTAGACTTCATCGTGATAGGAGAGAGTAGAGTACATGGAAGAACATGTTAAATTAGAGAACTTGAGGAGGAAAGAGCAACGGCATAGAGAAGTTTAGGAAAAGCTAGAGAAACATTAAGGAGGAAGCTAAGACAACATGAGAAAAAGCCTAGAGGGTAAAGAACTCAAGCCAGCCAGCGGCAGCGGCAGCAGCGACTTCCAGCTCCGTACTTTTTCTCAAACTACCAGTAGCTACCATATGTCCTTGATTGACCTAGTTACAAGCAAAAACTGAAATACCAACGTAGCACCCAGAATGACAAGATTACCAACAGTGAAACCTACAAATCGAAAAAAAAATAGGAGATCAAAGGGTAAGACTGCAAACTAACAGTAAGACAACACCCCCGCTGACAGCCGAACACGTAACCCTAAGTTTGTTTACTACTAACTTCTTCTTAACTACAAAAAAAAATTCCTGTAGTATTATGAGGTGCATATTAAGAGGAAACTGCACCAAGGCCCCAGTAAGAAAACACCGAATAAAATTCAAACTATTCAACAAGTGTAGTCAGGAGGACGCGGACCCAGCAACCACCCCTCTCACCACCCATCAAGCCACCACTACAACAATAACAACAAACATGGTGCCATGAGATTAAAAAGTATTTTTTCGAAAGACCCTATATTTAAAGATTCCGATATTAATAAAACATTTTGTTTAAAAAATTTTTCCCTCCAATACTGGCTTAGGTGTGGTGCTACTCAATCCTGATGGTATTTCCTTCCCTGTATGCTTCCAAAGCCAAAAAACTCCTTCCCACAGAAAACAAGATATTCCACCATAGAAAAGGAATGTTTAGCCTTGTGGGGGTTCTCCAAACTTAAATTTTTTTGGGGGAAAAAAGAATATTTTAGAATCGGACCAAAACCCCTTGATATACCTAGAAACTTTTAAGGGAACCAACACGCTCTTGGGTGGACATTGGCACTCCAGGTTTTAAGTTCCTTTGTGTATATCAGGGTTTATCCATTTTTTCTTGAGGGTTAAGTCTGACAGTCGTAGAATTTTGTTACCTGACGCATTTTCCAATGTTAGAACTTTTTCCTGCTATTTTTTTACTCTTGATTAAGTTTGGTATGGGGGGTGTGAGGGGAAAGTTCAATAGAAGGAGTAGTGATGTAGTAACAATATTTTCCCTTGCGGCTACTTTTTAAAGGTGGGGTAAGTCCAGCTCCGCTACCCCCCCCTTTTTCCCCCCCCCCAAAAAGTGTATTTTGTTTTGCTGGCAATTTTTAAGGAAAGGGTAAGTCTAGCCCCGCTATTCCCCCCTTTTTTTCCCCACCCCGAAAGTAAATTTTTTTGTTTGGGGCCTGCTGTTAAGGTGGGGTCAGTCTAGCTCCGACCCCTTCCCCTCCTTCCCCCCCCCCAAAAGGTGATGTGTGGGGCTCCAGCCCAAACAGTAACACTAGACTCACGCTCCCAGCACTACTGAAAGTACTTCCCTCCCTTTGTTTCCAATGGATTTTTGGTTGAAAGCTTCACTTTTGCCAAAATAAAGTTAGTCCTTTTAGTCTTGCGCTGGAGTTTCCCTGGATTTTACCTGGAGGATTTTTCGGGGGTCAACCCCCCCCGCGGCCCGGTCTGTGACCAGGCCCCCCTGGTGGAATCGGGCCCCTGATCAACCAGGTGTTGTGGGGCTGCCAAAAACCAACACGAGCCACACCCCGGTGATCGGGAAAACTGACTTTAGGTCTTGTCCAGTCCCAGCTTAAAAGGCTCCCGGGGTTTTTGGTAACCCCCCCCTTATGTGTGCTGGGAGGCGTTGAACAGTTCGGGCCCTGCATTTATTGTTGGTCTCTTAACGTGCTAGTGAAACCCCGCTTTTCGGGGGGGGATGGGCTCGTCTGCCAAGTCTTTTGCTTTCGTGTGAGTGTTTTCGTGGCAAAGTTCGGTACTAGTCCTTGGATTTTCCAGGTGTATATAATCATGTATCTCTCCCTCCTGCGTTCCAGGAATACGGGTTTAGAAACCTCAAGCGCCCGTAATTGAGGTGTTTTTATCCCTTTTATGCGCGCCGTGAAAGTTCTCTGTACTTTTCCCGGGTCGGAAATTTTCCCCTCCCTTGAAAGGTGCTGTTAGGTGCAGCAATTTCCAGCCCAGTAGAACAAGTGCCTGAAGAGTGTCATCATGGGCTTTGGCCCCCTAGTTTTTTAAGGTTCTCATTATCCTCCTGTCATTTTTCTAGCAGAGCGATTGATACATGTTATGGTCCCTTGAGGTGAGATCCTCCCACTAATCCTCCCCGGTCTTTGACGTTTGGGGTTTCGCTTATTTTGTGGCCGAAAATTTTTTTTGTACTTGATGAAGATTTTAAATTTTCCTATGTTTTCCATATTGGTAATTTAAATTTTTCATCGTTGAATTCATATTGTTTTCTGCGCCACTGAAAGATTTGGTGGTCCCCCTGGAGCCCCTTTCAGTGTCTGAATGGAAGACACTGCGTGCGTTCGGGTGTCATTGCAAAGGAAGACACGGTGCTGGGCTGAAATCCTTTTTTATGTCGGATAGAGGAGGGAAAAAAGTGGGAGCTAGTACTGTGCCTTTTGGAACGAGCTTTTCACCCTAGCTGCCCCGGACTTTCTCTGTTGACTATACTTCTGTTTTCTGTTTTGTGAGGAAAAATTTTAGATCCATCGACCGACTTTTCTGTTTTCCCCTTTTGCGCGCTTTTGTGGCTATTACCCAGGGGACACTTGTCGAAAGGCTTTTGCAAAGTTGTATATATTACTTTTTCATTCTTTTTGTCTTCTAGTCATTTAGGACCCTTTTGTAGTGATCCAGTGTTTTAGGGGCAGACAGGGCGACTGTTCTAACCCCTGTTTCCTGGGTTTGTAACTGTTGGGTTTTAGTGGGTGGTGATCTTGTTCTTAGGACCCTTTTAAAGATTTTTATGATAGGGATGTTATCTATTGGTCTGTAGTTTTTTTTGTGTTTCTTTTCTGCCCCCTTTGTGGTGGGGCTTGTCTGTTGTTTTTAGTAACGGGGGGACGACCCCGTTCCCCGCTCCCTCTCCATAGGGTGGAAAAGGCTGTGATGGGGGGTTCTTGAGTTCTTGTGAACACAGAGTTCCTGAGTCTGGCCCGGGGCGAGTGCATGGGGGGATGTCTTTTTTCGCCTGTTCGAAAATCCTTTGGGTCAGGGAAAAATCGGTGGGGTTGTGTTAAACAAATTTTGTGGCTCTCTCATAAAAAATTAATTTTTTTCTTGACTCTCAGTTGGTTAGCGGCTTGCTAAAAACTGAGTCTTTGGGACTTGAGTAGCTCATGTTGTAATAATCACCTCATCTTTTCTTTAGGTATTGTACTTATCCATGGAGAGTTGATTTCTTAAGCAGGCTGCGTAACATGTCTATCTTTCCAGCTTGGATGTCAGAGAGGGTCACTCTGTGTTTTCAATCAACGAGTAGAATTTGAAGGTGATGGACTATGCCCTGGAGACATCCCTGTGTTGTATTTTACTTGCCATCTGTGCATATGTATGACGATCAGGATGTAACCCACTATCCATTGCAGCCTGTACCAAAAACCTGATTTCCTGTCATCGGGTGAGATGATTTACGGCACAAAAAACGAGCCAGTGGGGTTGTCACCAACCACCTGCGACCCCCCCCCACTCATCAGCAAAGGCTACGATTTCAAACCACAACGCACAAAAGCAGTTGGTCACCAACTACCACCATGACACCCAAGTTCTTTTATATTAGTTGTTTTAATTCGGTTATCCATTTATATTTTTTATTTTTCATTTTCTTTAATGTAGGATTAACATTTAGTATCTTAAGTGTTTTATATTTTATATGTTTCTAAATAATAAAGTGTTTATGTTTGTCAGTTTTATTCTTTTTCTATTACACTTAATTTTCCCTGAGGAGGAGCCAGCCTTATTATACTGACTGAAGTTGTTACAGAGCTGATTAAGCCTTCACAACATGTCCTAGCCCATGGTTCAGTGTCACACTCCAAACTTTTCTTACTAGTGGTTTTCTCCACTTCAAGGGCATCAGTAGACTTGGCCCACAGCCTATTTGACTAGCATAGGCGCCGCCGTGTCGTGTGAGTCCACAGACATCACCGGTCCAGTAAATACTCTTTAAGGCCGAGTAGAAGTTACACCATAAGATGGTCTGGGTGAGTTTATCTCCGCCTTCAAGGACAGTTGACACACACAGGTGGTCCAGTGCAGAACACATTATGTTGGCAAGCTACACTGAATGCAGTCGCCAAGTAACTGTGGCCGACGACTAAGAGAGCCTGCAGTTGAGTGCAGTCTTAATGCCAGTTAGAAGCCAGTAGACATTATACCACAAGATTGGGCAGGAGATACTCTCTACTGCCAGGAGATCTATACTGTAAAGGTGTTCTGGTAATTACTGCATAACTGTCTGTATCAGAAAGACCCTGATACCAGTTACAAACCCCCCCTCCCAGCTTACCACTATGATTTCTGTGCCACAGTAGCCGAATTAAGGTCCTCAAACTGTCTGTCCTTGAATTTTCCTTAGGTACATATCTCCGGGACGGGGGATTTTCACCTTTTTAAGGACGTCTCCTCCAAGCCTCCCTGACTCAGAGTGCATTTCAAACCATTCATTATGATCTCCACCTAAACGACTTATAAGTTCCCCCATAACGCCACTCACCCCTTCCTCCCCCCCCCCCCATAACAATTCATTTTCAACAGCCCCTCTAAGTAATTCTGCAAACCCAAACCGCCCAGCTTGCCCGTTCTCCTGGCCCATGCGCCTTGAAAATTTTGCAATATCGACCTTTGGCATAAGCCTCCCACCAAATCTAGAAAATACACTTCCTATCCCTAGACTCCACCCAAAAAACTTTATCACACCAGTCCTGAAAGGACCATAATATACTCTCCCCCAAAATATCATCTACACCAAACCTAGTTCCTCCTCCTGTATAAAGCCGAATCATTCAACTTCCACAATAAATATAATAATATCGGAAATATGCGTGGAATAATTCAAACAGTCTTCCACATTATTGTTCTGCACTATCTCTGCACTGTTGAGTTGACAACCCCGATATTAATAGGAATTGTGGAATTTTCCAGACTACTCCTCCAATTAAAAGGCTAACTTTTTTTTTAGATATCATTCACCGTGCAGTATTTTATACCCTGCCAAATACTTGGGTGGTCATAAGGTTAACCCCTCCACTGCAATCCGATTATTTGATTTAATAACTCAAAAAAAACAACAAACAAATCCACACTCTGATGGTTATTGCATTGAAACCTGACAGGTTTTTATAGGTATATATAACAGCACATAAAGCACGGTTGCTTGAATTTTTTCCATTTCTATACTGAGTAAATGCCTAGGAAGTTTTATATCAATTGGCAATTGAGAAGAAATTAGTGATTTTGTGATGGGGCGGGGGGATTCAAAAGGTGTGTGGTGTGAATTTTTTTAGGAAAAAAAAAGGTATTTGGGAGGTAGGGATAAAGATGTGGTCGTTGGGAGCTGATTGTGTTATCAAAATATTTTTATGTAAAGTAGCGAAAAAATTTGGATGAATACCCCGGCTGTTCGTCAACTTACCCCCCCATCCCCCACCCCCCGCCGAACAACCCTCCACCACCCATTACCCCTCCCCCTCCATCCCACCCACAATGCTGAATTGCGCAATTGGCGATGGTCTCCTTTACCAATTTAAAGCCACTCCTCCTTAAAATGCCCAAGCCAAACTTAACTACATCTTGTATCCCCCTCAATTGCAACTCCACACATACCCTCTCAATGAACAAAAATCCTTGACCTATGTTCTTATGCTTCTGCAAGAAACAAACGTCCACGGCCATCAACCTTATCATAAACCATTCCAAACCAGTCCCTTTTGACTTCATTCTTGAGACCATTAACTTTTAAAGTTCACAACCTGAATGTTCAAGGAGAGGGCGGCTTACTTTGTGACGCTTGTGGCTTGATCACACCCTCCTTTAAGGCGGCTCAACCACTCTTCCTTACCATTCTTCTTAATTCAGACCCCACCCCCCATTGACCCACTCGTCTCTCCACCGATTTCCCATGTGCCAACACCCCCCCCTCTGCTTAGTTGCGTTTTCTCTACCACATCACAGCCATGCCTTCTTACCTGGTCTATCGCCCCAGGTAGTTCAAATACTTGTTCCAAATTTCCAAAAAAACCGCAGGGCGCTTCCTAGAGCTACCATTTCCAAAACTCATAATCTTCCTTCAGTACATCCTCTCGATGTACCTCAGCTACCACAACTGTTTCTGGTCTTGATCATCCAAGACCTCCACTTTCCCCTGCAGCCCTTCCATTTTCTGCACATCACTGGCACATTCCATCCAGGTCCTCGCCGACCAAAGAATTTCTCAAAAATCCTGTAGGCCACAGTCTCCAATAACACCTCATACGTCGACTTTTCCCCTTCCTCCACATCACATAGGCACTTGGTTGGAACCTCACTTGGCCTCCTCTGGGAGTTGTGACACACGTTCCCAAAAACAGGTCCCCCCCTATTCTCCACCTCCTCACTCCAGGAGAGCCCTTCCTCTGTCATCCATACCAATTCCTCTCCGTTACCACCGATCAGGCTCTCATTTCTCATACAAAAGGGTTGGCACACTTGGGGCAGCCCTACCACACACATTGCACCGCCATGTTTGCTCGTTTGAGTCACAAAGACGGCACGTCCCTCCTATTGCCCTGCGTTAAATTGCACATAGACTATAAATTCTGTATCCCGGCAACAGTACATATGAAGGTTATAGGCCCAACATCATCTTTAGGGTGTGGGAACCTTTTGGGAGGCCTCAACATTTATGGGACCACCCTCACACCACCCTCTAGCCTCATGAAAACTACAGTGGTTCTTGAAGATGTCACATCAATTCCAAATACTGCGTCGACCTCAAATGGTACTATTTCAGTAACTTAACCATGTTGTGAAGTATGTAGACACATCAGCATTCACAAACCTCCAACATCGAGTTTAAAGGCAATCCTTCGCTTTCCTGGGATACATACAGCCAACATACTACTGTAGAAAAACTGGCCCTAATAATCTCACGAAGACTCTTCTCAACCCATTGAGGGCAACACCATATAGTTCTAATTGAGGAATGCCGTAGAGATCTTAATAATAGCGGTACAAGCACATTCATCGTGCAGTGCCTCAACGATCCCCGATTTACATAGCTCGATTGCAAAAAAAAACAAAAATACTAACAGTGTTTAACGCTTATGCTTGCATTGATCCGCCATCTTGGAACTCTTGAAAACTGCGCGGAAAACCAGTTGATTCAGGGAGCTACTGTATGGTGCAGCCTTGGTCCACACGGCCCTTAGGAGAGTGATCCGAGGACAATGTTGAAAATAAATAAATATTAAAAATAAGGTGTGATTACCTCCCACAGGATGGGTATGAGATGACTAACCAATGCACAATGGTTGGTTTAATGTGTTTGACTACCACCCACAGGCATGGGTATGGGGTGTCTACCATGTACAGGAATGGGCTTATGGTGTCACATACCACCTAAAGGTTGGGTATGAGGTGACTACCAGCTTACACGTTGTTGATAAAGGTGAACTTAAAAACCTAAAGGATGGTTAGTACTGTGGTTTAACCTCCACAGGATGGGTTATGAGGGTGACTACCAACACAGCGTCGAACCGTTTGTGGTGGACTCCCACCTACAGGGTGGGTAATTGAGGTGACTACCAGCTACACAGATGTGATAAGGTGACCTAAAACACAAGGATGGTATTTGTAGTGGGGGTACCATCCACTGAAGGGTTATGAGGTGACTTACCACCACAGGATGCGGGGTGTGGCAGTGCAAAGAGTATGTATACCCTTTATTGGTGCAATGTACACTCCTACAACCAGCAACTCCTGGTGAAACGGAGGGTTGACGTTGGGGTCACAGTCGTTCAACCACCAGTTAACCCAGGTTCCAGCATAGATTTTGAGGGAATGTGGATTTTTCATTCTGGTACGTTGTATCATGAAACATACCTTTGCTTTTTAAATCATCCCCGGTAATACTACCTGCGTACGAGGAGCTGCTTTCGTAATACTAAAACCGAAGCTGCTGGATACAACGTAGTATTATCACAGTCAATCCTTCATTCATTTGTGTATATATGTAATGGTAAAGTATAACAGCCTCGACCTAGCCCGAGAGTTTGGGTGTATAAGGACATCCTGATGGCGCTCCTGTCCTCAGGTTACTTTTTACCATTCACTGGAGGCTTGTTCCCGGCAGTCCTCTCTCGCATTAAGCTGCTGAGAAACAGTTCTACTCAGCATTGACTCTACCTCTCTCCCTGGGAATTGGAGAAACCAGACTAACTCACATCTACTTCGAGGGATTGGTTTAAAAGAGTATTGCCCTGCCATCTCCCTTAGCAAGGACGTGTTTGAGGGAATGGTGTATATCCCTCTCAGGTATTGGTAAAATGTGGTAATCCTCTAATTTGAGCTATAAGGAGTGTATATAGTAATTTCACTAGTAATGTATAACGATTATCATTTGGTATATTAAGCAGGGAAAGTGCTTATTAGTTTAAGACCCAAATCATAATAATTTTGAATCTACCTTTTATAGTATATTATCTAATGAAGATAAAGATGTTAATTAAAACTTAACATAGTCATAAAAGACGGCCTTGTCTCTAAATACCCCTTTTCATAAAGACATGATATAAACGAAACATCAAGGTGAAGTTGTTTCAATAACTCTATTATGGACAAAGGAGGCACCCCTCCCCATTTCCTCCTTGAGAAGAAAACGTAACCAGGGAAACCAAAAAACCTTATTAAAAGTGGCCTCCTATTCGTAAACAATCGCAGAGGTTTATGTGGTTACCACACCCTGTCTGCCCTTGGTCATTCACATTCTAGAAGGCTGGTTGAGCACGGTCTGCTCTCTAGTGGCGTCTTTTTTTCCTGCCTTGCTTACCATGGAGCTGTGCGCAACTAATACCGTATTAGACATGAGTGTACATACTTCTGGCCGGTGTTTAATTTGCTATCTTTTACACCAAGATAACAGCCCTTTCCTTGGGTCTCCTGGGTTTTGTATTTAAATTGGGTATATGGTGACTACCACCGCACAGATGGGAAATGAGGTGACTAAACCACCCACATAAGTGGGAGGGATGTGACCTGGTGGCTTAAAGGAGCATGTGGGCAATTATCCCCTCCCGCCGCTGCTCAGCCAAAAACTCGAAAACAATCTGGAAATTGGAGTTTATATATGAGCCAAAAAATAGCTTAACTCTTTGGCAACACATGTACAAGAATCATTCTCTCTAAGAACGTTTTCTACAAGAAATTATAGTCCCCCATTTATAACAGTATGGTACGACGATGTAGTAGCGCGTCCTGTTCTCAACCCAAGTATTTTTTTTGGAATTTTTTTTTTTCCTTCTGTTTTTTATTGCTTTTTCTATTGGCATTAATTCTTTCCTAATATAATAATTGATTCTTTGGCATTCATAATAATAGTAAGTGGAGCTTTATCAATAACGTCTAAGCCTATCGGGAAGCCAACCTAGGGTACACTCGGCATGTCCCCACTCCAGACGGCGGCCAGGTGAAATGCACTCACTTTCATTAAGTTACGTTTAATATCAGCTAAATATCAACTATTCGGCTTTTTATCTATCAGAATTGTATCTATATAATAAATAAACACACTATAAATAACAAACAAACCTGTTATATACTCTAGACTGAATAAAATAGGCCAGTAGATATAGCGAAATCCACCAAGCAACTATTTCGATATAAATGTGTTACTACTCCTACTCCTCGGTCGCCTGTCTATTGTTTGTATGTGAGTGAAGAAAGAACGGTGTTTATTGAAGAGGATAACCTGGCACTAGAACATCATCTTTATACTAAGAAATACACCACAAAAAAAAACCGATTTCCCCCGCGCTAAAAACAAAATTTTTGTTTTTTTTTGAGACGTTAGGCCTGCCGGACGTTCCTAGGCCTATATCATCGGAAGTAACTTTTTTTTCACATATATCGCTAAAGTACACCAATATTAATGAATTGTTCTTTGAAATGCTTTTCCACTGACCATATAAAACCAAGTTGTTTTGGAAAATCTGATGATCTTTTGGTTTTGGAATATATCAAAATATATTGATTTTGTGGGAGGTACCGAGGCAGATATTTTGGTGACTGCCCAAAAAGTCTACTAGCACATGTCTTATTTTTTTATTTTTTTCCAAGATCCTCAAGATCTCACATAGCTGAAACCTGGTGTCATCCCAACTTCGTGTCAGATGTACTTGCCTTCACGGTTTTGGGATAGGCGGAATATGCCACTCGACGGTGCCATTTATGTCAATACTTGTGCTGCCATCATCTGAAGTCACTATAAATATTTTTTTTTCACTGTTGTTGTTGGCCAATCATACTGACACTTTGTCCCATCTTCCTCCATATGAACCGCTAACAGTAACACCAAGCACAATTGTTTGAAAAAAAAACAGTAGGCCGCACATTTGGTCGATTCACCCTTTCAAGTGCTGGCAGGTCATTTGTCTGTAACTATTTTCACACGAGTGATTTCACTGACTAAGGCCATTGTTTGGCTACCATCAATCCTACAAAGGCTTAAAATATTGAGGAATGTCAGGCCTTGAGTGAGGAATGACTGGCCCTGGCTGGGTGGACCTTGAAAATGGCACGACTAGAACCGCATGGGCCCTTACACCCATACGCGTGAGTCTAGTGAGGTGAATGTCCCTTCCTCGACTTTCCGATTACCGGTATCCCTTAACTCATCGCATTATCTACATATGGGATAAGGGCGAGTTTAGATGACATCCAGGCCAAAAGATGACTCCAAGCCAGCCACGTTGAAGGCCAAAGTTACACTGCAGCATTATCGGATCTGGGAATCCCCAGATGCCTTGTGAACGTTCTACAGTGTTCTGGCAGTACCTTCGGTGGTGTGAGAATAGTTCTGATGTAGTGGAAAATTTGTCTGTCATTACAACGACACGTGTGCTAGATGTGTTCAAAGTGCTGCGGGTTTGGAGTAATTAACAAGTAGATAGTAAAGGGTTGGTTAAACTCTCGAGACGACTGTGGGCCCAGTGAATGCCTTGAAAATACGCACTGCGACCGCAGGCCACTACAACCATATTGCTGTGTTTAGCGAGGTGAATAATCCCTTCCTTGTCCTTCTCTCTTATGAATAAAGGCGGTTTCGTGACCCAAACGTATACACAGAATAACTCTTCCACCTCAAGAAACAGCTGAACTAGAAGTGACCTATGGATGTGCAACCAAAGTAAATTGTGACGGTGAAGGCCGAATTTCGTTACGTTTTAGAAAGTAAGGGAGCTTGGAAAAAAGAAGAGGACTTTCTAAAGGAGGGCTGCTGCAAGAAACAACGAGGCAACAACAACCATCGCAGAAGGGTTAGGCTTGATTTCCCTGCCTAACGCAGTTGTTTGAGGTCATGTTTAGTATGGTTTTACGAAGGCTCAGTAGACAACCAGAGGAAAATCCTTCGGATTCGCTCCTTCGTCATGACGAGTGATAATTACGTTTTTGTTACTAACGACCCAACATTTCATAGAAAAACTTCTTACTCATAAATATTGCTAACATCCAACCCAAGCTGCCCCACAAGATCACTAAAGTGCCTTCTAATTTTGATTATCCCCACAATGCCAACTAAGTTACTTGGATCCTAAATTCCTGTTGTCAGATCAAGTTGCAAAACCATCGTCCGACTTAAATGATTCGGATATGTGGCTGAGGGGGGATGGCTACCAGATACCTCATGTCTGTATACTGACCCAAGACTGATTAAGACATATATGGTTGAGCGAGTCAACTCTGGAGTACTTCAACAGAGCACGATCACGTTGCTGTCAAACACTAGTAATGTGCTGGGGTGACACCCTCTGTCTGGCTGAGTCAGCTGTCAGTCAGCCACCTGGCCTCAGTTGATCGGGGACTTCGTACCTCCAGATGACGCTTGTCTTGCTGGGGTGTACACAACATACAGCTGCACCGACTACATTTCTGGGAAGAATGAACAATGAATGTTTGAAACAACAACTTGAGCAACATGAGGGAAAAACTGAAGAGGTTGCAAATGAGTACATCAACACCACAGATTGTTCAGCCATTAATGAAACATGTGTGTGGTGATGTGAACAAACTGGATGATTGCAGTGGTGCTTATTAATTACAAAAATGATTAATGAATCTGTAGTTGTGTTTCAATCACAGTGAAGATGATAGGGGCAGTGTAGCTATCATGATAGTCACCTGATGAGTGTAATGTATTGATAGATAATGAGTGTGGAGATGACCTGTTGTTGAATATGGTGTATGTATCATGCGTTCATAATCGATGAGAGAAGTGATACATGTGATGATAGGATGAGTTGTAATAAAAGCGGAGAGTTGAGTGCGAGGGATAGTGTCACCTTCCATACATTCACAGATAAAGAGCGCAGTGACTCTGGTTTATACAAGACTCCCAAGAGGTCTCACAAATGGAAGTTCACTTAGGAGAATCATGGATAAGGATAATACCTGATATTGATTAGTCTTGTTTGTATTTAGTAAGTTTTTCATTTCTGACTGAGAAATTGAATGCTATCCCTGGGACTTTTATACATGGAACCAAACTCAGTATAAACTACTCATTATAAGTTGGAAATATTGTCGTCAACTTAGAAAAAGATTCTTCTGACCTGCATCAAAAGTAACCACGAATCCATTGATATTGTGAGTGTCTAAGATGTGCAGAGTCCTGAAAAATACAACCTCCTAAATTGCCATAATTTGTTGCATTTTAATCTCAATCTACTATTCTTGTGTTCTATTATTAAAAAATCACTTCCCATCATACTTCTTGCAATAAGAAAACAGAGGGGCCTGACAGTTATCACGGTGTTAAGATTTATTATTGGGAACTCTGCTCTCAACATATTTAACTTGTCCGCTCCTGCTCGATAAGTTTAATTACTTGGAGATCCCAAATTGTGCTCAGTCTGAACCTACGCTCATTTCATAATTAGTGATTTAATGCCAAGACACAAAAAGCATTGGGAAACTCTCAGTTTGGGTAATAGGTAATGGCAATAATACTGTTGTCACTTCTTAAACAGTCATGATAATATTCCAAATTGTAGGTGACACTTGAACCCAACACATATGATGGAGGCGTCTTGATCTGTGCTGGGGCTTCAACATTACATTCTGCGCTGTGAGTCTTCCATTGTAACGTATATAGCGTCTGACATTTCCCTAGACTAACCTCTCTAGATATTGGTAATACTATCCTTCCTGGTGGGATATTCATACGGGAAACGTTTTTAAGTTCCCACTGACTCAGCATGATGGTCTTTGTTGCAACATGTGACATGACTGGTTATAATTCCTCATGCGTGTTCCTTGTAGAGACCTTTACCAATGACCTTGGGAGCAGTACTATCAGAACTTCTTAGACCACCTCTGAAACCTCACTATCTAAATCCAAAATGCTTCCATAATAATCTATGTTCTTTATAAACCCATACCTATTACAATGATTCTAAATTCGACATTTGAAAACGTACTACTCGCAGGAATAGGCCATAGCTATAGAAACCAATCGTACCCCTGAAATGCTTTGAGCCTCTTCCAAATGCCCTTGCTGCTGCCAGAGAGCGCTTATGACAGAGCTGCGGCAAAACACTGTGAGGGAACAAATTTGTCACCGGTCTTAATGGAATACCCACTACACCCCATTAGCCGGGCATGGAGGGGATAAAATAGAATTAAGGATAACAGAACTGTGGCAGATCGCGCACCCTCATCCCTTGCATAGGGCGAATGAGTTAGTCAGTGCTTGGGCTAATACATCTAGCTATGACAGTCTTCCCAGTTACCCACACAGGCGAAATTAATGGACAAATATGATAGCAAGGGAGAGACTTGTGTGCTTTATGCTCAGCAAGGCAGATGTACTGCAACATTTCTTTCACTAATTATGATCTTATGCAGCAATATCTAAGGGCACACTCCAACATCACCTGGTGAGGATGGTATTACTTACTACATACTCAGATTGCTGTGTCGGAGTACCAGGTAAGCTTTTACTTCATTTTATTAACAAGAGTTATGCCATGGGAGTCCCATAAATCATGGACCATAGCCCTCTTATTCCCATTCGAGGCCCAATCAACAAAAACTCATTTCGCCCAATATTCCCTTACTACTGCATTCGAAAGGATGATTCTAATCGTTTTATGGCACAGAATTAAGGAATTCTTGTCTCCCCGGTTCTGCATGGCTTCATGCATGGAAGGAGTGTTGCATCATTTGCATTACCACCTTTCACTCTGCACACTGACAGCTCATACATACCTTCCTTGACACTTAAACCGCTTTGCTGTAGCTCCAACCGACATGTAATCATTAGTGAAACTTGCCCAGAATGGATGTTGGGAGGATGGCTTACTCCGCTGGATTAAAAGGTTACATGTCTAAACAGAAAGTCGTTTGTGTTGTTCAGGGACATAGTAGTGTAAAACTGAAGATTTTGAAATTAGGAAACCCCACAGGGCCGGTGTGCTTAGTCCCACCCTTTTCAACATTTTGATTAAATGCCTTACTTAAGCCATGCAGCCAGCCCCATCATTATCATGGCTTAGTTTTGCTGATGACGTAATGATTCACACCACCGGATTCTCCAACACCAAAACATTTTAATCATGTACTAGCCTACGTGTCAGGACCTGGGGTTAATAATCTCAGACGGATAAAACAAAAGACTAATCCCAAACAGGCGTCCTCCTCGGCAGAGAGGACACAGTTCGTCAGATCCAGTTGCATGAGGGGTCTCCTCTAGAATATGTAAGCAGATAAGGTATCTAGGCTTTGAGGTTCCATACTTGGACCTGTTGTACGAGACTTTGTAGCTACAAAGAAAAGGATGAGACGCAACTTAGGAGCTTGTTGCGCTGGTTTTCATCCAGGTAGGATGTATGTTAAAATTGTGAAAAATGATGTATATTGCTTATATTGATCATTGGTTGATTATGCGGCGCCACTACTTGCACTCGTGTCTGATGAAGCTCTGGAGGGCTGGAACAAAATGCAGAACGAAACAATGAGGATCATCTAGGATGCCCTCGTACTGCCAAAATTTTAAATAGCGGGGCAAGAACATTATATTCCAACGCAATTAGAGATCGTGTTACTGGAAAGAAATATCCTTATTCGGGGTCAATATGGCCTAGGACTAGCCATTCCAAACCCCTGCACAGAGCCCTCCTAACTTTCCTCAGCACTGGTGAACATCCTTCAGATGGATCGAAAAAACTGGAACCGACTTCACGCCATGAACAGCTACATGATCTATAATCAAGTTAGGACAACAGAGTCATTTCCTGCTCCATGGGTTTTAACCATTCCAAATACAATTCCTCCATTTCCACAAAACTCTTCTTAAAAATCATCCAACCAAGCTTTCGTCTTGAGCACAAAACATGATGCCTCTTAAGCTCTGCTACTGATAAAATTTAGTCACACTGAACAATCTTTCACAACTTATTTACGTCGATGGTTCTGTTCACAGTAAGTAAGTAAGTAAGTAAGTAAGTAAGTAAAATTTATTTCAGGTATACACAATACAGTTACATAGAATTATCATTACATAGCAGCATATGTGTAGAGAACCTAGGATAACCCAAAAAAAGTCAGACAGAGTGACTTATTTTCCATGGGGTCCTTTTACCTTTATATTATAATATAAAGGTTTATTATATTTTTCTTATTATTATATAATGAAGAAACTTCGTATTATCATACTAAAAAGACTATCTATACACGAGGGCATTAAGCTATCTACAATACGAGGGTCATTACTATGGATAAGGTAAAATTTACACGTATTTTAGCGAAAAAAATAGAAATCATTCCCCTCCCTTTCTGTTTGCTTCATTCATCAGACACTTTTTGGCCGTCTTCTGAACTGGTTCAAGCTATGACTGGCCTTGAATTTTGGGTAGTCTCGTTCCAATCCTTTATTGCATTATGTACAATAAAAATGATGTTTGAAGCCGGGCCACTGACTGTGGGTACTACAAAGTTGATGCTCTATCCACCTCAGTACTATGATTGCTTTGTTCCCAACCTTAGGACAAATTGACTGCAAGTTATTCGGACATGTTCGGTGAGCAAATTTTATTAAACATGATTTAGATTCAGTTGTTTTACTCTGTCTTCAACAGTCAGCATATCCAACCTTGCTGTAATTCATCCATGGCCTACATGTTCTCTTGGTCCCAGCCCAGGATGAATCGTACGATTTTGTTCGGGTGATTTGAGTCTATCTTTCAGTTTTTTGTCAAGGCAAGTACCAAGAAAGCAAGCGTAATCCATATGGCAGTATAAGGCAGCAAGGGTTGCGGCCTCAGTGGGGTAGACCTGGCTTGTCTATACGGGAACTTCAGTCTGGCATTCGCTTTCTTTACTACATGTTCCCTATCAATTCCCTGACGCATGGGTCAAAGAGGATTCCCGATTTTTAAACTGATAAAACCAAAGTGAGGGACTCCCATTACCTGAAAATAAAATTTTTTCCTTCTCAGTTTATGTTTCGTTCCCAAAGAGAATGGCTTCATTTTTCCAGGTGTAATGTGTTTGTTGTCTACTAACCATTTGCTGCAGGACTCCAGTTCCAGTGTTAAAACATTAGCAATTCTTGGGGTCTTTACCTGTCCTAACAGAGCACTGTATCGATACAGAGGAGTTTCACTTGACAGATAGGAAATTTCTTTGACATAACAAAGAATAGTAAGGGCCCCAGAATACTCCCTTGGGGAACTCCAATGTTATCGGCAGGGGTTCTGATTCCGTTTTGTTGATTTTGATATTTGTCCCCTGTTGCTAAGGTAGGACTTAAACCAGTCTAAAACCTATACCGATAGTTGAAGTTTATTACATAATATATTGGGTTGACAGTATCAAAGGGGCCTTTTGCAGGTCAAAGGGTTTTCCCATCCTATGAGGTTCCCCTTTGACATTTCAGTTCTAGGTAATCCATCAGATTAAAAAGGGAGGTTGGGTTGGTAGATCTTCAAAACCCCCGATTGATGTATGGAGAAGCTGTTGTATTAAGGTACTTAACACTTGGAATACACCGCCCTTCCGAATTTTAGATATTATACTGAGTATACAAACGGGTCTATAGTTGCTTACATCAGACCTATTTTTTTTCTTGAAATAGGAGAACTTGGCCCCCTTTGGGGGGTTTGGGAAGGGGAAAACACATTTTTTTTTTATTTTTTCGTTCGATTTCTTTTTTTTTTTTTTTGTACGAAAAGAAGCACCTTTCTTTTTAAATGTGCCCCAAGTTTCAATAAGATAGCGAAAAAAAAACTGAGAAAAAATTATTTATAAAATCATACATATTGAAGGGTACCGCCCGAAGTGGACTTGGAGAAGTTGGTTTTGGCTTTATCTACGCTTTAAAACAATGCAAAATGTATTTCTAAGGTTACCCGTTCTGTAATTTATCCTTTTTCATTTTAAAAAAAATAAATTTTTATGTTTTTTTTACTTTCAGCCAAATATCTGACTTTTTCCCTCACAAAAAAACAAAAACAAATTATGATATCTCAAAAAGCGATCCAAGCTTGTAAAACAATCTTTCCTTTATGTTTCTCTGGAATTTCATTTTATTCCTGCTATTAATAAAGGGGGTTTGCTCATATATGTGAATAAAATTTCTTCCCAGATAAACCGGCGAAACAGCCGGCCACCCTTTTTTTTTTTTTTTTTTTGAGAAAAAAACATTTTTTTAGTTTATACTCATTACGAGTGTATTCATAAATTAACCCTGTTGTTTTCTTTAATATAAGGACCCCGGAGGTGAGGAAAAAAGAAAGAAGCCCCCCTTGAGAATTGGGAAAACTATTATTCCCGATGGAGCGCTTGGGAATTTCATATATTATTTATTCTGGGGTATTTTTACCATACTTCTTTGTTATTTATATTTTTATTAGCATATTAGTCAATTGGATAGATAAATAAGCCGAAAAAGTATAAAGCGTTATATTGAGCCTATTCCCCGGCCACCCCGGACTGGAAATTTTTCCTGCGTCAAAAAAATGGGTTTTTTTCGGGAGGTTCCCGGGTTGGTTGGAAAATCTACGATAAGTCCCCCCACTTATTATGATCCAAAACGTAATTATTATCTTAGAAAGAATAATACAGTAAATACAGAAAAAAAAAAAAAGGGAAAAAAAAAAAAAAAATTGCGAAAGGGGACACCCTGTCGCGGGTGGGACTCACCCCAGGTGTATTTAAATGACCAAATTCCTTTGGAATGTCGTAGAACAATGATTCTGGTACCATTGTGTTGCCCGAGAGTTAACTATTTTTTATATTTTAACTCAGTTTGTGAATTTTTTTCGGGAAAAAAATTTTCGTTCGCGCCCCGGCATGTCAAACCCCCTTTAACCCTCCCGGGACGGTTAGTGGTGATTGATAGTTTATTTGTGAGCAAAAGGGATTACGTTCAGAAGCACCCATCTTTTTTTGGAACTTAGAGGGGATGTTATCAGGGGCCCGTGCTCTTAGTTGGGTTTAACCTGCCCTTTTCTTTTTGAATAAAAATATGAGATACATTACTGTTGACAACGTTTGGGGTTACCCCTTTATTGGTATAGTAGTTTGAAATTATCAGAGTCTGTGTTAAAGGTATTTGATGCAGCTGGAGTTTACTTACTAGTGTTGATGCAACAGTGTGTAGTAGGAATTAAAGAAATTTGCCACCTTGATGTTTCGGGCATACCTCATTATCGATAGTGAGTACTATGATGACCTATCTACTGGCTTATGGCTATCCCCCAAATGTTTAGTTGTTGCCAGAGCTTTCTGGGGTTATGCTTATATTCTTCAATTTTTGAGCAAATAGTGCTTTGCCTTTGCTCCTTTATAAGTCTCTGTACTCTGTTCCTCACCCTTTGGAATTCATTTAGTGCTGCAATATCCTGTCTGTTTGCTTTAAAATCTTTTTAGCAGCTGGTCTCTAAAATTTCATATTATCAAATATCTCAGTAGTCATCCAGGGTTCATTTCTTCGTTTTAATCCTAACCTCTTTAACTGGTGCAATATTTTTAAAGAATGGTAGTGAACATTGTTTTGAATTTTTCCCAGCCATCGTTTCCCGTCCGTGCAACCTTGTTATCTCTGTCCAGTCACAATTGTGTAGCCTATTTACCAGTGTTTCTTTACTGTAGTTTTTTGTTGACCTCATTTTTATTGTCCTGTAGTAGGCCTACCCTATCCCTAGTGATTTTCCTGGTGCAGTAAATGTTGAAATGATCACTAAGACCTGTGGTAAGACGCCTGACTGACTAATGTCTCAGCGCGGTTGCAAAGTATGTGGTCAATTAGGGTGGCTGAGAACTGTGTGATCCGGGTTGGTTTATTAATTAGTTGGGTGTAGCTATTTAACCCTAGAATTTGCTTATACCTTTTGCATAGCCCGTTATTTTGTTGCTGGAAAACAGATATTGAAGTCGCCCCGTATTATTGTTTCGCAATTGCTTTCAACTCCGGACAAGACCTGGAAAAGTCTTCTAAGAACTGGTCCCGGGTAGGAGGGCGGTAACTAGTTCCTACTAAGATGGGTTTGGTCTTGGGGGAAACGGGACTTCAAACCATAGAATCTCCCGTTTATTGTTATTTAAATTTAGGTCTTGGGTTGTAAGCTAAGTCATTTTTTAATGTAGGCACATACTCCACCACCCTTTCTGTTCCTCTCTAAGCGTTTTATATTGTAACCTTCTATTTTGACCTCGTCGTCAGTCACCGTATCATCCAACCAAGGGTTCAGAGAAGGTTATAACTGCGCCCTAATTTTGTTAGCTAGAATCCTAATCTCGCCCAAATTTTGGAAAAAGTGATCTTGCATTGACATGAATAAAGTGAAGGCCTGTTTTCATAAAACAATCATAATCATCAATATTTTGGCAATGGGCCATTTGTATTAAAATTAGGTAAATCAAAGTCATCACTGCTAAAGGGTAACTGTGCCAAAGTGCATTTGTTTACACACAAAATGAATTCTGGCACCGTTGCTATAATTGTACATACATCCATCATGCACCCACCCTTACACATTTTACATAAGGTGCCTTTTCTGTTTTTTTATGCGTACTTTAGTACAGGATGCATCGTTGGTAGTGTTGAGATAATAATGGCTGTATTGTCTCACTGACCTATGTAATGCATTACATATGGGTTAAGGGTTATCATCCTGCTACTAGACGTCATTATTGCCGTCATTTATCTGTCTGTTTTGCCTCTGCACATAGTTTGAGGTCCTGGATTCATTTGGATATCAACCACTTAAGACGTACAATAAGGCTGTGTGCCACTGTTTTTGTTTGGGTATGCGTGTTGCCACCTTCGCGATAGTGAGGTTTGCTTTTTTGGTAGGATGGCAACTGTTGGGCTTTTACTGTCCAGGGCGCTGTTACTCCATTCACCTTTTCCAACCCCCATGACTGATTTCTTTCTTCATGGAATTGAAGAAGAAATATAAATATAATATGGCAGCCTGTACCCCTCTATGCTGCATTTTCACTCTTCGCTCTTTAACTCATATACAATATTTATTTCTCTTTTCCAGTCCCTAGTACACTTAGTATCTGCTTTAATTACACTGAATTACTAGTAAAATTTCCTCTTCAAAACCCTCTTCACTGCTCACTTTTCCCTTAACTTCACAACACCCTTACATTTAACCCCTTATTCACCCTCCCCTACCCACCTCACTTCACAGTCTGGCTTCACCAATTAACTTCTAACTCCCTTCCATTCTGGTAGACCAGGAAGGTTTAATCAATGGTTTTATCCTTCCAAATCCCCCTCAATTCCATTTATCGGGGGTTGTGTCGTGTTGTTGTCTCCTGACCTGTTTTGCTGACTCAGCCATTTTTAAAACACTGAGGGGAGTAACACACCTGACTTTCCTTGAGATTATAGATATATTTGGCTTTTTCTGCTATGATTCTCTCACTGTACACTGGTCAGCTGAATATAGGTCAGCTACTAAAATATTAACCTTGACTATTTAACTATTCACTTCTTTCCCACGACTGGCACTGGTGCAGCTGGTAGTGCTGCTGTTGTCACACAGAGTGATGGCTCTCATAAAGAAATTGGAGCACGCATCAATAACTGGGCCTCTACCCTTCAAACAGAACTGTTTGCCATACTCATTGCACTCAAATGTGTCCATGTATCTAAGGTTGACACTTTAATTGTAACTGATTCTCTGTCATCCATAAATGCTCTCAGCTCATTAAGTATAAATTGTGGTGGCATGCTTGTGTCAGAACCCAGACATAGGTATGGTAAGATTGTGGACAGTGGAGTCAGAGTGCACATGCTGTGGATTCCATCTCACATTGGTCTTCAGATGCATGATAGAACTGATAAATTGGCTAAGCTGTATGCTTTCAAAGAGGGGGTAGATTACAATCTTGGGTTGTCAGTTAGCAGTTTGAGAATAATAATACGAAAAGAACTTCAAATGAACTTTACTGACTTAAGACTTAGGGAGATTGACACAAGTCAGTCCATCTATCATCATTCCATCATGCAGGAGGAGCCACATGTCTATGGTACATCCAACAAAATAAGCAGACTCTTGGATGTCACTACTGCCCGGCTCCGGCTGGGTTACAAGTATCTTTGGCAGGTTAAATCACCACCACCAGATGTAGACCAAACGAAATGTAAACTTTGCCAGATGGACTATTGACACACACTGCGTCATTATATCTGGAGTTGCGATAAAATTAATGAATTTAGAAACAACTCACTCAGAAATGTTCAAGAATGGCAAAGTATTTTATCCACAGTGGTATATTGCAGACCATTCTGGAGAAATACCCTGACTTTGCTAGCTGTAAATAATGCATTACCATGTGTGTGTGTGTGTGTGTGTGTGTGTGTTGTGTTGTGTGGTGTGTGTGTTGTGTGTGTGTGAGTGTGTGGTGTGTGTGTGTGTAGGGTGAGGGTGTGTGTGTGTGTGGGTGTTGGTGTGGTGTGTGTGTGGGTGGGTGTGTGTGTGTGTGTGTGTGTGGGTGTGCGTCCTTGTGTGTATGTATATATTTGTACGCTCATGTGCACATGTCTGTGCGTGCGCCCTGGTGTGTGTATGTGTGTGCGCACGCTAGTGTGGGTGTATGATCCACTTAATATTTGTATTTATAACTCATTACAATTGTGACCAGGTGTGGACGTATCAGTGGTTCATTACTTTGTAATTTGTTCATGACTGTAACCATGTATAGGAGTGAGGCTGATTCATTACCTCTGTAACTTGCCATGATTGTGACCAGATCTACCTGGAGTTCATTACCTTTGTAACTAGTTCAGCTATCATAACTTTGGGGTCCAGTCACTGGACCCATTATGTACCTTTGTAATCTTTTGACTACCGCCCACAGGATGGGTATGTGGTGACTACCGCCCACAGGATGGGTATGTGGTGACTACCGCCCACAGGATGGGTGTGGGGTGCATAATAAAGATATTAAACTAAACTGTGTGTGTGTGTGTGTGTGTGTATGTGTGTGTGTGTGTGTGTGTGTGTGTGTGTGTGTGTGTGTGTGTGTGTGTGTGTGTGTACTCACCTATTTGTTGTTGTGTGTGTGTGTGTGCTCACCTATTTGTGGTTGCAGGGGTCGATTCATAGCTCCTGGCCCCCCCTCTTCACTGATTGCTACTAGGTCCTCTCTCTCAATTCTCCATGAGCTTTATCATACCTCGCCTTAAAACTATGTATGGTTCCCGCCTCCACTACTTCACTTTCTAGGCTATTCCACGGCTTGACTACTCTATGACTGAAGAAATACTTCCTAACATTTCTTTGATTCATCTGAGTCTTCAACTTTCATGTGTGTGTGTGTGTGTGTGTGTGTGTGTGTGTGTGTGTGTGTGTGGTGTGTGTCTCAACAATCAATATTTGCACCAATAACTCACTACAGTTGTGACCGGGTGTGGAAGTGTGAATTGCTCATTACACTATAATTTGTTTATGATTGTAGCCATGTATAAACGTAAGTAACCATTCTTACAGAATTCATTACCTTTGTAACTTGTGAGCTCATTACCTTTGTACCTGGTTCAGCTATCAAAACTTTGGGGGCCCAGTCCCTGGACCCATTACGTACCTCTGTAATCTGTAAATACCTTTGTAACTTGTCATGATTGTGACCAGACCTACCTGGAGTTCATTACCTTTGTAAATTGTGAGTTCATTACCTTTGTAAATTTTGAGTTCATTACCTCTGTAACTTGCTCAGCTATCAAAACTTTGGAGTCCAGTCCCTGGACCAATTATGCACCTCTGTAATCTTTTGACTACCGCCCACAGGATGGGTATGGGGTGCATAATAAACATATTAAACTAACAACTAACTTCTGCAAACAACAGATCCCGGTGCAACTTGCTTCTGTTTGCAATGGCTGTCTGGCTGTCCTGCCGAGGAGGAACAGGCACCTAGCAACGTCTGTTGGCAATGGATGAATTCCCTACAATGTTTGTTAACTGATCATTACTCTGAAAATTGTTCATGATTGTAATCACATGTTCAAGATTGTGACCAGCTCTACCTGAAGCTCATTACCTTTGTCAGTTCTCATTATTGTAACCAAATCTAGTTCATTACCATTGTAATTAGCCATGAGTGTGACCAGCTCTACCTGGAGTTCATTATCTTCGTACTTGTCACGATTGTGACCAGATCTAGTTCATTACCTACATAACTTGCTCAGCTATCAAAACTTGGAGTCCAGTCCCTGAACCAATTATGTACCTCTATAATCTTTTGACTACGCCACAGGATGGGTATGGGGTGCGTAATAAACACATTAAACTAACTTCTCAACCATAGGATCTAATCTCGACAGTAAAATCCCACGTAATATCAAGCCTGTGCTGGGGACTACCTAGATGTGGATTCCCAAATTCTCTTATCTTGTACCAAATGAGCCACGGAAGTCACTGAGATTATAAAGTCACTTAATAAATAACTCGGGGAATCTGTCCCACGTCCCACCATTATTGTACAAGCGAGCAGCCCATGTCCTTTGCAGGCTATTACATTACTTTTTAACGAGTCACTAGAAACTAGCACTTTCCCGACACTACTCAGTACAGCAATGGTTACACCAATACATAAAGGTGGTGACCCTACAGGTGTAAAACAACTATAGGCCAATATCAAAACTTACCATTGCTATCCAAAATGTTCGAGAAACTCGTGCACAGGAGACTATATTCAGTTATAATGGCACAAAACATACTCAACCCCTGCCAATTTGGTTTCAGGAAAAATAAAAGCACTAATGATGAAATTGTAAAAAATACTAGATCTGCTTTACACAGCATTGGAAAATAAGGAATATCCATAGGAATTTTTATTGACCTAAGAAAAGCTTTTTGACTCGGTAGACTACGGCATCCTACTCCTACAAACTTGACCCATTGTGGTATAAGAGGCCATGCACATGCATATTTCAAATCCTACCTGAATAATAGGTATCAGTATGTCAGCATTAAAGGACACAACCTCATCAACACGGCCATTTTGATACTGGAGTGCCGCAGGGAAGTGTCCTTGGTCCCTGCTCTTCCTCATTTACATCAATGATTTTCCAAACGTATCCCAACACCTGAAACCCATTCTCTTTGCTTGACAACACGACTTATGTCATCTCCCACCCTAATCTTGCCACCCTCAACATCATTGTTAACGAGGAGCTGATCAAAATATCGACTTGGATGACAGCCAATAAACTTACACTTAACACTGACAAAACCTGCTATATTATGTTTGGTAGCAGAGCAGGTGTTGAGCAACTTACATTAAGATCGACAACACTCTAATTGCCAGACATAATGAGGGCAATTCCTAGGCCTATACCTCAACAACAACCTGAATTTCAGCACCACATCCAACTATACAAAAAAAGTATCCCAAACTGTTGGGATCCTCTCCAGATATGATACTACGTGCTGCAAACTGCCTTCTCACACTGTACCATTCACTCATTTATCAATACCTCACCTATGCTATCTGTGCTTGGGGTTCAACTGCAGCAACACACTCTAAGCCAACAATAACTCAACAAAAGCTGCAGTAAGAATAATCACTAAACCCATCCATGGCAACACAACCCCGCACTCTTCATAGATCTGAACTTACTCCTGTTCAGAACATATTACTGTGCAATCTACATCTACAGGACCTTAAATTCCAATATTAACCTTGACTTAAAATATCTTTCTTGATAGTTGTGACAGGACATACAGGCATAACACTAGACACAAACATTCTATGACATTCCCCGTGTCCGACTAAACCTTTACGAAAATTCAATGTATGTCAAAGGCCTAAAATCTGGAACACCCTACCTGAAAAACATTAGAACTGCAGACACATTCATCACTTTCAAAACTACCTTTAGAAAACATCTTATCTCCCTGATACACCCCGTCAGCTAACTTTTTTTATTTTTTTTATTTTACTATATGCACCATAATGATAAAAAAAAATACATGTGATATCACTGGGTGAGGGAACAACATCCCACAAAAGCTGCTGTCCAAGGAACTTGAATGGCCATAGATTACAATATAGGACATTATACATCTCAACCCCCCCCTCACAGTGGTGACCGCTACTACATATACAAAAACAATCTCATGCAAATGACACTTTTTGCCCTTCATCAAAAGTTTACAATCATCACCAAAAGGTCTGCTTATGAACATTCCCTTAAAGGCCGTATAACGTTGAAATTTAGCAGTACATCGCTGGCTTCCACTTACAAAAGACAAAAAAACAAACCTAACGGAATTCAGGAAAGACCCAAACAAAACTTACCAAACCCGGCTATAGTAGGGAACCTTCAGTCTTGTTAGAGGCGGGAACATATATGAATATTGTTTTATCTGTATTATCAAATGCATGACCTTTTATGTTAATCCAGATCTCAGTTGCCACAAAAACGCCAAAAACATCCCACAACAGAGCACGGAACCATTCATAATACTACACGTCTCTCTAAAACCCCCCTTACCCTGAAGTCTCTAACATACCGTTTTGCTACCACGGGGGAGTCAGCCCCCGTTGCCTAACCCCCCAGTGCAGCAACATTTAAAACCAGTAAGACTTCGATACTTTGCAGGAAAACTATTATCCCAACTTCTAACCATATATGAGTTATTCTGCAATAGTTCTGTCGAAAACCTCCCGAAATTTGCCCTGATCCTAACTGTCCCCGGTTTCCCGCTACCACGAATTAGGGGAAAATCAGCACACGTACATTATTGCTCTTCGTACTCACTTTTTACTCCGTAACGCCCAATGTTAAGGCCCATAAGGTTGAAATACTTCCCCCACTAAGAAATTAAAAACCGCCCCAACCACGAACGACTTTGTCCAAGGTTTCACAAAAGTGTGCATGAAAAGTGTTTCTTCGAGACAGCAAGTATGAAACCCCGCTCCTTTAAATCAACCCAACCTATGTAGACCGATTTGATGCTAAAATCCCCATGACAAATCTGTACACCAATTCACGAACCCTGTGCCAACTTAAGTTTACAAATCCTTCCCATATTTCCCCCCCAATTTAAGCAGAAAAACAGGACAACCCCTCTACATTTCCCCTGACAACATATGCTGACCATTTGCCCCCCTGGATCTTTGGCATTCTCAACTTTAAAAACAAACGCAGCATGTTCCTCACACTCGATTAATCCCCTGCCGCCTCCACCATTTACGTATTTAAATCATTACCCGACCCACCCGGATGCCTTTCTCAACCCACCCCCCCTGAGGAACCCCTTCCATTAAATAGAGGCTTCACCCGTGGCCAACCCAAGAGGCCTAAACCCCACGAGAACATGGTCATGACAACCTCCCGACTTACCAAGCTCTCCCGAACCCCAAACATAGTAAGGGCCCCTTTCTTGAGTTCCTGAAAATCCCATATTCTTAAAGGGGTTTACACCGCAGCCAAACCCCATACTTACTATAAACAAGGGTTTTAAACCATACTGTCCTCTGTTGAACGAGAACCCATCTTAACCCCGAAGTCGATCTAAGCCTTGTTAACCCCAATTAGGTTACCCTTCGGCTCTCCCTTTCACTGCCTGTACACGATGCCACATATTCTAAGTTGCATCACGACTGACACCCATGCCTTTCGCCAACCCCCCCCACCATGTACCCATTTCCAATAATTTCGATTTGCCTATTGATGCAATGCCAGCTGCACAAAAAAATAAACCCAATCCATCCCACGATCTGCAAATCCCCCTCCTTTTTAAAAACAAATTGTGTATTCATCTACTACCCGACCACTGCCTGCATGGTCACCTGCTCAGCGTTCCACGCCTCAAACCATCCCACCGCTCATAAAGGGGTTTACATACAAGCAAAAAGCAGCGGGGAAAGGGGCACCTGCCTCAACCCCCCTTTCCTACGGACCGGTGCTCCAATTACCGTTTCCTGTACCGTACCATAGCCGTGACATCAAGGTATCAACCCATCTTAAACCCCTTCCAAACCCTGCTTCCAATAAATAAGCCTCATAAATCCCTATCAACACAGTCAAAACATTTTCCCAGTCAGGCCCGGGGGACCCCCCCCCCCTTGACATTCCTCCAAAAACTCCCTAATACGTACATGTCCATCCCTCTGCTCCTACCTGGTATGCCTAGCTGTCGTTCGTGAATAAACCGACCCATAACCTTCCTCATTCTGTTTCCTAAAACTTTTGCAAGATTTTATAGTCCGAGCACATAAGAGATATTGCTCTATATGCACTCAGACCCCTCCCCCCCCCCCCTTTTTGGGCACCAAACAACTACCCCCGTACTTTGTGACATACCTAACCTCCCCTCCGTGAGCATGCAATTTAATACATAAAACCAAACAATGCTTAATACTTCCCCAATGCGCCCTATAAAATCATTCGAAATGCCATCTATACCTGGTGCCTTTCCTTTACTCATACAAAAAATCGCCTCCTCTACCTCCTCCACTCGAATTTCCCTTCTAGTACCGTTCTATCCCTGTCACTTATAACTTTTCTGAAATCCCTCCTCACCAGACCACCCGCATGGACCCCCCCCCTACTCCCCTCGTAGCTTTTCCCCAAACCATAGATCAGCTTTAAAAACTCATGCTGTCGTGGTGGAAGTACTTAAACCGGCAGGTAACCACCAAACCCGTGCATACTTCCAATTGCAAGAGAGACGTCGCCTGTTGTCTGACCCTAAATTTGCGCAAGGACACAACCCGAAGGTTTGTCACCCCATAGCACTTCTTCCATACCTGCTCTGACTCTAACCGCATTTGAAACGTTCATTGTGAATTTCTGCAAGTCGACTACGAAGATGTTCAATGTCGTCATACCTACTATACTCCCGCCCCCACATAGTAATCATTTAGCTGCCCCTCCAGATAGTTTTGCAGCCCAAAACCCCACCTCGCCTCCTCTTTTCCCCGCTTCTTATAAAAACTCCTTTTCCCGGGTTTGGCACGCATTTCCCCCCATTCCAACAAACATTCACCTGCCCGTCGCATTTCCAGATATTCTTCCACCAGTCCTGAAAAGCTGACCCATCCCCCTCCCCTCCAATAGCCGCACATTCAGTTTCCAATAACCTGGATAAACCCTGATCTTTCCATCCCAGTTAAAGCCCGCTAGCACTGCACGGTGATCTGAAAACCCCACATCAAAGGTCTGTACATGCCCAACTCTAATTCCTTGTGTTACTAAAGTCTTTCCAGATGGGCCGCATAGCCCCCGCGAACGAAAAATATGCTCCACCCCCCACCCACCCCGCCACACCACATCAAAAACCCTGCATCCCCCAGCAGATTCCATAAGACGGGCAAAACGCCCCCGCCCCCCACGGCTCAACATCACCATGGCGGATAACGCAATTCCAATCCCCACCCATGACGGTAATGAACGGCAAAACCCGAGTTTTAAAATGTTAAAGCCTCCCTCACAATTCTATTTTAACTTTAGTGTTGGGTTTCCGCTGGCATGTAAATGCCAATAAAACAAACCCTCACCTCACCCCAGTACCCATCTACCCTCACCACCCCCCCACCTCCCCCTCCCCCATCTTAAGACACACCAAGGGCTGGCATCTACCCTCACCACCCTCCCACCTCCCCCCTCCTCCATTTAAGACACACCAAGGGTGGCATCTACCCTCACCACCCTCCCCACCTCCCCCCCCCTCCATCTTAAGACACACCAAGGGCTGGACTCCTTCACCGCTATAGCTACCCCACCCCTTTAATTTTAAAGAAACTGCTAACATAATTCGGTAGCCTTTTAACCGTAACTCTAACCCAAACTTATAATTGTGTTCTTGTATGAAACATACGTCCACAGCGTACCTGCGCAAGAACCACTCCATCCCCACACACACTTAAACTCTGCCCGCAGGCCATTTACATTGATGGTAAAAACACTTGAAATTTACCCAAAAAGGGGGTTTTCCTCTATGTTTGTGGGTCCTTTCCCGTTCCCACACGTTTCATTACACTGACCTTCTTTGACCTTTGACTTCCCAAGGCCCCCCCTCACCCCCCTGTGCCCTAACCCATATGCTGGGCACTTGCCAAAAACCCCGTCTGCAAGAGGCGCCTCAGCCACTATCGACCATAATTTCTTCCCTGGACACTGTCCCCGGTGTTTGGACCTCGTCCATATCCCACACTCCTGCCGTCTTTTGCGGGAACCAACTTCCACACACATCTCCTCACCAGATGAAGCCTCCCGGTGGACTTCCCCCACCACCTCATGCAACCGTGTCATTGTAGTCACGTCCAGGTCTCCCATATTTGGCGAATCATCCTTCACCACTTCTTGACACTCCGGTGAAACGTCTGGGCTATGCTCTGCCCCTTTCCCGGAGATCGTTTTTGCACGTTCTCTAGCAAACTTTCCTGTGACAACCCCACAGGCTCCCTTTGGCCCCACAGGTGGCGTGGGCAGTTTGTAATGTCCCCGACAGGGTGGCACACGCCATAGACCGCGTCTCCTCTTGTTGTTACTTCCTCACTCCAAGCTTAGGTCCTTGTTCAGGCGAGGGACCAGTCTCCCGATCAAAGGCCTCGGTTCTTAGGACCCCAGGAGAAGGTTCCTGGATGCGTACAACCAGGCGTTCTGGAGCACTGAGCAGCCATATGGTCATACGGTTGCAAAACCCGCATGTCTTATGTTGGCTGCATAGTGAACAAAAACTTGGGTCCTGTAGTGTTCTAGATGAACGTAAGATGGAAATCAGCTGTTTTAATGTCATCTTGAGGGTGCAGGGGCCTTCGAGGAGCCCCCCATTTTGGACCCTCCCTCCCCACTCCCTTGGTTTGCTGCATTTTACCGTGCCGTATTTACCAAAAAAATTTCCAAATAACATACTCCCTCGCCTCGAAAGGCATGTTCCTTACTTTGACCCAGGTGACGTATGTGGAGATGTCATGCAGGCATACCTCTACGGCTGAATTCACCACCATTTTCCTCTCTTGAAAAACTTCCACAATCTTGGAGTAAAAGCCGGCATTTGCGAATTTTACAAAAAACCTCGACATCCATTGAGAGCCACACCATATAATTCCTCAGTGGGGATGCCGTAGACGTCGCCAAATATGGTAGGCAACAAGACATGCATCGTTGCACCACTGGAGAGAGCCACGAATGAATTCAACACAGACTGTGTTTACTCTTCTACCCTGACGATCCGCCATCTTGCGTACGTAGTAAAATGGTTCTCCAAGGTGTAAGCAGGAGCAGGTCAGAAAGCATCCTCTCAGGGAGCAGGTTGAGAGACGAATGCATCAGCTAACTACATGGAAAACCACCTGGTGGTTCACACTTACACTCACCCCACTCACCCATTCGACTATAAACTCAGAAATACGACTCTTAATCTTAAAATAATTCAATCCTAACTAGTAATAAGTTTGCCTGTGATACTCCAATATAGAAATATGTATTGTACCAAAACAAAAGCATTCACATTGTTAAACTCACAAACTATAATGTAGTATTTAGCTTTAATACCCAAATTACTCCATAATCTGTAATAATTTAGAGTTAAGAATTAATCTAAGTCTGTCCAATATTCCCAGCCATGTAGGTGTCATAGTGGCCCCTCTGTAATTAGTATTTTATAACATGTAAACCACACAATATCCAAAATCTGTTTAAACCCCGTATTGTAATCTTTATAAAGAATAAACTTGATTCATTAATTAATACCCAAGGCTGCCCCTGTAGCACCCACTTCAACTAATGCAGCATACTACAACTAATGCACTATTCACTACAACTAATGCAAACACTCACTACAATAATGCAGCACTCCTACAAACTAATGCAGCACTCACTACAACTAATATAGCACTCATTATAATGCAACTTTCTTCTACTAATGTACTATTAAACGATGCATGACATGGAACATTTTCACAACTGTTGCATCAACATTAGTCAATAAACTGCCAGTTGCATCGAATTCTTATTTGCTATATTCCTCCATTTTTTGGTGCTTAGGTTGAAATCCCCCGGAGCAAGATGTTGGGGGCAGGAGCTGTAAGATTTTCCATACAGTGGTCAATTTTCAAAAACTGTTCTGGAATTATTGGTACATTGCATCTGGAGGCTTGTTTTACAAGCACATGACTGGATGCACCAGAAGACAAACAGAATGCAGATGTAATTTTACACAGACTTTGCCCACCTTGAGAGCAAGATTCTGAACCTCGAAGGAAAGATTACGACATCGGGAAGTAATAATACAGAAAATTCTCTGCAAAACAGCTATCACCCGTCACACCCAGCATATAACATCTCTGAATACAATGGTGGAAGTAATCAAAGACTGGGGAAAAAAAAAATTGAATGTCCATTTAAATGACTATTTTGATTACCACGATGACAAACAGAACAAGATAAGTTGTTGATGCAGTTATAATAAACAGCTCCACTTTACAGTGAAATAACACAAATTAACTGCAAAGATACTGCTATCAGGATCATACAAGACCACCCAAAGTTAATATACAAAACAACGAAGTTAAAGAAACACTTTACTAGGAAAACAAGGTAGTAAACATTTTTGTTAGGATCAGATTTCATTGAACAACACACAAAATAAGGATCTAATTCTATCAGCAATTAGAGTAAAAAACAGAGTGTACATCAACGAGTGTCTGACAGAAAAACCATCAAAAAATCTTTTTAGGTTGAGAAAGCTTAAATGGGAAAACAGTGACAAAATCCATCAGTGCTTCACTCAAGATTAGAAAATTCAAGTGAGAAAAAACAGATGTAGGCTGTGAGGGAAAAGTTCAATAGATAGGAGTAGCAATATAATAACAATAGTTTCATTGCCGGCTACTAGTTAAGGTAGGTGTTGCAACCCCTGAATGGGTTACAATGATTATTATGTATATATGTAATGTATATTACCTTTTCATTTAATTTTATATTGCTTATATTTGCGATAATAGCTAAATCGTAAATGTATGACTTTATATTATTATTTGACTGTTATATTGTTATTTAGCTTATGTTGTTAGGATGTATATAAAATGTGCTCAGTTAGTCTTGATTGTCAAACTACTGTAATTATCGCTTGTCGCTTGTTATACTGCCGGCTTCTGAGCTGCAGTTGTCCACGTAGCTATCACGTGATCGAGGGGGGGGGGTGTCCTCACCTCTCGTGAAGTTTTCAGTCTGCTCTAGACTCGCTTGCTGGTTGGACAGATTGTCTGTCTCATTATTCTTGTTAGTTCTGTAGAACTTTGTTCACAGAACATTGTATAGACTTTGTGATTTTCGACGTTGTACTGAGGTTGTGTGTCGCTTAGACACTCTGAACATCTCAGGTCCTTAGCAATAGCTTCTGACCTAATTTTGTACTGGTTCCTGTGTATTGTCACAGTCACAGTTTTACCTATGCTGAACATAGATTCAGTATTATGGGAGTTTTGTAACTTTTGTGGAGGATCTGCTGATGGTCCCTACTTAGTGTCGTTATATTATTTCCCAGTTCCTGATTCTGTGTCGCAGTCGCTTGATATTGCATTGTTATTGGGCTTAGCATTCTTTGTTGTTCAAGCAGACTGTTCGGGTTGCCAGTCGGTCAAGAAGTTAGTTTATTTGAGGACTTTGTCAGTCACTTGTTTAAGTCTTATTCGAGTCTTGTGACATAGCTAACTACTTAAGAGCACTTACACGCATACACACACACTTGTACATATTTGTAATATCTTATTAAATGTTAATGTACCTGACGGTACTTAAGAATTATAAATGTGATATGTGCTTTCAGCACAATAATATTGAACTCGAGAGATTGATTTTATTTTGATTGGTGTTATTTAATTTACTTTGATAATATACCTGTAGACAACTTACTACTTAATAAATTTATTAAATTTTAATTTCTCTAGTTAGTAGCCTACCAGTTGTAATCCTAAAGCACTATTGAACCATACTGAATTTTAATGGATAATTGGACAAGGATACTGACTACTTGTTACGAAAACCCAGTAACAGGCTGGATGCTAGAAGGGCAGTCCTTTCTAGTATTCACTGGAGATCTCTAAGCTTTTAGAATCGCGTTTTTTGTAACAGTAGGGTAAGTCCAGCTCCCGCTATCCCCCTTCCCCTTTTTCCCTCCTCGAAAGTGATAGTTTGCTTGCGGCTACTTGTTAAGGTAAGGTAAGTCTAGCTCCCGCTATCCCTTCCCCTCCTTCTTCCCCCCCCCCCGAAAGGTGACGTGTGGGGCTCCGGTCCAAACAGTAATCACTAGACTCACAGCTCCCAGCACTACTGTAAGTACATGCCTGCCTTGTATTCTAGTGGATTTATTGGTTGAAAGCTTCACTTTTGACCAATAATAAACTTAGTCCTTTCAGTCTTGCTCTAGGTTGACTGTTGTAATAATCACCACGTCTTTTAGGTATTGTACTTATCATGGAGAATGTTTTCTTAAGCAGTGGGTAACCTATCTATCTTTTCAGCTTGGATGACAGAGAGGGTCACCTGTCAATCAACGAGTAAAATTGAAGGAGATGGACTAACGTTCAGAGATGTCCTAAATTCTGATCCACTTACCTGTTTGTGTATGCAAGTAGCAGGATATAACCCCTCATCATTGCAGTGGAAAAAAACCTGTTTTCCTGTCATCGGGACGAATTCATCACGGCTATACTGTGAAGAACTAGCAAGTGGGTTGTAACCAACACCTGTGACCCCCCCCACATCATCAGCAGCTGCTACAATTTCAACAACACGCAGTGTCACCAACACCAGACACCCAAGTTTTAGAAATATTAGTGTTGAATTCAGATATAATTTATATTTTTCATTTTTCATTTTCTTTAATGTAGGATCAATATTTCATGTTTAAGTGTTTTATATTTTATATTTTCTAAATAATAAATTGTTTGTTTGTCAGTTTTTGTTCTTTTTCTATTCATTAATTTTCCTGAGGAGGAGCTGGCTTTGGTAATACTGTCTGAAGTTGTTACAGAGCTGAGTAAGCCTTCACAAGTGGCGACCTTGCCAGGATCAACTAGACTGAATCAAGATTCAACTCCATCTTGAATCTACCATTGGAACTTCAACGCCGCATACCACAGACGGTTACAACCAGCCATGAGTAATCATTCTCTATGGTAGGACTACAGTACAGGTATTTAAAAGATTTGGTGATTGTTATAGTCTCAATTTATTGTAAGTCAAGTCAGGCAGGATATAATATTTAATTCTGACACCTAATTTTGTGTGAGCTTGAAACACTTTGGAGGATTAGACTCTAGGGACCCGAGATTTTCCAGGGGGTGGCCCGGTGGCCTGGTGGCTAAAGCTCCCGGTTCACACACGGAGGGCCCGGGTTCGATTCCCGGCGGGTGGAAACATTCGACACGTTTCCTTACACCTGTTGTCCTGTTCACCTAGCAGCAAATAGGTACCTGGGTGTTAGTCGACTGGTGTGGGTCGCATCCTGGGGGACAAGATTAAGGACCCCAATGGAAATAAGTTAGACAGTCCTCGATGACGCACTGACTTTCTTGGGTTATCCTGGGTGGCTAACCCTCCGGGGTTAAAAATCCTAACGAAATCTTAATCTTATCTTATCTTATCTTCATTGAGATCTTCATTATATCAAGGGAACTGTCATAGGACACTCTTGATTTGTTGGTGAGAAGATTGGATGGTCAAGGGACCCCATTCTACTTACTGTTTGCTCGGAGCCGGCATAGAACCCTTCGTTTTCATTAATACACAATGTTTAATTGAAGTAGGGATCGAGCCCTCTGGTTTATTTACAGTTTGAGCGGAGCAGGAATTGAACCCTCTGTTTTCTTTAATACCCGTTTCATTTTTCCCCTGATAGTTTAAGTTATTCTTGCAAGTATGGAGGAATACCAGTTTTGGATGAATGCTGGAAGTAAGTTAGGAATAACAGGGAAAAATTTAGAATCTTTCATTAGTGCTAAGATCCAGGAAAGACTTGAAAGAGAGAACTGAGAGAACTGAGAGAGAAGAGACAGTTAGAAAGGGAAAGAGAAGAGAAAAAAGAGCGTGATAGACTTGATCATGATGAAAGAGCTAAAGTACTTTAGGAACAAGTTAAATTAAGGGAACTTGAGGAAAGAGCAAAGGATAGAGAATATGAGTTAAGGGAGAGAGAAAAGGATCGACCTCAAACAAGCTCGCCTTGAATTAGAGAATAAAGCTAACTTTCTCACAACAGCAATTAGATGGAGTAATGGAACAACATGCAACTAGTGCACATATTCCAACACCTAATTTACCTCCCTTCACAGAGGGGGAAGACATAACTTCTTGTGTAAGAATGATATATAATACCGACAAGATGAAATTAAGACACATGTGCAACATCTGGGTATCTTTATTGTAGACGTTTCGCCATCCAGTGGCTTTATCAATACAAATTCTAGGACATAACTTGAAGACAGTAGAACTATGTACAGAAGATGAGGTAATCAGTCCCTCAACCTAGGAGTAGGTGCGAAGGGCACCATAGTCGTGGAGATTCTGAAGCAGAAGAAAGGAGCCTGGCGCTTATATAGTAACGTCAGGTGTAGCAGACGAGGGCATAGTCACTGGTAGGCGGGATTCCCCAGTGGAAGTAGGTCCTTCCCAAAGAGATGGGTTAGTTGTAGTAGTTGTCGTAGCCGTGAAGGTTATGTACATGTCCTCAGAATCAAGATTCCATGATGTTGCAGTGTCTGACAAGTTGTGTAAGAATGGTATATAATACCGACAAGATGAAATTAAGACACATGTGCAACATCTGGGTATCTTTATTGTAGACGTTTCGCCATCCAGTGGCTTTATCAATACAAATTCTAGGACATAACTTGAAGAAGGTAGATTCTGTTTCACAATCTTCACGACTATGGTGCTCTTCGCACCTACTCCTAGGTTGAGGGACTGATTACCTCATCTTCTGTACATAGTTGTACTGTCTTCAAGTTATGTCCTAGAATTTGTATTGATAAAGCCACTGGATGCCGAAACGTCTACAATAAAGATACCCAGATGTTGCACATGTGTCTTAATTTCACATAACTTCTTACATTATCAGGTTTGAAAATACCACTACCCTCTGTGAATGGCCTGCTGACACCTGGGCTACCAGGTTAGGAATGTTATTTTCTGGTACAGCTTTGAATATCTATGCAACTTTGTCGCAGGATATCATATGTAATTATAACCTACTGAAGAAGGCAATCCTTAAAGCATATCAAAAAACCACAAATTCTTACAGGAAAGATTTCAGGTATGCCACCTTACAGCCTGGCCAGAACTTTCAACAGTTACAGGTAACACTCTTTCGTTTGTTCGACTTTTGGATAGAGAGTTCAGGAATTCATCACAGTTATGAATCTCTTCGAGACTTCATGGTTGCTGACCAGTTCCTGACAGTTCTTCCCCACCAGATTAGAACATTCATTAGAGAACGTAACCTGATTAAAGCTGAGGAAGTTGCTGAGGCTGCTGACCTGTATGCTGAGGCTCACAATTCCTATAAAGACCTAAAGGGATCGAACCCTAAGGGCAAGGGTTCATCAGACCTTAAGAAATCAAAGCCTCTAGTGGAAAGTAAAATGACTTCTTTTATTCCTGTTTGTCATTTGTGTGGTGTTAAGGGACATAAACGTCCAGATTGTCCTTCTAAGAAGGTCCAAAAAGTTGGAAGATGTTTTAAAGACTGTAATGACCAAGCACCCTTCTGTTCAGGAACAGTTAATGGACTTAATGTATCTACCATTTTACGAGACACTGGATGCACATGTATAGTCATTTCTGATAAGCTGTTCCCTAACCTTAAAGAAACTCATTCCTCTGCTATACTTTCAGACTTCTTGGGCCGTACGGACACTTTTCCTACAATCCATTGTTACATTAGGTCTAAATGGTTCACAGGTTGGTCTGAAGCCGTACTAGCTCCCATCACTTCTTGCTCCGTACTAATAGGTAATGTAAAAGGTGCCATTCTTCCTTCTGAGGTTGACCTTTCATCACCGAAGGTGGACATAAGCTTTTCAGATCCTCTTCCTGTAGAGTCAGAGAAGCCCCTCGAAAGTTCAGATGAGACAATGTCTCGCAAGATTCATGTGGGATTAAAAACCAGTGATGCTACTCTCAAAAGCGAGGTAGTAGGATCACCGGTTCACTTGTTAGATGAAAGTGAAGGTATCACCTCTGATACCATAAATGTCTTGACTAGGGCTCAGACCAAAGCCCAGGATTCTCCTACTGTCCATCCTTTGATTTTCCCTGACTTTAAGCCTTTAGATATATCGAAGGACTCCTTTGTCAATTTACAACGTAATTGCCCTTCTCTTCAGAATTGCCATAATGCCGCTAAACAAAATCAAGTTATCCAAAGGAAAAACTTTTCATATAAATTTGAATATGTAAAAGGTATCTTGTACAAGTCAGTATTCAAATTAAATTCAGATGAGATAGACTATTCCATCTTAGTTGTTCCAAGTCAATGCATAGAGACTGTTCTTAAAATGGCTCATGACCTGCCAGTGGCCGGACATTTCTAGCATCGTAAAACCTTAAATAAAATTAGGGAAACCTATTTTTGGCCAAAAATGTCCTCAGATGTCACTACTTATTGTAGATCGTGTAAAGTTTGCCAACTGCCATCCTCCCGAGGTTCCAGGCGAGTACCTATGGTCAAAATGCCTATCTTTATGGTACCGTTTGAAAGAGTAGCTATTGACATCGTTGGTCCTTTATCTCCACTTTCATCTGGGGGACATAGATATATATTAACATTAGTTGATTATGCTTCGAGTTTCACTGAAGCCGTTCCCTTAAAGACCATAACTACTACAGAGGTGGCTGAAGCCCTTTTGTCCATCTTCTCCAGAGTGGGCATCCCTAGAGAAATTTTGTCTGAGTGTGGGACATAATTCACATCTGACTTAATGCAACATCTCTACCAACTTCTGGGAGTGAAGCCTCTCTTCACCACACCCTATCATCCCAGCTGTAATGGGAGGATTGAGCGCCAGCAATCGATTCTCAAGTCCATTTTAAGGAAACTTTGCTCCCTTAAACCTAAGGAGTGGCATCGTTACCTACCCTGTGCTTTGTTTGCCATGAGGGAAGTTCCCAGTGACTCTTTGGGGTTTTTCACCTTTTGAACTTCTCTGTGGTAGACAGGCCAGAGGCCCATTGTCCATCCTTCATGACTTATGGACTAATGAGGAGGTAAATGCTGAGGTTCAGTCTTCTTACCAGTTTCTCCTTGACCTTAGATCCAAACTTGAGGAGACCTCTGACATAGTTTCGAAAAACCTAAGCTTGTCAATGGACCAGTACAAAACCTATTTTGATTCCAATAGTCAGAGGAGAAGTTTTAAAGTAGGGGATGAAGTTCTTGTACTTTTGCCTATCAAGTCAAATAAATTATTAGTAGCATGGAAAGGTCCATATAAAGTATTAAAAATTTGTGGGAAAGTTGACTACCTCATAGCAGTCAAGGGGAAACCTAAGCTTTATCATAACAACATCCTTAAGAAATATTACCGAAGAAATTCGGTTAACTGCCTTAATAACTTTGACTTAGTTTTTCCACACGAACTTGATAAGACAACTGAAAAATGTAAGTTGTGTGTAATTGACACACTGCATGACTTGGTGACTCTTGACCACTCGGGCGCAACCAACATTAATATTAATGAATCTTTGGATGACCATAAGAGACATGAACTACTTCAATATGTGAGTAACTTTTCAGACATCTTTACTGATATTCCAGGTGTTACCTCCACGGTAGTCCATAAGATTGACTTAGTGACGGACAATCCCATCAAATGGAAATTATACCCAGTTCCAGTTCACCTTAGGGATGCATTTGATCGAGAAGTAGACAGATTATTAAAACTAAAGATCATTGAACCTTCAGTATCTGCATTTTGCTCACCAGTAGTCATGGTTAAGAAGGAGGATAATTCATATAGACTTGCTATTGACTTCAGCCCTACAGCCCTACAGCCCCCTTAATGCTACAACTCGGTGGGATGCTGAGCCTATGCCCTTAATAGATAGCGATCTACACAAATTTTGACTCTTCCTTCTTTTCAGAGATTGATATTGCGCAGGCATATCATCAAGTAATGTTAGATCCTTCTTCTAAGCAGTACACCGCTTTTCCTACACACCAAGGACTGATGCAATATAGAACTATGCCCTTCGGTTTGGTAACTGCCTGTTCTACCTACGTGAGACTGATGAGAAAGGTCTTGGGTAATATGCCAAAGGTTTAAGTTTATTTTGATAACATTTACGTAATGACATCCACGTGGGGCGAACATTAACATCAGTTTTGCGTATGTTATGCTCACATGGCCTCACTGCCAAGCCAAAGAAATGCTTCCTTGGGTATAACAAGATTAGATATCTTGGACTGATACTTTCTAATAACTCTCTGCAGCCTCTCCCCAGTAAGATCAAAGCTTGATTAGAATTTAAATTCCCCAAAACAAAGAAGCTCATGAGTAGCTTTCTTGGTTCTGTAAATTTTTATGCACGGTTTATCCCGAACCTTACTGATCTTACAGGCATCTTATCCGACTTCCTTAAAAAGTCTATGAAGGAACCTATTGAACTTTCCATTGTAGCTCGGGAAAAGTTTAATGAGATTAAAAGTATCTTTTCGAAAGACCCTATACTTAAGATTCCAGATATTAATAAAACATTTTGTTTAAGAACTGATGCCTCCAATACTGGCTTAGGTGTGGTTTTTACTACAATACCATGTTTGGTACTCCCTTCCCTTTATGCTTCCTAAGCTGGAAACTCCTTCCCGCAGAAACGAGATACTCCACAATAGAAAAGGAATGTTTAGCCCTTGTGTGGGGTATCTCCAAGCTTAAATTTTTATTTGCTGGAAAAGAATTCATTTAAAAAAACGGTCACAAACCTTTGATTACCTAGAAATTTTTAAAGGGGAACCAACAGTCGCCTCTTGAGGTGGACATTGGTCTCCAAGCTTTTAAGTTCCATATTGTGTATATCAGTGGTTCATCCAATTATTTCTCTGACTGGTTAAGTCGTGACAGTCAGTAGAAGATTTGTTGCCTTACGCGACTTCCACATGTTAGAACTTTTTCCTCGCCTATTCTTTTACCCCTTTGACTATAAGTCTTGGTATGGGGGGGGTGTGAGGAAAAAGTTCAATAGATAGGAGTAGCGATATAATAATAGTTTCATTGCCGGCAACTAGTTAAGGTAGGGTAAGTCCAGGTCCCGCTATCCCCCCCCCCCCTTTTTCCCCTCCCCGAAAGTGATAGTTTGCTTGCCGGCTACTTGTTAAGGTAAGGAAAGTCTAGCTCCCGCTGTTCCCGCCTTTTTTCCCCCACCCCGAAAGTGATAGTTTGATTGCCGGCTGCTTGTTAAGGTAGGGTCAGTCTAGCTCCCGCTATTCCTTCCCCTCCTTCTTCCCCCCCCCCCGAAAGGTGACGTGTGGGGCTCCGGTCCAAACAGTAATCACTAGACTCACAGCTCCCAGCACTACTGTAAGTACATGCCTGCCTTGTATTCTAGTGGATTTATTAGTTGAAAGCTTCACTTTTGACCAATAATAAACTTAGTCCTTTCAGTCTTGCTCTAGGTTGACTGTTGTAATAATCACCACGTCTTTTAGGTATTGAAACTTATCATGGGGAAATGTTTTCTTAAGCAGTGGGTAACCTATCTATCTTTTCAGCTTGGATGACAGAGAGGGTCACCTGTCAATAAAACGAGTAAAATTGAAGGAAAACGGACTAACATTTGGAGATGTCCCAAATTCTGATCCACTTACCTGTTTGTGTATGCAAGTAGCAGGATATAACCCCTCATCATTGCAGTGGAAAAAAACCTGCTTTCCTGTCATCGGGACGAATTATAACGGCTATACTGTGAAGAACTAGCAATTTGGTTTGTAACCAAACCCACCTGCGAACCCCCCCCATCATCAGCAGCTGCTACGATTTCAACAACACGCAGTGTCACAAACACCAGACACCCAAGTTTTAGAAATATTAGCGTTGAATTCAGATATCATTTATATTTTTCATTTTTCATTTTCTTTAATGTAGGATCAATATTTCATGTTTAAGTGTTTCATATTTTATATTTTCTAAATAATAAATTGTTTATGTTTGTCAGTTTTTGTTCTTTTTCTATTCATTAATTTTCCTGAGGAGGAGCTGGCTTTGGTAATACTGTCTGAAGTTGTTACAGAGCTGAGAAAGCCTTCACATAGGCAGTTTATATACTACCACAAATGAACATGATCCCTCTATCTTCCTTAGAGATGCAGATCTTACCCAGACAGATTAACTGATTCGTCAATAACATTATTATCTACATGTAGTGCATATTCCTACTATCATAAAAAACCTAGTACTATCTTTTACTAGTTAGTACCAACTACCTCATATCCTATGCATTTTTTTCTTGGTTGCCTGGTGGTTAACGCTCTTGCTTCACACAGCGAGGGCCTGGGTTCGATTCTCAGCCAGAGTAGAAACATTGGTCGTGTTTCTTTCCACCTGTTGTCTATGTTCCCCATCAGTAAAATGGGTACCTGGGTGTTAGTGGACTGGTGTGGGTCGCATCATGAGACACTGACATAATTTGTCCGACATGCGGAGCATAAAAAGGGGTTTTCTATATAGTAGTATGTTGTAATAAAGTTGATAGTATATTATTGTTGTCAGCTAGGACTGTATACCATGTACATGTACTTGTAGTAAATAAAGATATTATTATTATTATTATTATTATTATTATTTATTTTATTATTATTATTATTAGTGCTGTTACTTGCTTAAATTTTGTGCTTCAAGTCAAATCTTACTGACTAAATTTGTTTAATACCATATTTACCATCTGTCCATTTTATATTTTTGGATTATTACTTATTTAAGTCTTTATATATTCTCTTACAATAGTTCTTTACATACCAATACTTTGTACTGCCTTTTATAAGTTTTCATGTTGCCTCCAGTGCAATATTGAATCCTAAAAGTTGTGCAATATTGGATTAACACTTGTCATAGTCATTATATCAACCTTCTCAATAGTTAATAGCTTTTTCTGTTAGATTTTACATTCTTTAAAACCTGCTTTAGTCATGTGATTGTAACATTGATCCTGAACTTAATATTCCCAAACATTAGAGATCGTGTTACTGACAGAAATATCCTTTTGGAGTCAATATGCTTAGGTTAGCCCATTCAAACCCTGCACAGAAGCCCTCCAAACTTTCCTCAAACTGGTGAACATCCTTCCAGATGGATTGAGAAAACTGGAACCGACCTCGCATGAACCAGCTATATGATTTTATGTCAAGTTAGGTAACAGAGGCACTTTCTGCTCCATGGGATATTACCACATTCCAAACTACCATTCCTCTATTTCCCCCCTAAAACTCTTCTTAAATCACAACCAAAGCTTTGTCTTGAAGCCAAACATGATGCCTTAAGTTGTACTGATAACTTAGCAACACAGAACACTCTTTCACAAATTATTTACATTGATGGTTGTGTTCACCAATCCACTGGTGCAGCTGGTAGTGCTGCTGTTTTTCGTACACTGGTGCAGCTGGTAGGCTGCTGTTGTCATACATGGTGGCAGCTAGTAGTGCTGCTGTTGTCATTACACTGGTGCAGCTGGTAGTGCTGCTGTTGTCATACACTGGTGCAGCTGGTAGTGCTGCTGTTGTCGTACACTGGTGCAGCTGGTAGTGCTGCTATTGTCATACACTGGTTTCAGCTGGTAGTGCTGCTGTTGTCGTACACTGGTGCAGCTTGTAGTGCTGCTGTTGTCATACACTGGTGCAGCTGGGAGTGCTGCTGTTGTCATACACTGGGTGCAGCTGGTAGTGCTGCTGTTGTCATACACTGGTGCAGCTGGGACGTGCTGCAATTGTCATACACTGGTGCAGCTGGTAGTGCTGCTGTCATACACTGGTGCAGCTGGTAGTGCTGCTGTTGTCGTACACTGGGGCAGCTGGTATTATTATTTTTATAATCAAAAAGAAGCGCTAAGCCACAGGGGTATACAGCGCTGCAGGGTGGGAAAGGAAACGAGGGTATTGAGGGCAGAAAAGGGAGGAGGGATGATCAGTAGGTTACAGAAAACAGCGGGGCAGGGATAGTACAGGGGTAGAGGGTAGCAAGAGATTGAGGTAGAAAGGGCGGAAGGTATCAGAATTTGTGAAGTCATTGTTTTCAAAAAGTCAATGAGAGAGTCCGGATGAAAGGTTGGTCCATAAGCAAGAAGGAAAGTAAAGAGAGAAACAGCAGAGCGAAGACGACGACGGAGGTAAATTCTGTGTGCTCGTTGATTAAAAATGGGCCAGTCAACAGAATGTGGGGTTGACTGATAATGGAGCCTGGCAATTCTCACAGAGAGGAGCAGGGCGCCTCTCCCTGAGATATCCATGAGTAAGACAAGCATGGCCAATGCGAAGACGGGAGAGAGTAGTCTCCCAACCTCGACACTGGTGATAAGAAGACCGCCAGTAACCTATACTCGGTTTAATAGATTGAAATTTGTTACCGAGCATAGTAGACCAACGTTGTTTCCAAAAGGGTGTGAAGGTGGGAAGATATTGCAGCAAAATAGTCCGTAAATGGGAAAACCACATACAGTGGTCACTCAATAATCGTCCGTAATCCGTTCCTGGAAGTGGGACTATTATCGAAATGGACGATTTACGAATCAATTTTCCCCATAAGAAATAATGTAAATTCAATTAATCAGTTCCTGACACCCAGAAGTATTAAAACAAAAAAATTTTTTACATGAAATATAGATGTAGTACATAAACAATACATGGGACATGATGAATTAAACATTAACAGAATAACACTTACCTTTATTGTGATTCTTCTTTGTGTATGGAAGACTGGGGGAGAAATGATTGGATGAATTACTGTTTGGAAGGGGAATCCCCTTCCATCAACACCTTGGTACCAATTGCTTTTCTGGGGTTACTTCTCTTCTCTGTTTCTTAATGCCACTAGGACCACCTTGAGAGTCACTGGAGTCCTGTCTCGCAAAAAAATGTCCAGAGAGCTCTGTTTCTGGCGTCTCTTAAAACTTCCCTAAAATGGGGCCAAGACTCTGTCAGTGTACAAGTTGCCTATATGGCTTGCAAAAATCCTTCAATGGGTGATGTTTCTCCCTAAATCTTTCCATCCTACCCACATTTCAAAAATTTTCCCTTTTTTTCTGAAGAAGGCACTTTCTTCCATCTCTCTTCCTCCTCCTCTGAAACAAGATTTGAGCTGCCATCTGTTGCTGTTCCTGCTGAAGCTCTTGCAGCTCCTCAGTGGTTAGCTCAGTGGACCACAACAAATGTGGTCCTCCACCAACTCTTCCACATCCTCCAAACTCACATCCAACCCCATGGAAGCCCCCAGTGCCACAATGGATTTAACAACTGACATAGGCTCATCAGGGTCAGCCCCAAACCCTTCAAAATCCCTCTTGTGGACACAATCTGGCCACAATTTTCTCCAAGCAGAGTTCAAAGTCCTGGTAGTCATTCCCTCCCAAGCCTTACCTATAAGGCTTACACAATGGAGAATACTGAAATGTTCTTTCCAAAAATCTCGTAGGGTCAATTGAGTGTCTGAGGTCACATTCAAGCACCTTTCAAACACTGCTTTTGGTGTAGAGTTTTTTAAAGTTTGCAATGACCTGCTGGTCCATGGGTTGGAGGAGAGGAGTGGTATTCGGGGGCAAGAACTTTACTGTGATGAACCCAAACTCCTTCAGAATTAGGTCATCCAAGTTTGGAGGATGAGCAGGTGCATTGTCCATTACTAGGAGGCACTTGAGATCCAATTTCTTTTCCAGGAGGTAATTCTTCACACTAGGGCCAAACACTTCGTTGAACCACTATACAAAAATTTCCCTCGTGACCCATGCCTTACTATTAGATTTCCAAAACACACACAATTTACTCTTCATAACATTGTTTTTCCTGAACACTCTGGGATTTTCAGAATGGTACACTAGTAACAGCTTCACTTTGAAATCCCCACTGGGAACCAAAGCAATCATAGAACTAGGGGGAGAGAGCACAACTTTGTAGTACCCACAGTCAGTGGCCAGGCTTCAAACACCTTTTATTGTACAGCAATAAAGGAATGGAACAGACTACCCGCACATGTCAAAGCCAGTCATAGCGCGAACCAGTTCAAGAAGAGTGCCAAAAGGTGTCTGATGACTGTAGCTACAGAAAGGGAGGGGAATGATTTTCTATTTTTTAGCTAACATACGTGTAAATTTTACCTTATTCCTTGTAATGACACTCGTATTGTAGATAGTCTTAATGACCTTGGTGTCGCAGATAGTCTTTTTAGTAGGATAATAAGATGTTATCTTCATTGTAGAACAATAAGAAAATATTATAACCTTTATACTATAATAATAAGGTAAAAGGACCCCAATGGAAATAAGTCACTCTGTCTGACTTTTTTGGGTTATCCTAGGTTCTCTACACATATGCTGCTATATATGATAATTCTATGTAACTGTATTTGTGTATACCTGAATAAACTTACTTACTTACTTACTTACTAGCATTAGCACAGAACATTAGCATCAGCCTGTCTTTCATAGACTTGTGTCCTGGCATTGCCTTTTCCTCTTGTGTAATGAAGGTCCTCTTTGGCATTTTCTTCAAAAAGAGGCCTGTTTCATCACAATTGAACACTTGTTCAGGTTTCAGTCCTTCACTGTTTATGTACTCATGGAATTCATGCACATATTTTTCAGCCGCCTTGTGGTCCGAACTGGCAGCCTCACCATGCCTTACCACACTGTGTATGCCAGTACGCTTCTTAAATCTCTCAAACCAGCCTTTGCTAGCCTTAAATTCACTCACATCATCACTAGTTGCAGGCAATTTCTTTACCAAATCGTCATGCAACTGCCTAGCTTTTTCACAAATAAGCGACGTCATAAGACTGTCTCCTGCTAATTGTTTCTCATTGATCCACACCAATAATAACTTCTCAACATCTTCGAGTACTGGTGATCTCATTTTTGTCAGCATATTTACCCCCTTTGCAACAACAGCGTCCTTGATTTCCTTTTTCTTGGCTATGATGGAAGATATAGTTGTACGGGATTTGTTGTACATCCTGGCCAGTTCGCCCACACGTACGCCACTATCATATTGTTCAATGATGTTTTTCTTAAATTCAATCGTATTTCTCACCTTCTTTACCAAAGGCTTGGCACTAGGAGCTTTCTTTGGAGCCATGGTAGCTTATTTAGCACTTAAATAACTTGTAAGCACTAAAATAAATGAAATATTATGAAATATTTCACTGGAGCACATGAGGGAACCGTCGCTCACTGGCAAACAATGGCACACTGGCTGGGAAGGAAAGGCTGAGGCGGCTCGAGACCGCTTAGACCGTGCATACGCGTCTGGGACGAAGGACTATTAGCAAGTTAACGGACCATTTCCGAGCCAATATTTTGACGAAAAAACAGGACTATTTCCAAAACGGACGACTTTCAGGCCGGACGATTATTGAGGGACCACTGTATGAAACTGGTAGGTCATGTACTGCTGACCGCGCAGCAGTGTCTGCCTGTTCATTGCCCTGTACGTCAACATGACCAGGGACCCAACAAAAAACAATATCTTTATGCTTGGTAAAGATGCGGCGTAGCCAAAGTTGGATACGGAGGACCAAGGGGTGAGGTGTATCAAATTTCTGTATAGCCTGTAAAGCGCTAAGAGAGTCTGAGACTACCACAAATGATGACACAGGCATAGATGCAATACTAATAAGTGCTGCAAGGATGGCATACAATTCAGCAGTAAAAATACTAGCCGAAGATAGTAAATGCCCTCGTACGACGCTTTCTGGAAACACTGCTGTGAATCCTACGCCGTCAGAAGACTTAGAGCCATCTGTGTACACAGCAATGGCATGAGAATGAGAGTGGAAGTGGTCAAGAAAAAGAGAGCGGGAAGCGACCGTAGACAGTTGGGCTTTCGAGCAAGGGAGAGAGAAAGAACAGACTCGAACAGCTGGAACTTCCCAGGGAGGTAGGGAAAAGTGAGATGCTACATGAACATAGAAAGGTGGTAATTGAAGAGAAGACAAGAGCGAAGGAAGGCAAAGAGAGAAGGGGCGGAGTAAACAGGGGCGGAGAACAAATAAAGAATGTCTACTAATATCAGTGACCATTCTATAAATGGAAGGATTGCGGAGATCATGAGAGCGTACATAGTAGTGAAGGCAATGGGCATCATGGCGATCGGATAAGGATGGAACGTTCGCTTCTGCATAGAGGCTCTCAACAGGGGAAGAGCGAAAACCACCAAGGCATAAACGTAATCCTTGGTGATGAATGGGGTTAAGGCTAGAGAGAGTAGCAGGAGATGCCGCTGAATAGATCTGGTCACCATAATCAAGTTTCAATAAAATGAGGGTGGAATGTAGGCGAAGGAGGGTTCGACGATCAGCTCCCCATGAAAGATGAGCAAGGGTTTTAAGAAGGTTCAGCCGGCTGTGACAAGTTGCCTTCATAGAGGTAATGTGAGGTTTCCAGGATAACCTACAGTCAAAGAGGAGGCCCAGAAACTTGACTGTATCACATACAGGGATACGGGAGCCATAGAGGTGCAAAGGATGATCAGAGATGACTGAGCATCTAGTGAAAGTAATTTGGTGGGTTTTATTGCTGGAAAATTTAAACCCATGTGTTGTGGCCCAATTGGAAACACAGTCGACCGCATGCTGGAGAGAAATTGTAATGAGGTGACAGTCAGCGCCTGCACAGGCAATAGCGAAGTCATCAACATAGAGTGATGACCAAATATTTGATGGAAGACTAGAGGCCAAATCATTAATAGCAAGGAGAAAAAGTGTTGTGCTCAGAACACATCCCTGGGGGACACCTTCAGCTTGGATAAAGTCCGGGGAGAACACATTATTAACCCGAACACGGAAATGTCTATCAGTTAAAAAGTTCTTAAGGAAGGATGATAGATTGCATCGGAGGCCCAAGGAGTGGGCTTGGGCCAAAATATTATACCTCCAAGTTGTGTCATATGCCTTCTCAAGGTCAAAAAATATGGCAATAACTGAGTGGTTATTCGCAAAGGCATTACGAACATACGTATCCAAGCGTAGTAAGGGGTCTATGGTAGAACGTCCCTTACGAAAACCATATTGACGAGTGGAGAGACTGTTGTGTGTCTCTAAATACCACACTAAACGTCTATTTACCAGGCATTCCATCACTTTGCAAACTGCACTGGTAAGAGCAATGGGACGATAGTGGGAGGCTTCATGTCCTGTAGTGCCTGGTTTGCGGAAAGGGAGAACAATGGCAGATTTCCACAGCTGTGGAAGAACTCATTTTGACCAAATAAGAGTGAAAAGGCATAATAGGACTGCAAGGGCTGACTGATGTAAATGTTGTAGCATATGAATATGAATGTCATCGGTCCAAGCTGCTGATGATCGGCAAGCTGAGAGTGTTGCCTCCAGTTCTTGAAGTGTAAAAGGCACATTATACTGTTCTTCTCTGAGAGAAGAAAAGTGCAAGGGTTCTAACTCTCTGGCAGACTTTGAGGAAAGAAACGAGGGACATAGATGGAGCCCCTGAGAAATACGGACCAGATGATTGCCAATTTCATTGGCAACATCTAGTGGGTTTGCTATATCAACACCGGTAACCTGCAGAACAGGAGCCGGGTCAGGAGAATATTTACCACTCAGTTTTCGTACTTTTTACCAGACTGCACACATAGAGGAAGCAGAGGTGATGGTGGAGACATAATCTCTCCAGCCAGTGCGTTTAGCATCACGGATGACACGGCGAGCGATCGCACGCTTCTGCTTAAAATCAAGAAGTCTCTCCGTGGTTCTATTGTTCTGGTACCTGCTCCATGCAGCGCATTTCAAACGTACTGCACGAGCACAAGCAGGAGACCACCAAGGCACGCATTTCTGAGAATGCCTGCCCAAAATTTGGGGTATAGAATGAGAAGCTGTGGTTAAAACGGAGGACGAGAAGAGGTGTAAAAGCTCATCAATGGAGGACGAAGAAGGAACCTCACTAAAAACAGTTAGTTGTGAGTAACGGTTCCAATTGGTTCAAATTGCCAGCGTGGGATCCGAAGAGGTGGTGAATATGAAGGGGAAGTAAGAATGATTAGGAAATGATCGCTCTCATGTAAATCCAGGAGAACAGACCAGGTGAAGTCTAATGCGGCGGAGGAAGAGCAGACTGAGAGATCGATGCAAGAGAGAGTGTGAGTCCGAGGATCAAAATGGGAGTGAGTATCTGTATTTAAAACATGGAGGGGGTTGGTGGCAAGAAAAGCCTCTAACTGAATGCCACGGGAATCACAGTGAGACCCCCCCCCAGAGGAAATGATGGGCGTTAAAATCACCAAGTAACAGAATCGGTGGAGGTAATGACGAAACACGAAAGGCAATATCCAGAATAGATAATGCCCGAGAAAGAGAGAGATATAAAGAACAGAGCATGTACCACCTATGCAAGTGGATACGGGCTGCTGTGTAATGCAGCGAAGTATGAACAAATAGCTGATGGTACGGAATATCAGTGCATAGAAGAAGGGCACTTTCATTAAAGGTCCCATCAAGAAAAGGATCTGAAGAATACAATAAATTATAGCCTGAGATGGGAGAGATAACAGCAGAGTGTAATTTTGGTTCCTGTAAGCAAACACCAACAGGGGAAAACTGGGAGAGTAACATCTGAAGCTCACCCCGATTACCCCTGAGGCCTCGTATATTCCACTGTAAATAGGCCATGATTGGCAATGATAAAGATATTGAAATCTGCAGGTAAGGGTTCCTACGGACTGGAGGGGTTAGAAAAGTCCACATGTGGAGGCAGCAGAAAACGTTCAAGCAGCGAAGGAACGGTGCGCTGTGAAGAAAGGAGTTGTGCAGATGGAGGAGAGGAGAGAGAAGGAACAGAGGGTGGATCAGTGTCCATTGATGGTTTGGTCTCTGCAATATATTCAGAGATTGCTTCAAGTGTTTCGGAATTCAGAGACGTCGTATGGGAGACAATATTGGAGATGGTAGGGGTGGATGAGTAAAGATTGGAACTGCAATGGACTGTACCAAGGTAGGGGGGGGGCAAAAGGGTGGAGGGAACTGGAGAAGAGGCAGAAACCTGGGAGGTGGCAGAAGAGGAAGAAACTTGGGAGGGAACAGGGGAGGTAGGTATAGTACAAGGAGGAGGATGAACCTCTACACTTGTAACAGAGCCAGTGAGAGGGGAAGAAACCGGTACAGAGACAGGGAAGGTAAAATGAGGAGGTGGAAGAAAGGAAGGAGGGGTTAAAGGACCTTTTTTTGACTCCTGAGAAGTAGAGGGATGATTTGGAGGAGGTTTCGTACGAGGTCTCGTCGATACTGAGGCTTGTGAGGGAGAACACGAAGAAGCGAGAACAGACTGAGGCATTGAAGTAGAGATGTCTGAGCCTAGGACAGCAAAAGAAATAGATATATGAGTGACTATGGGAGAGGTAACCACAGAGGAGGTTGCAGAAGATGGGACTCCAGAAGTGGGGGGACATTTTGAAACATGAGAATAAGAAACATGAGGTAGTCTTCCTTGGAGGCAGAGATGAGAAACAGCCATGGCATAAGGGAGACCTTCTGCCTCTTTGAGGTAATGGATTTCCCGCTCATTTAAGTAGACTTGGCAACGGCAAGAGTACGAAGGGTGAGCCTCATGACAATTAAGGCAAGAGGGAGGTCGATTGCAAGACGTATTAGAATAGTCATTGGCATCACAGACTGGGCATTCGGCTATGGATCTGCAATATTTCACTGGATGGCCAAATCACGAGCAATTTCTACACTGTTGCAGTGTAGGGATCACCTTTCGAACTTGCAACCGATGTCCTTCTACATAAAGTGAGGATGGGAGTTCACGGCTGTCAAAAGTTAAATGAGCCACATTGCTAGGGTATCGTCTCTGCCCACGGGCAGGAAGATCATAAGTGTGTACCTTGAGGATTGGGAGATCTTGGAGTTCCAGCTGTTCAACAATGTCGTTGCCACATGTCTGGAAATTTTGTTGAACTATGGTATGGGGCAGAATGACGGTACCACTACAAGAATTGAGGGAATGATGATTTTCAATAGTGACAGGAACAGTATCTATATGAGAAAGTAGAGAAAGATCATGAGCTTGGGTAGCATTCTGTACCATGATGATGCACGTACCGCTCTTAAGAGCATGAAAAGAAATATCTTTACCAACATGGCGTAGGAGTGCCTTGCCAATACTCTGGTCAGAAAGATAGGCGGTAGAGGAAGTAGGTCATAAAGTGAAGAATTTAGTCCATTGTGCAGTCTGAAACTGAGCGTGGAAAGGGAGTGCAGGACGTGTCGATCTTTTCTGAGAAGAACGAGAAGGTGGAGAAGTATCATCAGCAGGTAATTGTCGTTGGCGTTTAGGCATGGGACCAGAGTTGGTCCGACGTGGAATGGGCCAGCGATTCGAAAATTGCCACACCGTAGAGAGAGAGGCCGGAAGCATAGTCAAAGGAGAGTGGAGGTCAGATAAATCAAAGGAGTCAGTCGAGACCTCAGTACATGAAGCGGGTGAGGAAACAGCACCGGCAAGAGGTACAGAGGCATGAGGAGTGCCCGAAGAGTGGTCCAAAGATGAGGCGGGGTCAGAATGGGATGCGGTATCAAGAAGGGGCCCGGGGGTACCAGGTTCATCGATTGTGTTCTCAATGGTTAGGTTACTTCTTTCTTTTTGTTTTTAAGAAAAAAAAAAAGAAAGAAGAAAATAAAAATAAAAAAAGAATAAAAAAAGGGGGGACTGGGGAGGGATAGTTCCTAGGATTAATGAAAGGGCCAGAAATCTCCCTCCGTGCCCAAGAGAACCTCAGCACCGCAAGTAGCGTAGATGCAGCATGGAACCCGTGCCATACCCTACCCATCATGCCAGTAAACCAGCAATCCGGGATAGCAACCTCGCATCTGTTGAGCTACCTCGGTGGACAAAAGAGAGGGCGGCCGGATATCCGCCACAAAGCATGCCTCCTTCGGTCACCACCCCCGGAATCCGAAAGGTGGCTTCCAGAGATACACCCATCGCCCGAAAGACACTCTCCGGGATACCGGAGAGTGATTGGGACATCCCCAGGCGATCCAGATTCCACGGCAAACTACGCCACCACCAAGAACCTCAACAGAATGCAATGGAGTCCGGTACCCTTTCCCCTACCTAGGAACTAGCGTGCCTGTGGGAAAAACCCCAAAGGCCAAAAAGAGGAATGGCAAAAGGGTGGGGTGGGCAGAAGGAAAGGAAAAAGGGGAGGATGGGAGAGGGAAGGGGGTATTGGGGGGTAATTGGGTTCGGTCTGAGGAAGGAGACCGACAGGTCTAATTCCTCAGACAAAGAGCCTCTTCGCCATGCCAAGGAGCCCCCTTTGAAGAGGTGTGCAGCTGGTAGTGCTGCTGTTGTCATACACTGGTGCAGCTGGTAGTGCTGCTGTGGTCATACACCTCTGCAGCTGGTAGTGCTGCTATTGTCGTACACTGGTGCAGCTGGTAGTGCTGCTGTTGTACACTGGTGCAGCTGGCAGTGCTGCTGTTGTCATACACTGGTGCAGCTGGTAGTGCAGCTGTTGTCATACACTGGTGCAGCTGGTAGTGCTGCTGTTGTCAAACACTGGTGCAGCTGGCAGTGCTGCTGTTGACATACAGAGTGATGGTTCTCATAAAGAAATTAGAGCACGTATCCATAACTGGGCCTCTACACTTCAAACCAAACTATTTGCCATACTCCTTGTGCTCAAATGCGTCCATGTATATAAGGTTGACACTTTAATTGTAACTGATTGTCTGACATCCATAAATGCTCTCAACTCATTAAGTATAAATTGCGGCATGCTTGTGTCAGAAGCCAGACACAGGTATGGTAAGATTGTGGACAGTGGAGTCAGAGTGCACATGCTGTGGATTCCATCTCACATTGGTCTTCAGATCCATGACAGAACTGATAAATTGGCTAAGCTGTATGCTTTCAAAGAGGGAGTACTCTCTGGAATGCAGGTGGGAGAGATACATGATTATATACACCTGGAAAATCCTAGAGGGACTAGTACCGAACTTGCACACGAAAATCACTCGCAACGAAAGCAAAAGATTTGGCAAACGATGCAACATCCCCCCAATGAAAAGCAGGAGTGTCACTAGCACGTTAAGAGACAATCCAATAAGTGTCAGGGGCCCAAGACTGTTCAACTGCCTCCCAGCATACATAAGGGGGATCACCAATAGACCCATGGCAGTCTTCAAGCTGGCACTGGACAAGCACCTAAAGTCGATACCTGACCAGTAGGGCTGTGGCTCATACATTGGATTGTGTGCAGCCAGCAGTAACAGCCTGGTTGATCAGGCTATGATCCACCAGGAGGCCTGGTCACAGACCGGGCTGCGGGGGCGTTGACCCCCGGAATTCTCTCCAGGTAAACTCCAGGTAATCTTGCATTGTCAGTTAGCAGTTTGAGAACAATAATATGAAAAGAACTTCAACTGAACTTTATTGACTTAAGACTTAGTGAAATTGACACAAGTCAGTCCATCTATCATCATTCCATCATGCAGGAGAAGCCACATGTTCATGGTGCATCCAACAAGATAAGCAGACTCTTGGATGTCACTACCACCCGGCTCCGGCTGGGTTACAAGTATCTATGGAAGGTTAAATCACCACCACCAGATATAGACTAAACGAAATGTAAACTTTGCCAGATGGACTATTGTCACACCCTGCTTCATTATGTACTGGAGTGCATCACACCTTGCATCATTATGTACTGGAGTGCGATAAAATTAATGAATTTAGAGACAACTCACTCAGAAATGTTCAAGAAATGGCAAAGTATTTTATCCATAGTTGTATATTACAGACCATTCTGGAGAAATTCCATGTCTTTGCTAGCTGTAAATAAAAAATTACCACGTGTGTGTGTGTGTGTGCGTGCTTCTGTGTATGCATATATTTGTACGCTCGTGTGCATGTTTCTGTGCATGCGTCCTCATGTGTGTATGTGTGTGCACGCGCTCGTGTGGATGTATGACCCACTTAATATTTGTATATATAACTCATTACAATTGTGACCAGGTGTGGACGTGACAGTGGGTCATTACTTTGTAATTTGTTCATGATTGTAACAATATATAGGAGTGAGGCTGATTCATTCATTACCTTTGTAACTTGCCATGATTGTGACCAGATCTACCAGGAGTTCATTACCTTTGTAACTAGTTCAGCTCTCATAACTTTGGGGTCCAGTCCCTGGACCCATTATGTACCTCTCTAATCTTTTGACTACCGCCCGCAGGATGGGTAAGGGGTGCATAATAAAGATATTAAACTAACCCTATGCCTATAGTTACTTTTACCTCTTCCACTATGAAAAGATCAGGTGGTGGCAGCATACTTCCAAGAGAATAGAGCGCTACTGTAGTGATACTGGTCCTGTAGGGAGCAGCAGCAGGATAATACTGCACCACCTCTTGGAGCCCTTATCAACAACAACAGCTTGGTGTGTCTCATGGGCGCCAACACGTGGTGTGTGGTTCTCCTCTCTTATATCCACATGTTAGTGATGAAGATTACATGGTGAGTTTAAAATCTGTGGCCTGTAGTTATAAATTTTCTCTTGACATATGCAAGACATGATCTTTCCTGCAGCAGTAGTTATTAGATGTACTAGTCATTATATTTTGTTGTTGCAGAAGTACTATGAAGATTCTATGTTCAATAAAGCCTAGAGATAAGGCCTGTGTTTCTACCACAACAAATTATTGAACATAGAATCCTGGGCTACGTGGTGGTGATCCTGAGCTAGACTACATCACAACATGGAGAGTTTACTGAAACCTGAGAGGCTAGACTGAGACCCCAACTTATCAACGGCTGCTCAGGAATGGAAGCACTGGTTTAAGACTTTCAAAAACTTCTTGGGAGCCCTTCCCTTCATCAATTTTGTGTCACCTAAAATATATGAGGCTATTTCTGGTATCTGCAGGTATGGGAAATCTGGAAAAACAGATGGGACGTGCAACTTTGACCACCCTAGAAAATGTCGTGCCCATATGACAACAGGAAAATGCAAATTCCCTTCCTGTAAGCTTTTTCACCCTGAAATGTGTCCCTCTTCAGTACAGGAAAGACTGTGCTATAACTTAAATTGCCAGCCATACCATCTGAAAGAGACAAAAAGATACAAAACATCCTGGCCATGGGAAAACCTGGGAAGCCACAGTCACTCAAGAGGGAGAGGTTTTTTAGTGCCAGGAAGGAAAAAAAAACTGGCAGGAAATGGAAGAAATAGTATGCAGAATCCAGTCATTTCTGGAGTGGAACCACAGTCGATTGCCTCCACTTCAAACCAACAGATACAGATACTAGTGACGGAAATAAGTCCCCCCCCCAGTACCAAAGAAGAATGTCTGATGACATTCTTCTTTGCAAATATGCAGGGTCTAAAACCAGCAATGAACAACAAAATACCTTTCATCCACGGACTGCTTGCAGAGGCAAATGCAATGCTTGCAGTTTTCACAGAGACCCACATAAAGGATCACTTGGACAACGAAATATTGATCCCAGCTTACAACCTATACAGATGCGACAGAGTGAACAGGCAAAAGGGGGGGGTGGGATTGGCCTGTATACTGCAGAGTCACTTGTTTGCACAGAACTGCTTTATGCCTCAAATGATGTAGTGGAAGTTTTAGCAGTAAAGATCGAGAACCAGAACCTATTCATTGTAGTAGTCTACAAGCCTCTGGATGCAACGTCCCAGCAATTCCAGGAACAGCTGTTAAAAATTGACCACTGTCCGGAAAATCTTCCAGCTCCTGCGGCAAACATCTTGCTCCTGGGGGATTTCGACTTAAGGCACCTAAAATGGAGGAATATTACCAAATAATGTTGTTGCAGTGATAACACCAGGAGGCAGCTCTGACGAGAACTAACACACACATGATCTAAATCTCTGCACAAAATTAAACTTAAACCAGCATATAATAGAGCCTACTAGACTGGAGAATACACTAGACCTCATCTTCACTAACAATGATGATCTGATACGAAATGTCACCATATCAAAAACAATATATTCAGATCACAACATAATCAAGGTTCAGACATGTATGCATGGAGCCCCAGACCGACAAATTGAGATTAGTCAGGAGGGAGCCTTCACCAAATTCAACTTCAATAACAAGAACATAAAGTGGGACCAAGTAAACCAAGTCCTAAATGATACAAGCTGGGAAGATAGACTAAGCAACACAGACCCCAACTTATGCCTAGAACAAATTAACTTGGTGGCAATAGATGTATGCTCAAGGCTTATTCCTTTAGCAAAAAGGAGGAGTAGATGTTAAATAGAAAGAGACAGGCGCTCCCTTTACAGGCAATGGAAAAGAATAACAGAGCGGCTAAATGAGACCAATATATCAGAAATGCGTAGGGTGTCACTGTCAGAGAAATAGCAAACACCGAACTTAAGCTAAAGGAATCTTATAGGAGCCAGGAATCATAGGAAGAACTAATAGCCATAAATGAAATCGAAAGAAACCCAAAGCATTTCTTTCCTTATGCCAAATCAAAGTCGAGAACAACATACAGTACTGGGCCCCTACTTAAACAAGATGGGCCCTACAGAGATGATAGCAAGGAAATGAGTGAGCTACTCAAGTCCTAACATGACTCAGTTTTTAGCAAGCCGCTAACCAGACTGAGAGTCGAAGATCAAAATTATTTTTTTTTATGAGAGAGCCGCAGAATTTGGTTAACACAAGCCTATCTGATGTTATCCTGATGCCAAATGACTTCGAACAGGCGATAAATGACATGCCCATGCACTGTGCTCCAGGGCCAGACTCATGGAACTCCGTGTTCATCAAGAACTGCAAGAAGCCCCTATCACGAGCTTTTACCATCCTATGGAGAGGGAGCAGGGACACAGGGGTCGTCCCACAGTTACTAAAAACAACAGACATAGCCCCACTCCACAAAGGGGGCAGTAAAGCAATAGCAAAGAACTACAGACTGATAGCACTAACATCCCATATCATAAAAATCTTTGAAAGGGTCCTAAGAAGCAAGATCACCACAGATCTAGAAACCCATCAATTACACAACCCAAGGCAACATGGGTTTAGAACAGGTCGCTCCTGTCTGTCTCAACTATTGGATCACTACGACAAGGTCCTAGGTGCACTAGAAGACAAAAAGAATGCAGATGTAATATATACAGAATTTGCAAAAGCCTTCGACAAGTGTGACCATGACATAATAGCGCACAAAATGCGTGCTAAAGGAATAACAGGAAAAGTCGGTCGATGGATATATAATTTCCTCACTAACAGAACAGAAAGGGTAGTAGTCAACAGAGTAAAGTCCGAGGCAGCTACGGTGAAAAGCTCTGTTCCACAAGGCACAGTACTCGCTCCCATCTTGTTCCTCATCCTCATATCTGACATAGACAAGGATGTCAGCCACAGCACCATGTCTTCCTTTGCAGATGACACCCGAATCTGCATGACAGTGTCTTCCATTGCAGACAATGCAAGGCTCCAGGCGGACATCAACCAAATCTTTCAGTGGGCTGTAGAAAACAATATGAAGTTCAACGATGAGAAATTTCAATTACTCAGATATGGTAAACACTAGGAAATTAAATCTTCATCAGAGTACAAAACAAATTCTGGCCACAAAATAGAGCAAAACACCAATATCAAAGACCTGGGAGTGATCATGTCGGAGGATCTCGCCTTAAAGGACCATAACATTGTATCAATCGCATCTGCTAGAAAAATGGCAGGATGGATAATGAGAACCTTCAAAACTAGGGATGCTAAGCCCATGATGACACTCTTCAGGTCATTTGTTCTATTTAGGCTGGAATATTGCTGCACACTAACAGCACCTTTCAAGGCAGGTGAAATTGCTGACCTAGAAAATGTACAGAGAACCTACACGGCGCGCATAACAGAGATAAAACACCTCAATTACTGGGAGCACTTGAGGCTCCTGAACCTGGAATGCAAGCGGGAGAGATACATGATTATATACACCTGGAAAATCCTAGAGGGACTAGTACCGAACTTGCACACGAAAATCACTGGCAACAAAAGGAAAAGACTTGGCAGACGATGCACCATCCCCCCAATGAAAAGCAGGGGTGTCAATAGCACGTTAAGAGACAACACAATAAGTGTCAGGGGCCGAGACTTCAGCTGCCTCCCAGCATTCATAAGGGAGGTTTCCAATAGACCCCTGGCTGTCTTCAAGCAGGCACTGGACAAGCACCTAAAGGACCCTGTCATCTAATTTTCTGCACACTCCAAAAAAAAAAAGTAAAAAAATTATGGAAATTAAGTTATTCATATAGAAAAATAGCTTAACTCTTTTGCAACACAATGATGCAATAATCAATGTTCTATGATGTTTCTACAAGAAATTATAGTCATTTATATCAGGTATGGTGACGGCGATGTGGGTAGCGCGTCTGCTCACAGCCCATATATTATTAGGAATTTTTTCCATGTTTTTTTTTTCACCTTTTCTTGCATTATTATTTCTAATATAATAATTGACTATTTGGCATCATATAAGAGTAGGCGGAGCTTATCCGTAGAGTGCCAGCCAATCAGGAACCATCTAGGAACATCGGCAGTATTCCTGCTCCAGACAGGCAGGAGAAATCACTTCATTATTATGCTTATATCAACTCTACGACTTATTTATCTATCAGAATTGATGTAATACGATATAATAAATACTATAAATATCATACAAACATGTTATATACTCTAGACTGAATAAAATAGGCCATAATATGGCGAGAGTCCACCAGCAATATTTCGATATAATTATGTTACTACTCTCCATGTCGTCTTTGAGTAAGAGAAAATGGTACTTTGAAGAGGATAACTGCACTAGAACGTAACTTTACTAAGAAATACACCGAAATAAACGCGATTTTCGCGATTTTTTTTTTTCAAGACGGCGGGCCGGCCAGCGTTCCAGGCCAATATCTCATAAGTAACTTATTCATTTATTTTGCTAAGGTACGCCTTTATTATTTAATTAAGTGGAATAATATTCAGAGAAATGGTAAAATAATGATTTCTCTAATTAATTTCGAGGGAATTTTTGAAATATTCCAAATACTTTGGGATTTATGTGGGAATAAAGGGAAGATTTTTTTCAACATTCCAAGAACTAAAAAACTTTATTTTTTAGTGAAATAAAGATAAGTTATTTAGAGGAAAGGCCTTGAGGAAAATTAGTATTAGCAATGTTGTCTCGGCACCAAGTGTCCAAACAACCTTACGTCGTCCCATATAGGATCACCTTCCTGCTAAAGGGCATTTTCTGTAAATCAGTCCATTTCCAGTCTTTTCTCAGTTGTTGTTTGAGGTAATTTTTTGATAAATATTTATAAGAACTAGAGAAAACACTTCGTCTTGTGCACCAAAACTGAAGGAAATCTGAAGGTAAACAAAAAAGCAACAATTAATTGGATGACAGGCCCCTGTTAATATTAATAAAAAAAATATATTCTTACTCTTAGTATCTGTAATCATCTCATATGTTAATTCTTCAATTGTGTCTGCCTTAAGGATGAAGGATTAAGGATTTTATTTCTTTGCATAGTTTAGTGCCAGGAAGGAAATAAACTGGCAGGAAATGGCAGAAATCGTACACCAAATCCAGTCATTCCTGGAGTGGAACCACAGTCGATGGCCTCCACTCCAAACCAACAAATACAGATACTAATGCCGAAAAAAAAAATCCATCCCCAGAACCAACAATACCACCAGTCCAATGACATTCTTCTTTGGAAATATACAGGGTCTAAAGCCAGCAACAAATAACAAAATACCTTTCATCTGTGGACTGCTTGCAGAGGCAAATGCAATGTTCATGGCTTTCAACGAGACCCACATAAAGGATCACTTGGACAACGAAATATGGATCCCAGGTTTCAACCTATACAGATGCGACAGAGTGAACATGCAAAGGGGGGGTATTGGCCTGTACATTGCAGTCACTTGTTTGCACAGAACTGCTTAATGCCTCAAATGATGTAGTTCAAGTTTTAGCAGCAAAGATCGAGAACCAAAACCTAGTAATTGTGGTAATCTACAAGCCTCCGGATGCAACATCCCAGCAATTCCAGGAACAGCTGTTAAAAATTGACCACTGTCTGGAAAATCTGCCAGCTCCAACCCCCAACATCTTGCTCCTGGGGGATTTCAACTTAAGGCACCTAAAATGGAGGAATATTACGAAATAATGTTGTTGCAGTAATAGCACCAGGAGGCAGCTCTGATGAGAACTCACACACACGAGCTTTTAAATCTCTGCACAAAATTCAATTTAAACCAGAAAATAATAGAGCCTACTTGACTGGAGAATACACTAGACCTCATCTTCACTAACAATGATGATCTGATAAGAAATATCACCATATCAAAAACAATATACTCAGATCACAACATAATTGAGGTTCAGTCATGTATGCACGGAGCCCCAGACCGACATAATGAGATTAGTCACGAGGGAGCATTCACCAAATTCAACTTCAATAACAAAAACATAAAGTGGGACCAAGTAAACCAAGTCCTAACCGATATAAGCTGGGAAGATATACTAAGCAACACAGATCCCAACTTATGCCTAGAACAGATTAACTTGGTGGCACTCGATGTATGCACAAGGCTTATTCCTCTAAGAAAAAGGAGGAGTAGATGTAAAACAGAAAGAGACAGGCGCTCCCTTTACAGGCGACGGAAAAGAATAACAGAGCGGCTAAAGGGGGGACCTTATGTCCACACATGAACTTTTTTATTTTTCGTTCGATTTCTTTCATTTTTTTTGTACGTAAAGAAGCACCTTTCAATAGTAACGTGACAAAGTTTCAATAAGATAGCTCAAAAAACAACTGAGAAAAAAATTATTTACTAATAATCATACATATTGAACAGTAACTTGGACATGGGACTTGGAGAAGTTGTTTTGGCATTATCTACGCATAAAACAATGCTAAACTGTATCTCTAGCGGTTAGCCGTTCTGTAATTTATCCTTTCTTCATTCTTAAAAAAAATAAAATTTTGTATGGTTTTGACTTTCAGCCAAATATCTGACTTTTGCCCTCACAAAAATAAAAAACAAATTATGATATCTCAAAAAGCAAACCATTAGCTTGTAAAACAATCTTTCCTTTATGTTCTCTGTGAATTTCATTACATTCCTGCTATTATTAACGAATTTACTTGCTCATATATGTGAATAACTTACTTCCGAGATAATCCGCGAAACAGCCGGACCACCTATTTTTTTTTTTTTTCGAGAAAATAACATTTTTCTCAGTCTTATACTGCATTACGAGTGTATATCATAGTTATCCATGTTCGTTTTCTTTAATATAAGGACCCTGGAGGTGAAAGAAAGAGAATGGAAGCCCCTCTCTGAGAATGGGAATCTATTATTCCCGATGGAGCGCTCTGGGAATATGCCATATATTATTCATTCTGGAGTATTTACCATATTTCTTTGTTATTTATATTGTTTATTATGTCATATTAGATCAATTGTGATAGATAAATAAGCCGTAGAAGCTATAATAGCGTTATATTGAGCCATATTCCCCGGCCACCCCGAGACTGGAATTTTCCATGATGTCAGCAAAATGGTGTCGGGAGGTTCCTGGTTGGTTGGAACTCTACGTATAAGTCCCACCCAATGTATTATGATACCAAATCGTCAATTATTATCTTAGAAAGAATAATACAATAAATACACGAAAAAAAAACGGAAAAAAAAAATAAATTGACGACAGGTGAGCACAGGTGTGCTCCTCGTTGTGCTCCGCGAGGTGCCTCGTTGGGCTCCGCGTTTTCGGGTGTTTTCACGGTGGCTCTTACGTGCTAGAACTTTAATTTGTGTCATCAATCCTATACGATACATCCCTCTAGCGCCTGGAACCAATCTTGGGCGGAAAACATTATATACTGAGTCAAAAAAGGAGAATTAGTGTGCATACCTAGCAGAGTTTACTGCCAGAGGGGAATCATAGGCCTGTGTCCCGTGTGAAAAAAAAAATAATATTTGAACTTTGTGTCAGAGGAAAGAAAGTCTCCCTGATAACATTGAGTATACATAGTGTATAGTGTATACTATAGTGGCTCCCTAGTATATTGTTGATAAAGGCTAAAGTGTCATTTGAAAACAGGTGAATTTGTATATGAAGTGATAAGCCTATAGAGGCAGGTGCCAGAAGTCGCCAGAATCTTACACAGGTCAGCTGTTTTTAATAAATCTTCCTGGCCTGCTAGTGTACTCGCATATAATCTAGTGATACCAGTGAATAGCAGAATACAGTGTTGTAGTAGCAACTAACCAGTATTATAATGGTACTTAGTGGAGTGGAGTGACTTTCATTAGTTTCTTTTTTCTTGAAATACCAGACGTTACTGTGAATTTCATATAACCTGTAGTTACCAGCGGTCGCAATATACACAACGAGAAGCAATTATTACTACAGAAAAAGTGTCCTTCCTCCAAAATTTCCACCAGTCAACTATAGTGATAATATAGCATTTATTGTGGTGGAGACCGAAAAAAAACAAAATAGAAAAGCTAGATACAGCGATTGATAAACAAGGGTTGAGGTCGACCGTTCGTCATTGTAGGAGTGCCAGCAGTCACCGGCTCTTCAACACGCAAGTTATACTTTTGTATCAATCAAATCACATATTACTCGGGTAGATAATTTCCAGTAGATCCTTCATGTGTTAGCTCAAATCACCGACCAGTATGTTTTAAATAAGTGACCCACTGCTCAGATCAGATAGACTGGTCCGAACCCTTGACTGGTCCGAACCCTTAACTGGTCCGAACCCTTGACTGGTCCGAACCCTTGACTGGTCCGAACCCTTGACTGGTCCGACCCTTGACTGTCCGAACCCTGGACTTGTTTCAAACGGTTTCGTTGTGCACTACCTAGCAGGTTATTAATAGAATTTTCAAGAGGTTGCTAGTAGAATTGCAGTAAATCAACCATTCAAATCATCATGAAGCTGTGTGTAGTCTGTGGTCAGTCAAACAAACGGGCTTCCACATGCATAAATTGTCATTTTTGTGGAAATTGGTGTCACGCCCCTTGTGCAGATATCCAAGAACTAGCTACAAGCAGTATTAAAACAGGGAAGTGTTTTTGGGTATGCCCAAATGAGATAAATCTGTGGACTAAAATCACAAGGGTCTTGGTCAACATCAAAGCTGCTTTCATAGAAAACCTGGAAGCTTTCTACAACAGATGGGAACATAAAAAGTCTGGGCTGAATGGTACTGCCCTTGATACTGGCCATGTAGTCAGACTCTGTAAGGCTGGAGATGATGTCCTGGTAGTCAGTAAATGGGGGGCTGATAGTGCTGTCCTGGGAGACAGTAATGGTGAAGCTGGAGGTGCTGTCCTGGGAGACAGTAATGGTGAAGCTGGAGGTGCTGTCCTGGGAGACAGTAATGGTGAAGCTGGAGATGCTGTCCTGGGAGACAGTAATGGGGAAGCTGGAGATGCTGTCCTGGGAGACAGTAATGGTGAAGCTGGAGATTTTGTCCAGGTAGTCGGGAATTATATGCAGGAAGGAATACATATAAATGACATCATAGGGACAGGAGCCATAGTAGGGAAACAAGTGTAGTCAAAGATAAGATAAAAACCAATATTGCAAACTAGAAATACCGCAGGAAATAGCAAACAAGAGGACTCCACTAGCAATAGTGAGGATATATTTACCAAAAACAACTGGTGGGAGCTCCATTGTTGGTGCTAGGGAGGATAGAAGTAAGACAGGGAAACATGCACCAACAGGGAATACAGTCACAGAAACCCAAGGCAAACGGAAACCAAGCCTGTGCACATACTATGCACTCGGTATCTGCTGGCATGGGAAATCTGGAAAAACAGATGGGACGTGCAACTATGACCACCCTAGAAAATGCATACCCATATGACAACAGGAAAATGCAAACTCCCTTCCTGTAAGCTTTTTCACCCTGAACTGTGTACCTCTTCAGTACAGGAAAGACTGTGCTATAACTTAAATTGCCAGGCATACCATCTAAAGGGGACAAAAAGATACAAAGCATCCAGGCCATGGGAAAACCTGGGTAGCCACAGCCACTCAAGAAGGAGAGGTTTTTTAGTGCCAGGAAGGAAAAAAAACTGGCAGGAAATGGCAGAAATCGTACACCAAATCCAGTCATTCCTGGAGTGGAACCACAGTCGATGGCCTCCACTCCAAACCAACAGATACAGATACTAATGCCGGAAAAAAAATCCCCCCCCACTACCAACAATACCACCAGTCCGATAACATTCTTCTTTGCAAATATACAGGGTCTAAAGCCAGCAACAAACAACAAAATACCTTTCATCCGTGGACTGCTTGCAGAGGCAAAGGCAATGTTCGCGGCTTTCACTGAGACCCACATAAAGGATCACTTGGACAACGAAATATGGATCCCAGGTTACAACCTATACAGATGTGACAGAGTGAACAGGCAAAAGGGGGGGGGGTTGGCCTGTACATTGCAGAGTCACTTGTTTGCACAGAACTGCTAAATGCCTCAAATGATGTAGTGGAAGTTTTAGCAGTAAAGGTCGAGAACCAAAACCTAGTCATTGTGGTAGTCTACAAGCCTCCGGATGCAACATCCCAGCAATTCCAGGAACAGCTGTTAAAAATTGACCACTGTCTGGAAAACCTTCCAGCTCCTGCACCAAACATCTTGCTCCTGGGGGATTTCAACTTAAGGCACCTAAAATGGAGGAATATAGCAAATAATATTGTTGCAGTAATAACACCTGGAGGCAGCTCTGATGAAAACTCACACTCACGCGAGCTTTTAAATCTCTGCACAAAATTCAATTTAAACCAGCAAATAATAGAGCCTACTAGACCGGAGAATACACTAGACTTCATCTTCACTAACAATGATGATCTGATAAGAAATGTTACCATATCAAAAACAATATACTCAGATCACAACATAATTGAGGTTCAGTCATGCATGCGCGGAGCCCCAGACCGACATAATGAGATTAGTCACGAGGGAGCATTCGCCAAATTCAACTTCAATAACAAAAACATAAAGTGGGACCAAGTAAACCAAGTCCTATCCGATATAAGCTGGGAAGATATACTAAGCAGCACAGACCCCAACTTATGCCTAGAACAGATTAACTCGGTGGCACTCGATGTATGCACAAGGCTTATTCCTCTAAGAAAAAGGAGGAGTAGATGTAAAATAGAAAGAGACAGGCGCTCCCTTTACAGGCGACGGAAAAGAATAACAGAGTGGCTAAAAGAGGTCAATATATCTGAAATGCGTAGGGAGACACTGGTCAGAGAAATAGCAAGCATCGAACTTAAGCTAAAAGAATCCTTTAGGAGTCAGGAATCGCGGGAAGAACTAAAAGCCATAAATGAAATCGAAAGAAACCCAAAGTATATCTTCTCCTATGCCAAATCAAAATCGAGAACAACGTCCAGTATTGGGCCCCTACTTAAACAAGATGGGTCCTACACGGATGACAGCAAGGAAATGAGTGAACTACTCAAGTCCCAATATGACTCAGTTTTTAGCAAGCCGCTAACCAGACTGAGAGTCGAAGATCAAAATGAATTTTTTATGAGAGAGCCACAAAATATGATGAACACAAGCCTATCCGATGTTATCCTGACGCCAAATGACTTCGAACAGGCGATAAATGACATGCCCATGCACTCTGCCCCAGGCCAGACTCATGGAACTCTGTGTTCATCAAGAACTGCAAGAAGCCCCTATCACGAGCCTTTTCCATCCTATGGAGAGGGAGCATGGACACGGGGGTCGTCCCACAGTTACTAAAAACAACAGACATAGCCCCACTCCACAAAGAGGGCAGTAAAGCAACAGCAAAGAACTACAGACCAATAGCACTAACATCCCATATCATAAAAATCTTTGAAAGGGTCCTAAGAAGCAAGATCACCACCCATCTAGAAACCCATCAGTTACACAACCCAGGCAACATGGGTTTAGAACAGGTCGCTCTTGTCTGTCTCAACTATTGGATCACTACGACAAGGTCCTAAATGCACTAGAAGACAAAAAGAATGCAGATGTAATATATACAGACTTTGCAAAAGCCTTCGACAAGTGTGACCATGGCGTAATAGCGCACAAAATGCGTGCTAAAGGAATAACAGGAAAAGTCGGTCGATGGATCTATAATTTCCTCACTAACAAACACAGAGAGTAGTCGTCAACAGAGTAAAGTCCGAGGCAGCTACGGTGAAAAGCTCTGTTCCACAAGGCACAGTACTCGCTCCCATCTTTTTTCCTCATCCTCATATCCGACTAGACAAGGATGTCAGCCACAGCACCGTGTCTTCCTTTGCAGATGACACCCGAATCTGCATGACAGTGTCTTCCATTGCAGACACTGAAAAGCTCCAGGCGACATCAACCAAATCTTTCAGGGGGCTGCAGAAAACAATATGAAGTTCAACGATAAAAATTTTTCAATTAAACTCAGATATGGTAAACATGAGGAAATTAAATCTTCATCAGAGTACAAAACAAATTCTGGCCACAAAAAAGAGCGAAACACCACGCAAAGACCGGGGAGTGATCAGTCGGAGAATCTCACCTTCAAGGACCACAACATTGTATCAATCGCATCTGCTAGAAAAATGACAGGAGGGAAAATTTGAGAACCTTCAAAACTAGGGAGGCCAAGCCCATGATGACACTCTTCGGGTCACTTGTTCTATCTAGGCTGGAATATTGCTGCACACTAACAGCACCTTTAAAGGGCAGTAAAATTTGCCGACCTAGAAAATGTACAGAGAACTTTCACGGCGCGCATAACGGAGATAAAACACCTAAATTTAAATTGGGAGCGTTTGAGGTTCCTAAACCTGTATTCCCTGGAACGCGGGAGGGAGATATACATGATTATATACACCTGGAAAATCCTAGAGGGACTAGTACCGAACTTGCACACGAGAATCACTCACTAACGAAAGCAAAAGATTTGGGGCAACAATGCACCATCCCCCCAATGAAAAGCAGGGGTGTCACTAGCACGTTAAGAGACCATACAATAAGTGTCAGGGGCCCGAGACTGTTCAACTGCCTCCCAGCACACATAAGGGGTATTACCAACAGACCCCTGGCAGTCTTCAAGCTGGCACTGGACAAGCACCTAAAGTCAGTTCCGGATCAGCCGGGCCGTGGCTCGTACGTTGGTTTGCGTGCAGCCAGCAGCAACAGCCTGGTTGATCAGGCTCTGATCCACCAGGAGGCCTGGTCGCAGACCGGGCCGCGGGGGCGTTGACCCCCGGAACTCTCTCCAGGTCCAGGTAAACACCTGCCGCGGGTGGTGACGTAACCCTAGGTGTATTTAAATGACCATAATTCCTTGTAGGAATGTCGTAGAACAATGATTCTGGTACCATTGTGTTGCCAGAGAGTTAAGCTATTTTTCTATAATATTAACTCATTTTGTGAATTTTTTCGACAAAATTTTTCGTTCGCGCTGAGTACGTTGATATCCCCCTGAAGAGAATAGAGTGCGAGTGGAGGTTCATAGCTCCCAGGGCGCCCTGGCAGGGGGGATTTTATGAACGCATGGTGGGCACAGTCAAAAGGTGCATTCGGAAGGTCTTGCATGGCAGGAGGGTGAGCTGTGATGAACTGAGGACAGTGTTAGTTGAGATAGAGGCAAGAGTTAATAACAGGCCTCTGACCTACGTACAAAATGGGATTGACGAGCAAGGAGCTCTCACCCCCAATCACATGCTGTTTGGAAGAAGGATTGAGCCCTTCCCTGCAAGGAGCTGGATTATTATGGGCCAGATGTTCCCCCCATCAATGAAGAACTGCACAGGAGTCACAACAGACTGGTGAACATCCTGGACAAATGGAACCAGGTGTGGCGCAGGGATTACTTGACAACCTTGCGGGAACATTTCTATGGTGCCGACCCCGAGGCGAATAAGATGATGCTAAGTGAAGGGGACCTGGTGCTAGTAGAATCCGAGGCGCCCAGGGCATACTGGCCTCTTGGCCTGGTAGTGTCAACCCACCCAGACAAGGCTGGGAGGTTGAGAATGGTGAAAGTAAGAATGAACGGTGTCGAGACTATAAGACCCATCAACAGGCTTTTACCTCTCGAGGTCCACACGGTAGGACCGGAACATGAGAAATTAGACCAGAGGTTGAGCGAGCTGAGCGGCCGGACGACCCGTCGAACGGCGCTCAAGTCCAGGGCCCACTGGGGGGGCCTGCGGGAGGCAGACTTGATCTAGACTTAGCGCCTACCTTCGCCGGTGGGAGGATGTGGAAATTTATTTGGTCCAAATAGTTCCACAGCTCAGATCCAGCATGGCCGTCTGATTGTCTGAGCCGAGCGGCCCTTAAACCCTCCCAAACAGGGCATTCTCTGGTTGGCGGTTGGTAAGCTTATTTAATTTATAGATTTACTCTTCAGGGAAGGAGTAGGTAGTTTACTGGTAGTACACTAATATTAGGTTTACTAAGGCATCTGTAGATAATGATAAAGTAGACCTAAGACCTTAACATAAGTAGTTATAGGCCGATAATGTAGGCAAACACTAGGATAAGTTAGCTAGGGAGAACTGGCAGCCCTAGCTTGATTGAGGAGGCGTGGGTCACAAAGACAGAATAGCGCCCTTCTTACGACAGACACCGACTGGACAAGACGTGTCGTGAACAGCAGTCGGCGCCCCCACGTGTCTTCACATCTGAGACCTGGGGAAATCTGGTAGAGGCACCTCGATGTACCGTAGATGATCTCCTCCATCAGCCCATACAGTAAGACAAGATCTCCACCTTTTCCCATAGGTTCTGGCCAGTGTCTTGGGAGATTGTGGGTTGAGTTAACTGTGGGCTCGGCGTGCTACAGAGAGAGCATGCCCAGTAAGTACCAGTGTCTCAGAGCCGTCTGAAGCTAGTGTCTGAGTCTGTATAGTTATACTAGGGGATACATACCCTCTTGGATATAGGAATTTCTGAGGTGCAGGCAGGACACTAATTACGATTGAATATTGCAGGAATTAATGCTCCCGGTTGCACGTGGTTCCCGAGGGGAAGTCCAAAGGGGCTAAAGCTAGGCTTAGGAAGTTGAAAATCAGGATATATGCTGCAACACCAAGTAAGTTAGTCCTTTATACGTGCATGCAGGCGAGGTTTCTTGCAATACTAATCATTTGTGAAAATCTGTTCTATAAGCCACTTGTGAGGCTGAGGTACCCACCTCAGAGCTCGGTGTCAACAGAGTTTGCCAGGGTAGGCGACTCACTTGGAGGCAGTCCACACAAATTTTCACAAAGGGCAAAGGTAAAAGTTACACACATCTCAAGCCCAAACAGGCCACCCAGGGCTATCCCAGTCAAAACAGAAAGTGCTAAACTAGTATATGTACTTAAAGGGGTTGGGTAACAGAGGGTTAGGCAAAAATCTCAATTAGGAAAATATATATATTTAGTCACCATAACATAACATAACAGAAAACACCTTAATCCTAAATGCCCAAATGAGGGTACACAAGCAACAGCTGGCTTGAGGTCCAGCCACCATAATAACTATGCCTCGTCAGCGCCAAGCCCACTCTACTCCACTCCCAACCTCATTTCTTATTTCCTCACTCCTCCCACAGCACCCTGACCATGTCAGAGCCTGGTGAACATACAGGTAAGCCATATGAGAGCCTATGGCTTGAGTTGGATAAACAAAATGAGTGCACAACTACAAACTTATCTTAAATACACAGCATCTCCGACGCCAGCCTCTACATACCATGCTAATGTCACGTGACTTTCCCAAACCACCTTACTCCGCATACCCAAACATCCTTGGAAAATAAATCATTAACAGAATTTCTTTATAATTACAGTTAGAGTACTTTACAGTACCCCCAAATGCACATTATCAATTATAAAATTATTCTTTACAATTATAATATTCATACTATTATGGCACACTTCTCCACTATATGTACATTACGATGTCATGCAGAACCCTGCATAACAGACACCAACTGTAATTGGTTGTGCAGAAGAGTTTGCCCCATTTGTGTACACATATTGGCTTCTGTTGCTGAGGTATGACTTTAGGTAGTTGAGGGAGTGCCCTCTTATACCATAGTGCAACAATTTTATGTGGAGAAAGTCGTGGTCAACTCTATCGAAAGCTTTACGTAAGTCAATGAAGATCCCCAGTGGGACTTCTTTTTTCTCTATTAATGATTCATTTACATTTATTCCAATGCTGTCTAATTCCCACAATTTATGCACTGGCTCAATATCATCCTCTATGGAAGAATTATATTGGGGTACAACTTCATGAGTAAGACACACAGTGATAGTATTTGTAGTTTCGTCTAGTCATGCATTATTATTACGAGGAATCCTACCATACATTACATGGCCTCCAGCAGTCTTAAAAAGGGTAACACCACATTTCTTTACCATACCCTTTACAAAGGAGGCATAATAGTCACTATCTATCAAAATATTTATTGGGCCTACAGAATCATCATTTACACCAGAAGGTGCTAAATTTACATTATGTGAAAGTCTTTCTGTAGCTTTACTAAGCTTTATTGTGGATATTTTCTCTGGGAGCCTATCTACAATTACTGTGTGGCTTAGCGCTTCTTTTTGATTATAATAATAATAATACAATTACTGCATTAATACGTTTTTTTCTCATTGCCCAAACTGACAGTTACATAAACAGTGTTATACAATTGAAAACCTTTTATCTGAGAGAAAACCAGATAATTTTATCTGAGAGAAAACCAGAAAATTTTTATCTGAGAGAAAACCAGATAATTTTATCTGAGAGAAAACCAGATAATTTTATCTGAGAAAAAACCCAAATAATTTTATCTAGAGAAAACCAATAATTTTAGAGTTGTAGGATCTCCCATTTTTACCTTCATCCCATTAAGACTTTTACATTTACAGTTACATTTTAGATTTATGCCTTTAATCATCAATTTACCCTGTAACACAGGTAAGGCTACTTCAGCAAAACCATCATTATAACATTAAGCAGCAATTTTTACATTAGCTACTGTTATGTCAGGATTGTCAACATTATCATTATTATCAACATTATAATATAGACCTTTACACATAAACTATATGGTGTCTTCCTTTGGACTTTGATAACAGTTGTTTAATTTGTATGACAACCCTTTTACATTGTGTTTACTTAAACACCTGATACATCTGTCAAGTTCTTCCAATCTTTCAACTTATCATTCCGTGAATTGTATGCATTGCAGTTCTTAGAAAAATGATTCTTCTTCTTCTTATGACCAGAGCTTTGGTAAAAATGGGTAAGGAAGAAGGATGGGTTTAAGGATGGAAATATTGGAAAAGGGTGGGGGGGGGGAGAGGTAGGATATAAAAGGTAAGTGGCCCAACCACTTTGGTGTAATTTAAAAAGTGTATGTGAAATGATAAGATATTCTTTAAGGGGTATAATACTAACCCATCAGAGTCACATAGATATAACAGATATATAAGTACATGACTCTGAATTGGTAGTAATTATACAAGTTGCAATTGCATTTTTTTTTTCGATTGCACAACGGATATTTATGCGACAATAAGGCAATAATTTTCTGGCCAGTTTATAATTTCGTGACAATGGCTTCTTGTAGGTGGTGTCCAGCCATAGTAAATAGCATAATTTTTACATTAGAAAGTTATATAAGATGTCTCCCTAATTGGGGGCGATGATTTTCTCAGTATACATAGAATGGTTCTGGTGGTACCCAATCTTCTTCATCAGGTAAGTTACTCAAAATCATGGGTCGAGGGTAATCATCTTTATGGATAAAACGACGAACCCTCTGTGGGAGAGTCATTCTTTGAGTCCTGTGAGGCGGAGTATTGATGGTGTAATCGGTGGTATTTATCACTTGTATAGGATGTTCTCTATCTGGCATGTATAGTTCTTGCATTTTATAAAGTTGTTTCTTTTTTAGGGTGTCAAGGCGTACATTTATGGCAGTGATATCTTGTTGTGTGTGTAAATCTGCCATTTTAACTCTGTCTCTCCTCCTGGTATTGGTAATAAAGCGAAGAGCTCTATTCTGGACCCTTTGTAACCGTAGCATGTTGGTCTTTGTTGTTAATGACATTGGGACACAAGGGTATTCGAGTATTGGTCTTATTATCATTTTATACAGATGTTTTTTTGACATGACTCAAGAAATCGTAATGACACGATTGCAAACAAACCATACCCCCGGCCGGGATTGAACCCGCGGTCATAGAGTCTCAAAACTCCATCCCGTCGCGTTAGCCACTAGACCAGCTAGCCACAATAAGATTCAACCAACTAGGTATATTTCTACACCATAGGAAGGTTAGCACAGGCACCACTGTGACCACAAATGCAAGTTTTTACAGACGGCCACGCTAGCTGGAGATTCGTCTGTAAAAACTTGCATTTGTGGTCACAGAGGTGCCTGTGCTAACCTTCCTATGGTGTAGAAATATACCTAGTTGGATGAATCTTATTGTGGCTAGCTGGTCTAGTGGCTAACGCGACGGGCTGGAGTTTTGAGACTCTATGACCGCGGGTTCAATCCCGGCCGGGGGTACGGTTTTTTTGACATGTTGAGGGGCTTGATTGAATCGAAAGAGACTGCTAATACCGGCTTTGGCTATATTGATCTTTTTAGTTACATGAGATGTTGAGTGGAGCAGCCTGTCTAATTTCATATCCCAAAATCTTGTTAGGTTTCTAATGGCTACAGGTGTACCTCTGATGGAGATACCCCCTTTATCTTCAATTGTTGATGCAAAACATCCTATCGTGTTAAAAAGGACCTTGTCAGGTTTAGTCGTAATTCTCCATTTCTTTTTCCCCAATTTAAAGATGTTCGACAAAGTTCAATTTTCATTTTTTCTATGACTCTCTCAACTTGTATTTTCCTTTACCGGAGTTGTGAGACGACATGAATAACATCAATCTGCAAACTGTGTCACATTGTATCATAAAACTCTGGTTGAGGAAGGTCTTTCACATAAATGTTGAACAAAATTTGGACTTAGACAAAAACCCTTGTGGGACACCAGCCGTCGGTATAAAAGGCTCTGTCGACTTGCCATGAAAGGTGGAATGATTTTTTCGTTGAGTTAAGAAATTATATATTAATTTTGAAAAATCCAGTTATGGTCTGGTAGGTCAATGAGTTTGTATATAAGGCCATCATGCCATAAGCTATCAAAAGCTTTATGAACATCTCTGGTGGCAATTAAGGAAAGATTGCCCTGATGTTTTAGACTTGCTACAGTATCGAAAATAACATTTATTGCATGACGGTACCTCTTGTTTCTAAAGCCAATTGTTTTTCAGTAAAAAAGTTTATGAAACTCCATATAGTAGTTCATCTGTTGGAAATGAAATTCTCAAGAACTTTTCAGTGACTTAAAGTAGAGATATAGGTCTATAGGTCCCAGGTGGTGGATGCTTTATTGGGGTTTACCAAGAAAGATCATCGTTAGCAGTCTTTAAAAAAAACTGGAAAATGTCCTGAGGCCAAGATGGCATTAAAGATATTAACCAAAGACTGTTTACAATTTCTAGGTAGGAACTTTATTTGTTTCATTGTTATTCCAGAGAGGCCAGGGGCTCTATTTCTCATTCTTCCAATAAACCCGACTTATCTCTAGTAATGTAATAGGTCTAGTAAGCGGGTGGGTATCTTCAAGAGTTGAAGTATCGATGGAAGGTAGTGGGTTGTAGATCATCCAAGTTCTCATCTCTCCATTCATTTACTAACTGATAATGATTATTATTAAATTGACGACTGTTATTGTGGGAGAGAATTTTTCTCCCATACATCACCCATCAAAATTAGCCTGGTCCTGTGGAAACGTCAGTTTAATTCAACATCTTCATCATTCTCATCAGTGAAGGTATGAACTAGGTAGTTAGAACCTTGTGCTTTCCCCTAAAAGTTGTCGGATCTTACTCCAAAATTTTGCTGGTTCACGTTTAACGATTAACTTGAAGAATAGAAATTTCCATATGTCCCGTTTGTGTTGACTAATCATGTTAATTAATTCGTGCCTTTAATCGGTGCAGTGTAGCTGCTGGTGGGTTGTCGCGTTTGAAGAGCCTTCGACATTCTGCTTGATAAAATTTCTTTAAATTTCTCTAATTTCCCTAGTAGGTTTATATTGTTGGGTTTTTCTTTGTGGGAAACTAATTGGCAAGTTGCATTAGTAGCTTCAATAATTCGATTATGCAGGGACCTGATTACATCATCAATTGCACTGGAAGGTAGATTTTCCAAAGACACAATTTCATCTTCACCCAGATATGCCCTGAAGGGGTCAAAACCTAGGTTTTTAAGAAATTTGGGTTTTGGAGGGACAGGTATTCTAAATGGAAAAAGTTTGTAGTTGTATTATAACAGGGATATGGTCAGATCCTACATTTCCACCAGGAGATATACGACAGTGAAAGATGTCACAGTCTCTGCTTGTCAGTACTAAAATGGTGTCCCTGGATGAGGTCCAATGTACGATTTAAAGAAAGGGCCTTGAAAAGACAAGTTTCTAGCTGTCATGATATTAAAGATTTGTTTTCCTTTTAAGTCACCCAGTGGAACACCAGCTCCACAGTTGAAGAGGGCAGGGTGATGGCATTAAAAACTCCCGCTAGAATTGTTGGAATATTTCTGCTTAATAACCTATGTAGGGAATCGACCCCTATATTTTGTTGTCTCGGGGGAAAATATTTCCCTTCCTAAACACTAGTTGTCCATGAGACGTTGTCAGTTCATTTTCAAGAATGTTATCTTCATCAACATTGAATATTTTTAAATGTATAGCCTAATTTAACAAGATGGCTAACCCACCCAAAGGGGCCTCTCGATTTCTCCACAGCAGAGTATCCAGTTTAAATTTTAAAATGTGATCAACTCTTGCAGCTGTCTCGTTCAAAAGTATAACATCGGGGTTGTAGTTATGTAGTTCAACCTCAAAAAAGGTAACGGTTATTAAAGAAATGTTTAACATTAAGTTGGAAAATTGTAATCCCATTATTTCTTGCACTTCGCTCGTGTACTGCGGTCTGACGCTGCAAGAAATGTCACGGGGTTGTATCCACACTATTCCTGCTGGACTCGTCAAGGGAGGAGGGGAAATTTTGCGTGGGTGCTTGTGTATTTAAAAAAAACCATCATCTTCACTAGTGGTGTAATATTAACAGACTCATTAGAATCGTTAGAGTGTTAGAGTCATCATCATAAAACTGAGGTATGCTATTCCCAGTTACAGGAAACAGAGGCTCGTGAGAGTTAATGGGAGACTGTGGAGGGTCCAAGGGAATATTAGGTAGGCAAGGTGAGTTACCTTGGGGAAAATTCCTGTTCAACAGGATCAGCTTCTATAGCGGGAGAGTAGGCACCAATTTCTGGGGCATTGTTATGTTCAGTTTGAATTATCGGTTGAGGGGAGTTGACAAAACCCGGGGTTTTCGAGGTGGGCGATCCCTGGGCCAGGGGTGACTTAGGCTTTTTTTAGATTAGAGTATGGTACATACTTCTTTTTATGAGAAGGCTGGGTCATAATAGCCTTCACATTTTCTGGGATAGTGATGGGAGTGAATCCCATTAGCCATTAACAGATCATTTAAACCTGGGGAGCAGAGTTTTAATGTCCCACCTGCTATGTCTTTTTGGGCCCTGGTTAGTTAGTTAGTTTTAATATGTTTTTTTATGCACCCCATACCCATCCTGTGGGCGGTAGTCAAAAGATTAAAAGAGGTACATAATTGGTCCAGGGACTGGACTCCAAAGTTTTGATAGCTGAGCAAGTTACAGAGGTAATGAACTCACAATTTACAAAGGTAATAAACTCACAATTTACAAAGGTAATGAACTCACAATTTACAAAGGTAATGAACTCCAGGTAAGTCTGGTCACAATCATGACAAGTTACAAAGGTATTTACAGATTACAGAGGTACGTAATGGATCCAGGGACTGGGCCCCCAAAGTTTTGATAGCTGAACTAGGTACAAAGGTAATGAGCTCACAAGTTACAAAGGTAATGAATTCTGTAGAATGGTTACTTACGTTTATACTTTGGCTACAATCATGAACAAATTATAGAGTAATGAGCAATTCACACTTCCACACCCGGTCACAACTGTAATGAGTTATTGGTGCAAATATTGATTGTTGAGTCACACACACCACACACACACACACACACACACACACACACACACACACACACACACACACACACACACACACACACACACACACACACGCAGTGTAGTGGGTCACAAGCGCCAGGCTCCGAGGATCTTAGTGCTTTTAGGGCGTGTTTTAGCAGCTAGAAGCAACCAGTGTTAGTGACAACGTCAGTGAACAACCCTACAAGTGATAACCAATGTATTAGAAAAAATAAATAAAGTAAAGGCGAGAGAAAGCCTGAAATTATACAACAAAATTTCAAAGTGCCAGTTCGTTGAGGCCTAGTGGGCACCTGTTGCCACATTGTTACATATATACAAAGTACAAAGCTATGACTAAAGGAGAAAAGACCAAATAGAATTAAGAAAGGTGGTAACGACAAATGTGATGTGGCACACAGCGTGAACAAGCTAGCCTGAAAGGGATATATATAGTGAATAAATAAATATATATAAGCAGAGTGGTGGCAGCATAGGCCTGAGGATTAGCGCCGCCATAACAGGTTGTGTCTCACAAAATAAGTAGTGTACTTACCAAAATTGAAGTGTAAAAGTATAAAGAGCAGTATACAAGTGATAATGTGGTAAAATGAGATCCTCAAAAGGGAAAGAATATAGCCGAAAATCAAGGCGGAAGGGCGAGTTAACGAGTCCAACGTACAACGAGCACCGTACAGCAGCATCGTGCATCAGCATCTGGAGGACTCCCTTCTGAATAACGTACAAAATCACTTGTTTTGTGGTGGGCGGAATTCAGAGGTAGAGCCCCTGGCGACACTGGTAGCTGCTAATCTACACCCTACTCCCGACGATTATCATACACACAACACCTAGCAGTAGTGTATGAAGATAAAATTGTAGAGCAAGGACAAGTGACTACACCCTGACCAACAGTTTTTTGAGAGATAATGTTTTAGGACAACAAAGACAGTACAATCAGAAAGACAAGTATTGGGTACTCATGTGGTAAGAAGGTATGCAAAACTGGTGAAAGATGGACTTGTTTAACACACGCTAGTATCATCATTATTAGAACTACTCCAGTTTAATGGTATCCTCATTATAGAACGGTACACAGAAGAGAGTTGTATTTCTGGACATATAAACACCTGACGTGCTCACACACACCACAAACGCGCGCACACACATACACACTGCGGGCCGAAAGCTGGTCTCGACACCTGATAACCACAACTAGGGTGAGTACACACAGCTGATTCTCTTGAAATCTGACGCCGCACCCACAGACCCCCCAACTACCCTCAATCCCTCTTTTCCTCCCTCTCTCCCTGCCCTCCCCCTACTCGCTCACATCCCTCACTCTCTCTCTCTCTCTCTCTCTCTCTCTCTCTCTCCTCCTCTCTCATCTCTCTCATCTCTCTCTCTCTCATCTCTCTCTCATCCCTTCCCTCCCCTCTCTCTCTCTCATTCATCTCCTCTCTCTCTCCTCCTCTCTCTCTCACCTCTCTCTCTCTCTCTCTCTCCCTCTTCTCCTCGCTCCCATCTCCCTCTCTCTCCCTCTCTCTCCCCTCTCTCCCTCTCTCTCCCTCTCTCTCCCTCTCTCTCCCTCATCTCTCCCCTATCCTCTCCCTCTCTCTCCCTATCTCTCCCTCTCCTCCCTCTCTCTCCTCTCTCTCCCTCTTTTTTAACCCCTCCCTTCCTTCCACCCTCTCTCGCGTCCCCTCTCTCACTCTCATCTCACTCTCCTCTCTCTCTCTCCCTCCTCTCTCTCCTCTCTCTCTCTCTCCTCTCTCTCTCTATTTTTTTTTTTTTTTTTTTTTTTTTTTTTTTTTACACAGGGTTTGATAAGGTTAAGGATCCCACTTTATGAACAAGCTGTTTACAAGGTTAAGATTCCTAACTTATTGCAGCTAAGAGCGTTTACCTACATCAGCTCATTTGAAAGCATTTTTTGTTATGGGAAGACAAACAAGTAGGAACTGATGAAGTTGGAGCCATCTGTGGGCCCAGCAATTTTCATTGATCAACTAACTTTATTCGTTACATCATTATGCTGTACATGTGTTCCATACTCGAGTCATCCTGGGTATGTATGATCTCAGATGGAGTGGATGTTCTGTAGAAGGGTACACCCAGTGAAGTTGCTGCTTTCTGCCCGTCTTGTGCATAAAAAGCTTGTTTCACGCTGTCCTCGAAGCGGATCCAAGTGTGGTAATTTGACAATATTTGGCCTTGTACATAACAGTAAGGCCACCCACATCCCTCCTATGTGAGGCTCTGCTGAAATGATAGATCTATCCAGATGGTTCCAGGCGAGAGATGAGACTCTTGCTCTGTTCTCTACTCTGTCCAAGCAGTCCAGCAGAAGAGAGGGGCAGGCAAACCAAGAAAGTGGAGCATCTCAAGGTGTGAGCGTAACTTGTGCCTCGTACATGATCTGCAACCCCTACTGTCAAGCAGATGCGAGATACGCGAAGTGCTGTAAGCTTCCTGTCTGCCTTGTTTGCAATATTTAACAAACTGTTCTTCATGGTTAGTTTGAGTCAGAATTTCACCCAATGATATCAACTTTTCTTCTCCAGTGCCAACATCGTCCCATTCAGCCTTACTCCTGCGCCACTATTACCATCATGGTGCCTAGAGACTGAACATCATTTGCGTTTTTTCAGGTGCAAAGTTTACTTGCCATCTTATTACCCCAACAGAAATAGCACTCAGCTGTGATTGATGTAGCTAGAGCAGCTGGCATTTACTCTCTTGGATAAGTGAATGTCATGTAACATCTCTTGCATATGCATGTGATTCGGGATGAGAAGAAGAAGGTCGATTGAAGTAGACATTCCATAACAGTGACCCAGCACACTTCCTTGTGGAACGCTGCCCCAAAGAATGCCTTTCTGATTCCGTTCCATTAGATTACACGTAGAGATCTACCTGTGGTATCACTGAGAGACAAAGCGTAGAGCCTGCCAATTCCAGTGCTTGAAGTTTTGCTAAGAGGCCCTGGTGCCACTCACCCGTCGAAAGCGCCGGCAATGACCATGCTACCACACAGCTGACTTTGATTCATTCCAGTGACTGGTGCCACTAGTTGGAGAGGTTTAACAACAGATCAGCAGCAGAGTAACCTTTCCTGAAGCCATATTGACGATCACAAAGTAGAGTGGTAGTCAAAAAAACTCTCAATTGTCTGAGATTATTGTCTCAAGATCGTACCATGATTGGACAGTGAGTGACACTGGACCTGTAGTTGCTGATTTCTGCTCTGCTCTTCTTTTTTGTGAACAGGGACTACATTTGCCTCTTTCCATGGAGAGGGCTACATTTACATGTACTAGGCAGTGCTGAAAGATGCGAGTAGAGGAGCTGCTACTGGTGCTGCAACATCTTCACAACATCTTTGGCTCAACTTGTCTGGCCCACAGCCTTTTCTTGGTCAAGTGATTTAAGAAGGAAAATGCACCTCCTCCTGCCTTATGTCACAACACAGTTTTGACACAGTTCTTGCAGCTAGCCAAGGAGGTCCCTTGCTGATCAGGAAACTTGCATTTTGGTAGCAAAGGTTCAGCAAAGAGTTTCCGGCCTTCTCTTGACTACTAGTTAGAGGTGATCCCATCCTGTCGATTTTGAGGTGGAATAAGTCATCAGCAGATAACCTTGTCTGGTCCTTGACCAGGGACCACCAGTTTTGAGCCTACCCTAACCGGATGCAACTTTCTTTTAGTGTCCACCTCCCAGTTAGTAATGCCCACTTTTGAACATCACCCAGAAGCCTACAGGCTTGCTGTGCAAGTTCCTGTTATAGGTTGGAAGGAATGTCTCTATACCTTCGCCATGCTTGTACTTAGAGTAGCACAGCCTCTCTACAACGAAAGCCAAACCAAGGCTGATCTGTAGGCTGTGTCACATATTGCCGTGAGAATGTGTTCTTTGTTGCAGATAAGGATGTGTCCAGTGAAGGCTTTCACTTGGTTTTCAACATCCCCCCCTGGAGCAGAGCATTCCAGTCGGTGTGGCGAGTCTCAGAGCAAAGGGCTTGGCCAATTACCTACCTCTTTCCCATAGCCAGGTGTGCGTGTGGAATCCTCACCCTCGTTCGTTGGGATCTTAAGTGTGGTAAAAATAGCCTTGTGGTCAACGATCTCAACGTAGTCCGAGGGGTTGCCAAGTGACTATGCCTTCTGCCAGATCACACACACTGGGTTCAAGGGAGGAGCCATAGATATGAGTAGGGAATCAACAAAGTTTCTCATTGGCAAACACTGCAAGAAGTCATCAAAGTCCCCTGTAGAAAGGTCTGGTTGAGGTCACCAACAATTATAAATGTTTAGACAGTTGTGTTTGTGCAGAAGGAGTCTATAAAATTTTCCATTAGGAATTTGAATAGGTCAGCAGTTGCCACTGAGGTCTGTACATTGCACATGCTATACAGAGGTACTATGTTTATACAAGCTGAGAACATCATTTCAAGATTGTAGGGGGCAACATCTATGGGCTGGCATGAAACATTTTATAAGAAGCACACAGCAACACCACCTCCTTGCCCTTGCCTGTCCTCTTCTCATCCTAGTTACCACAATTTTCTTGCAAAGCTATTTCAGGATCCCTTCCATCCAAACATGTTTCAACAACACTATCTGTCGGGACGTCGAGTGTTTCACAAAGCTATTTGTGAGCTCTCCAATCATTAGTAATGAAACCTCTACTGTAGGCCGCAGGATGCTGATAGACTGCTCCCTCATGGAAGTGGTCAGCTTGAGGTGGTGGGTGTGTAGGAAAGTAAGGGCCTGCCTTGAGAGAGGAGGGTACGAGGCACTGCAGGATTGTAAGTCTGGGTGGTCTTGTAAAAAGGCCCAATCCCACCCTGATGGGCTGGGATAGGATTTAGCCTTAAGTGGTGACGGTGAGAGTGTTTACCATTCAGAGATCCTGCAGGTTTGTTCTGAAACAGGTCTCTAAACAGGTGGCCCCTGTCTGTCAAGTTCCATTTTCTTCCGACACTGGTACCATCCTTATGTCCTTCTAGTAGCAGTACGTTACACCTTATCTCCAGGCAGTTGTTGGCAGAGTGTGCCCCCTTCCGGTGACAGCGAGAGCACATCCTAGGTGGCCTGGGAGGGTGGAATCGGATTTGTTGAACCTCCAGTGTTTCGCATATTTTGTCTCTGAGTCTGCGCTGGTAACTGTGTTAGAGGAGGAGGGTGAGACGCAGTAAATGTCTTCCTCCACCACGTCCTCCTCCACGTCCGATACCCGCCCTCTACCAGTTCTGACAGATGTGTCCCTGCTAGGTTCGTACTTCGCGTAGCAGGTGATCAGGTGTCAGTGATAGTTTCCCTGATCACTAACTGCATCCTTCTCTGGTGGAGAAACTCCCTGCTCAAGCTTCTGTCGAAGCACTACTACCAGAATCTAGAATAGTATCGTCAGGTGTGCTGACAGGTGTAGGATCAGGATGTATGTTCACAGTCAAGTAGACTGCTGTGGGCTGAAGCAGAGATGTCATGTGTAGAGAATTAACTGATACAACTTCCCGTTGCTGGAAGTAGGTTTTGTTCCCTCTGTGTTGTCCAGAGCTATTGTGTAGAATTCCAAAGGTAAGTGTTTTTGAACTTTTCTGTCAGTCTGTGGGACCTTAACATGACAAATTCCACCCGCTGTGTACCCCTCTCTCTCATCTCTCTCCCTCTCTCTCACTCTATCACCCTCTCTCCCCTCTCTCCCTCCTCTCCCTCTCATCTCCCTCTCTCTCCTCCTCTCTCCCTCTCATCTCCCTCTCTCTCCTCTCTCTCCCTCTATCTTCCCGCTCTCTTCCTCTCTCCTCCCTCTCTCCCTCTCTCCCTCTCTCTCCCTCTCCCCTCTCTCTCCCCCTCTCCCTCTCTGCATTCCCTCTCTCCCTCTTTTTTTGTTTTTTTTTTTTTTTTTTTTTTTTTTTACCAGGGTTTGACAAGTATAAGGATCCCTAGCTTTATTGACCAGCATTTATCAGTTAAGGATTCCTAACTTTATTGGCATGCTAAGAGCCTGTTACCTACATCAGCTCATTGAAAGCATTTTTTAGTTATGAGACATACAAGTAGGGAACAGGATGAAGTTTGGAGCCATCTGTGGCACAGCATGTTTTCATTAGATCCACTGACGTTATCTCGTTACATCATTATGCTTGTTCGAATTTGTTTCCATACCTCCGAGTCATCCTGGGTATGTAATATCTCAGATTGAAGTGATTTCTGAGAAGGGTACAGCAAGAGTGAAGTTGCTGCTTTCTGCCCCGTCTGTGGCATAAAAGCATTTGATTCACGCTGTCCTCGAAGGTGGATTCCAAGTGGTAATTTTGACAAATATTGCCTTGTCCTTAACAGTAAGGCCACCCACATCCCTCCTATGTGAACTGCTCTGCTGAAATGACAGATCTTCCAGGATGGGTCCCAGGCGAGAAGATAGACGTCCTGCTCTGTTCCTACTTCTGGTCAAGCGTCCGCAGATGAGAGGGGGGGCAGGCAAACCCAAGAAATGGAGCAACTCAAGTGTGAGCGGACATGTGCCTCTACAGAATCATGCAACCCTACTGTCAAGCAGATGCAGATTACGGCGAAGTGCTGTAAGCTTCCTGGCTGCCTTGTTTTTGCAAGATTTACAACATGGGTCATCATGGTTAGTTTGGAGTCACATTCATTTACTCCCCACGATATCAACCTTCTCCTCCAGTTGCCAACATCGTCCCATACATCCGTTACTACTGCGCCACATTACCATCATGGGTGCCCTCAGACAACATCATTTGCGTTTTTTCAGTGCAAAATGTACTTCCATCAATTTCCCCAAGCTGATATATCTCTCAGCTGGTATTGATGTCGCTTTGAGCAGCTTGCAATTCATCTCTCTCTCTCCTCGCTCCTCCTCTCTCTCTCCCCTCTCTCCCTCTCTTCTCCACCCTCTCTTCTCACTCTCTCTCTCTCTTCTCCTCTCACTCCCTCCCCCCTCTCTCTCTCTCTCTCTCTCGCTTCTCTCTCTCTCTCTCTCTCTCTCCCCTCTCCCTCTCTCCCGCTCTTCCTCTCTCCTCATCTCCCTCCTCTCTCCTCTCTCTCCCCTCTCTCTCTCTCTCCCTCTCTCTCCCTCTCTCTCACTCCCTCTCTCTCTCCCTCTCTCTCTCTCCTCCTCTCTCTCTTCTCCCCCAAATCTCCCTCTCCCTCCTTCTCTCCCTCTCTCTCCTCCCCTCTCATCTCATCCCTCCTCTCTCTCTCCCACTCTCCCCACTCTCTCTCGCTCTCATCCCTCTCCCTCTCTCTCTCCCCTCTCTCCTCTTCTCCTCTCCTCTCTCCTCTCTCTCTCTCTCACCTCTCTCTCTTCTTCTCTCTCCCTCTCTCTCTCTCTCTCTCTCTCTCCTCTCTCTCTCCCCTCTCTCCCTCTCTCACCCTCCTCTCCCTCTACCTCTCTCTTCCCTCTCTCTCCTCTCTCATCCCTCTCTCTCTCTCCTCCCCCCCTCCCCCCCCCCCTCTCCCTCTCCTCCCCCTCTCTCTCCCTCCTCTCTCCTCCCTCTCCCTCTCCCTCATTCTCTCCCTCTCTCTCTCCCTCCTCACTCCCTCTCTCTCTCCACTCTCATCTCTTCCTCACTCTCCCTCTCTCTCTCCCTCTCCTCCCACTCTCTGCCCTCTCTCTATCTCTCCCTCTTCCTCCCTCTCTCGCTCCCTCCATCTCTCCCCCTCTGTCTCTCCCTCCTCTCTCCTCTCTCTCCTCTCCTCTCTCTCTCTCTCCTCCGCTCTTCCTCGTCTCTCCTCCTCTCTCGTCTCCCCCTCTCTCCCTAGCTCCCCATAACCCAATCTCTCACCTCCCTCATCTCTATAGGCTCTTCTCTCCATCTCTCCATTTCTCTCTCTCGTAGCCTTTCCCTCGCCTCTCCTTTCCCCTCTCTCTCTCATTTCTCTCCCTCTCCCTCTCCCTCTCTTTCTCCCTCTCTCTACACTTTCTCTACCCTACCCCCTCACAATTCCACTCTCCACCCCCCATGGTCTTATTCCCACACCCCCATACTCCTCCTCTCTCTCCCTCTCTAACCCTTTCTCTCTCCTCTCTCTCCCTCTTTCTACCCTTTCTCTCTCACTCTCTCTACCCCTTCTCTCTCCCCCCCACACTCCCCCTCCCCCTCTAGCCTTACGGTCTGCGGGAACAAAAAAAAAAAAAAAAAAAAAAAAAAAAAAAAAAAAATATGGGTGGCCTTAGAGGACGAAAACCACCAGAGATCTGGTAGAAGAAACAGGGAGGAAAGACTGGAGTTAGAGCTCGCAAAAAAGGGAGGAAAGAGTGGGGAAGGAAGATAGTAAGCTTGTAAGAAAAATGGAGGAGGCGGAAATCTGAAAGTGCAGGAAGTGGACGTACAGGGTCTTAGCAGCAGAAGCAAGGATACAGTGCTTAGAAGGAAACGCAAAGCCTGAAACAGATGAGAGAGACCAATGACAATTTTTCAGATGTGCAATCAGGAAATATCAAAGTCAGGCCACAGACAAGGGATGGTAAGCAACAACGTAGACTGCCGAACGGAACCCTAATCCAGTCCCACGTGGGGCCAGGGAAAAGAACGACGAGCACACGATAATCAAACGACAGGTCTGAAGACAATGATGGAAAATCAAAAGTCAGGCGCAGATTAGGGGATGGTACGCAACACGGAGACATGCCGTACAGACGAAGGACCTATCAGACCCACGTTGGCTAGGGAAAAAGACGAGAGCACACTAAGATCAACGACAGTCCGAATACAATGAAGGTTTGTTATATGCAGAGATTCTAGCGCCAACTGCAGTAAAGCAAGGGACACCTGCAGGAAAGACAGACACGAGAATAGAATTTCAGATATACAGGGAACTGAAGGCAAGAACATGTCAATGGCAGAAATAAAATGCCTCAAGGAAAGCAGATGGAAGACTCAGTGGGAGTAGAAAGGCGAGGTCATTTTGTGTACGCCCAGAAAGCCAAGTGGCCAACTTGAAGAAATAAAACAGGAGGAAAGAAAAAAATGATTGAAGCACATGAAACAATAGGGGAGGGCAGATATGACCCAGGAGACAAATTTTCAAGAAATGGTGGTTTGCGAAGGAAGGATTACGGCATGTCAGAGTAACTTCAAGGAAGAAATAGTTCGAAATCAGGATTCAGCAAGAGAACGCAAGACTGAGGGACAAAGAGGGTACCATAGAGAATACCTCGACCGCGAACCAGAACACAAGAAGGAAAGACTTATTCAATACAACTGAAAAGAGAGGGTACAGAGACGCAAGGAGGAACGGAGAAGCAAATGAAAATGAGCCAGGACGCCAGACAACAGGAGGAAGGCAAACACCCCCCACAGAATCTCCCGACCCAAAGACCCCACCCGGCACATTCCCAACGAACTGAGCACACCTATACTCCAACCCACCTCACGTTCCCTCTGCCACCAACCCCCATAACACAAACCTCAACCCAACAGCTGTCCCTTATGGCATTCTGACCCACCCCCAACAACACATACGCCCACCTACAACCACAAGCCCCTATAGACCACTACCCCCCACCAAGGCTCTCCCTCCCCAACCCCATAACTTGCAGACACACAATGATAGAAAAGAATCTAATGGTTTGGTACACCAAACGCGGATGGAATAACGAATAAACATAGGAGTGGCATGAAAGAAATCAGTGAAAGCCCAGACATCATAGCAGTCACAGAAACAAAACTCGCTGAGACAATAACACCACAATCTTCCCAACAGGATATCATATCCTTAGAAAGATAAAGGAGAAAGAGGGGGAGAGGGGTTGCACTGCTCATAAAACACCATGGATTTGAGGTAAATGAAGGCATGACATGGATTGGAGAAAAGACTACATTGTAGTACAATTCAAAGTCCGGAGAACATAAGTAGTCATGGAGTGATTTATAACCCACCACAGAACGCAGAGGCCAGAGAGGATACGAAGAAAACAACAGGGTGTTGGTGGACACAATACTGGCTTGAGTGGCAAGAAGAGCTCACTCGAGCAAGCAAAAGTTACTGTACTTGGATGGCGATTTCACCCACCGGGAGATCGACTGGGAAAACCTGGAGCCACATGGGGGTCCCCGAAACATGGAGATCCAAGGAGATAGATATGGGTACTTGAAAACCTCATGCATCAACATGTCCGGGTACACAGCCAAGTGAGAGGGGAGGATGAGCCATCAAGACAGATCTTGTGTTCAACCCGAGTCAGTTCAGACATCGAGACCATCACTACAGAGGGCCCCTTGGAGCTACGATCATGTGGGTTCTGAAGTTTTGGACTATATAGTTAGTTCCAAGTGAGTAGTAACAGAACTGAAGGGACAGTCAAACTATAAAAGGGGGGACTACACAGGTATGAGAAACCTTCCTGCAGGAGTCAGTGGGACTGAGAAATTGGTAAAAAATCATTAAACAAGATGATGGAATAATGTGGCAACAAAGTGCAAGGAGGCTGAGGAAAGGTTTTGTTACCCAAGGGAAACAGAAATAATAGGAAGAATCAAAACGATCCTGGTTTTACCCGAAGGTGTAGGGAGGCCAAAAACTAAGTGCAACAGAGAATGGAAAAGGTACAGGAGGCATAGGACCCAGGAAAACAAGGAGATTAGTAGAAAGCCAGAAACGAGTATGCCAGATAAGGCGGAGGCCCAGCGACAGTATGAAAACGACCATAGCATCGAAAGTCAAATCGACCGCAAAACTGCGTATAGCATCATAAGGAGGATACAACAGTCAAGACCAGTGATAAGGCTGAGGAAAGAAGTGGAGAACTCACTAAAACGATCAAGAGGTACTGCGGAGCACAATCATCGAATTTTAAGGAAGTTTTTACAGTAGAGACAAGGACGGACTCTGGGGACAGACAGATGGGGACACCAACCAGGAATTACCAACAAATTGTTGGACGACATACATACAGATGAGGAGGGAGGTGAAGAAACTGCTACTGTGGACATCATACCTCAAAGGCAATGGGACCGACAACACTCTCCATGGGTCCTTAGAGAGGAGCAGATATGTTGTGTGTACCACATACCACAATCTTCAACACCTCCTGGAACCTGGCAACTACCTTAGTTATGGAAGACGCAAATGTAGTTCCCATTTTCAAAAAAGGAGACAGAAAAGAGGCCTAGTCATTGACTGTGTATAGAATGCAAATTAATTGAGAAGATTATCAGGAGGAGAGTGGTGGAGCCACCTGGAACGGAACAGGAGTATAAATGCCAACACAGACACGGAATCACGGAAGGCAAATCTGTGTCCACAAACCTTCTGAGTTTTATGATAAAATAAAAGAAGTAAGACAAAGAGAGAGGGTGGGTTGATTGCATCTTCTTGGACTGCAAAATGCCTTTGAACACAGGTTCCTCACAAGAGCTTAGTGTCAGAAGCTAGAGCATCAGGCGCAAATACCGTCGGAAGCACTGCACTGGATCAGAGAATACCTGACATGGAGCAACAACGAGTCAGGGTACGTAATGAAGTATCACAGTGGGCACCTGTGACGGCGGGTCCCACAGGGGTCGGCCTAGGACCAGTGCTGTTTTTTGGTATATGTGAACGACATGACGGAAGGGTTAGACTCCAGAAGTGTCCCTGTTTGTCAGATGATGTGAAAGTTAATGCGGAGAAATTAAATATGATGAGGCCCAGGCAGGACTTCAAAGAGACCTGGACAGACTGACACCAGGTCCAGCAAATGGCTTCTCGAATTTAATCCTGCCCAATGCAAAGTCATGAAGATTAGGGGAAGGGCACAGAAGACCACAGACAGAGTATAGCTAGGTGGCCAAAGACTGCAAAAAACAAACAAAAAAAAAAAAAAAAAAAAAAAAAAAAAAAAAAAAAAAAATAAAAATACAAAAAAAAACAAAAAAAAAACAAAAAACCCCTCACGATGAACTTACCTGAATTATCAAAACGTTCAAGGAGAAAGATCTTGGGGTGAGTATAACACCGAGCATGTCTGCCGGAAGCACATCATCAATCAAATAACTGCTGCGCATATGGGGCGCCTGGCAAACCTGAGAACACATTCCGGCACCTTAGTAAGGAATCATTCCAAGACACTTACACCGGTGTATGTTCAGGCCATACTGGAGTAGCAGCACCTGTTTGGAACCTCGACCCTTGATAAAGCACGTCAAGAAACTAGAGAAAATACAAGGTTTTGCAACAAGTTAGTTCCAGAGCTAAGGGGAATGTCCCTATGAAGAAAGATTAAGAATTCGGCCTGTACGACACTGGAGACAGTAAGGGTCAGGGCAAATAACGTCATATAAAATACTGCGTGAATAGACAAGTGGACCAAGACAGGATGTTCCAGGGAGGGGACACAGAAACAAGAGCCACAATTGGAAGTTGAAGACACAAATGATCAGAGAAGATATAGGAAGTATTATCATCCGTCATAGAGTTGTATGCAGTGAAAAGCCCCCCTAGAAAATGGACGTAGTGGAGGCAGGACCATACACAGTTTTTAAGACGAGGTTGATAAAGCGCATGGACGGGGGAGAGAGGGTCTGTACAACCGTGAAGAGGCGGGGCCAGGACTAGGACTCGACCCCGGCAACCACACAAATAGGTGATCCAAATAGGTGAGTACACACACACACACTTTAGTGTAAATCTTTTATGCACCCCATACCCATACCTGTGGGCGGTAGCAAGAGATTACAAAGGTCCATAAGGGCTATCCAGTGAACTGGACCCCAAAGTTATGAAATAGCTGAACTAGTTACAAAGTAATGAACCCAGGTAGATCAGGTCACAATCATGCAATCAGAGGTAATGAATCAGCTTCACTCCTATACATGGTTACATCATGAACAAATTACACAGTAATGAACCACCTGATACTCCACACCTGGTCACAATTGGAATGAGTATCAATACAAATATTAATTGGATCATACACTCCCACTAGCGCGCGCGCGCCGCACATACCCACACGAGGGCGCACCACGGACATGTGCACACGAGCGGACAAATATATGCAGACACACAAGGACGCACACCAACACACACCACACCCCCACACACACACACAACCAACACCCACACACACACACCCTCACACACAAGCCCTCACACACACACACACAACCCTCACACACACAACACAACACACACACACCCACACACACACACCCCTAACCAGAAAAATATTCCAATACATCTATCGAAACAGGGAGAATTGTGCCCAGAGCATGGAAGACCAGCAAATGTTAGTCCCAATCTTAAAAAAGGAGACAGACATGAAGCATAAAATACTACAGACCAGTGTCACTGACATGTATAGTATGCACAATCCATGGAGAAAGATTATCAGAGACGAGTGGTGAACACCAAGAAAGGAATGCTCTCATCAAAGCAGCCAGCATGGTTTCAGGGACGGGAAATCCTGTGTCAACAAAAACCCTTACTGGAGTTCTATGAAATGGGTGACAGCAGTAAACAAGAGAGAGAGGGGTGGGTGATGCATTTTCTTGGAACTGCGCAGAAGGCGTTAGACAACAGTTCCACACAAAGATTGGTGAAAAATTGAGGACCAAGCAGGGATAACAGGGAAGGAACGACAATGGCTCAAGGGAATACTTGTCAGGAAGACAGCAGCTCGTCATGGTACGTGGGCGAGTGTCAGAGTGGGCCACCTGTGACCAAGCGGGTCCCGCAGGGTCAGTCCTAGGACTCATGCAGTTTCTGGTTTTTGTGAACGACATGACGGAAGGAATAACCTCGCGTGTCCCTGTTTGCAGATGACGTGAAGTAGATGAGAAGAATTACTCTCGATCGAAGACAGGCGAACAACAAAGGATCTGACAGGCTGCAAAACTGGTCCAGCAATTGGCTCCTGGATTCAATCCCACCAAAGTGCAAAGTCATGCAAGATTGGGAAGGGCAAAAAAGGCCGGAACGGAGTACAGTCTAGGGGGTCCAGAGACTACAAACCCTCACCAAGGAAAAGGATCTGGGTATGAGTATAACACCAGGCACATCTCCTGAAGCGAAACATCACACCAAATAACTGCTGCAGCATATGGGCGCCTAGCAAACCTCAGAACAGCAAACCGACATCTTAATACGGAATCGTTCAAGGACCCTTTACAACCGTATACGTAGGCCATATTGGCGTAGGCGCACAGTTTGGAACCCTCACCTACCAAGCACGTAAAGAAAACTAAGAAAGTGCAAAGTTTGCAACAAGACTATCCCAGAGCTAAGAGGTATGTCCTACAACGAGGAATGGTATAAGAAATCAACCTGACGACACGGAGACAAAGGAGAGATAGGGTGGACCATGATAACGACATACAAAAACTGAGAGAATTGACAAGGTAACCAAAACAGATGTTCCATAGATTTGTACACAGTAAACAAGGGGACGACAGTTGAAGCTAAAGACCCCAGATGAATCACAGGATTGTTAGGAAGTATTTCTTCAGCCACAGAGTAGTCGTAAGTGGAATCGTTTGGGAAGCGATGAATGGAGGCAGGAATCCATACATAGCCTTAAGTTCAACAGATAGTACATAAGCTCACGGCTCAGGGGAGTGACCTAGTAGCGATCCTGAAGAGGCGGGGCCAGGAGCTCGACCGACCCCCGCAACCCAACTAGGTGAGCACTAGTGATACACACAACCCACACATGCACACACACACCCACTACACTGCACACAACACCCACAACACGCACACGACACACACACACACACGCACACGACCACACACACACCCTCACACCACACCCGACACACACCTCCTCACACACACCCACACACACGCAACGCCGACACACACACCACCCACACACAACACTCACACACCACACCACATCACACACACACCCTTCACACAACACCCCACACACAAACACACACACAAAAACACACACACACACACACACAACACACACACACACACACCCACACACACAAACACACACATTTTTAAAAAAGAGACAGAAAAGAGGCCTAAACTCTAGACCTGTGTCATTGACGTGTATATATACAAAATTATGGAGAAGATTATCAGGAGGAGATTGTGGAGCACCTGGAACGGAAACAGAGTATAAATGCCAACCAGCACGGATTCCTCACGGAAGCAAATCCTGTGTACAAACCTTCTGGAGTTTTAACTGATAAAATAACAGCGTAAAAATTAGAGAGAGGGTGGGTTGATTGCATCTTCTTGGACTGCCAAGAAGGGGCCTTTGACACAGTTCCTCACAAGAATTCTGCAGAAGCTAGAGCATCAAGGCGCATATAACAGGAAGGGCACTGCATGGATCAGAGAAGACCTACAGGAGGCAACAACGATCATGGTACGGAATGAAGTATCACAGTGGCACCTGAGACACGGGGTCCCCACATGGTCCGGTCCTAGGACCAGTGCATTTTTTTGATATGTAACGACATGAAGAAGGGTTAGACTCAATGTCCTGTTTGAAGATGAGGTGAAGTTAAAGAGAGAATTAAATCTGATGAGGGAACCAGCAGGACTTATCAAAGAGACCTGGACAGACCTGGACACCTGTCCCAAATGGCTTCCTCGAATCTAATCCTGCCAAAATGCAAGTCATGAAAGATTGGGAAGGGCACAGAAGACCCAGACAGAGTATAGCTAGTTTTAAATAAGTGACCCACTGTATCAGAGCAGATCGACAGTCCCCGAACCCGGACTGGTCCGAACCCTTGAGACTGGTCCGAACCGGACGTTCAAACAGTTTCGTTGGACCATAAAGCAGACTGTAAATGGATGGGTTGTAGGCGCCCTATAAACACAAACATTTAAAAATCGAGGAATGTGACGGTAAGGCTGTCCAATATACAAAAAAGAGTTAGAAACAGAAATATAAAAGCTAGAGCTCATCTAAGGTTATTAATATATAATCAAGAGGTTGCTAGTAGAGAATTGCAGTAAATCGCAACCATTCGGCTCATCCTATGAAGCTGTGTAGTCTGTGGTCCCAGTCCAAACAAACGGCTTCCACATGGATAAATTGTCATTTTTGTGGAAATTGGTGTCACGCCCCGTGTGCAGATATCCCAGAACTAGCTACAAGCCGTATTACAACAGAGAAGGTGTTTTTTGGTATCCAAATGAGAAAATCTGTTGACTAAAATCACAAGGGTCGCTTAAAAGAACAACATCAAACTGCTTTCATAAAAAACCCTGGAGCTTTCTACTACAACAGATGGGAACATAAAAAGTCAGGGCTGGGGGGGGGGGAATGGTACTGCCTTGATACTGGCCATTGTAGTCACAAAACTGTAGGCTGGAGGTGATGGTCCCTGGTAGCAGTAAATGTGGTGCTGATAGTGCTGCCTGGGCGACAGTAATGAGACTGCTGGAGGTGCTGTCCTGGGAGACCAGAAATTGTGAGCGGGCAGTGAGATGCGCTGTGTCCTTGGTGAGACATAAGTCTTAGGGGAAAGCAGTGGTGAGAGTATCATAGTGTGCCGGCGGTGGCGTGGGCTATGGCGGTATGATCTACGCGTCATCATGCAGACATGCGCGAGGCTTAGTTAAGCAGCTAGAAAGCAACCAGTTGTTAGTGCCAACTACGGACAGTGAACAACCCTACAAGGATAACCATGAATTAGAAAAAATATATAAAGAGAAAGGCAGAGAATGCCGAAATAATACAACAAAATTTCAAAGTGCCAGTACGTTTGAGCCTAGTGGGCACCTGTTGCCACATTGTTACATATATACTAAGTACAAAGCTATGACTAAAGGAGAAAAGACCAAATAGAATTAAGAAAGGTGGTAACGACAAATGTGATGTGGCACACAGCGTGAACAAGCTAGCCTGAAAGGGATATATATAGTGAATAAATAAATATATATAAGCAGAGTGGTGGCAGCATAGGCCTGAGGATTAGCGCCGCCATAACAGGTTGTGTCTCACAAAATAAGTAGTGTACTTACCAAAATTGAAGTGTAAAAGTATAAAGAGCAGTATACAAGTGATAATGTGGTAAAATGAGATCCTCAAAAGGGAAAGAATATAGCCGAAAATCAAGGCGGAAGGGCGAGTTAACGAGTCCAACGTACAACGAGCACCGTACAGCAGCATCGTGCATCAGCATCTGGAGGACTCCCTTCTGAATAACGTACAAAATCACTTGTTTTGTGGTGGGCGGAATTCAGAGGTAGAGCCCCTGGCGACACTGGTAGCTGCTAATCTACACCCTACTCCCGACGATTATCATACACACAACACCTAGCAGTAGTGTATGAAGATAAAATTGTAGAGCAAGGACAAGTGACTACACCCTGACCAACAGTTTTTTGAGAGATAATGTTTTAGGACAACAAAGACAGTACAATCAGAAAGACAAGTATTGGGTACTCATGTGGTAAGAAGGTATGCAAAACTGGTGAAAGATGGACTTGTTTAACACACGCTAGTATCATCATTATTAGAACTACTCCAGTTTAATGGTATCCTCATTATAGAACGGTACACAGAAGAGAGTTGTATTTCTGGACATATAAACACCTGACGTGCTCACACACACCACAAACGCGCGCACACACATACACACTGCGGGCCGAAAGCTGGTCTCGACACCTGATAACCACAACTAGGGTGAGTACACACAGCTGATTCTCTTGAAATCTGACGCCGCACCCACAGACCCCCCAACTACCCTCAATCCCTCTTTTCCTCCCTCTCTCCCTGCCCTCCCCCTACTCGCTCACATCCCTCACTCTCTCTCTCTCTCTCTCTCTCTCTCTCTCTCTCCTCCTCTCTCATCTCTCTCATCTCTCTCTCTCTCATCTCTCTCTCATCCCTTCCCTCCCCTCTCTCTCTCTCATTCATCTCCTCTCTCTCTCCTCCTCTCTCTCTCACCTCTCTCTCTCTCTCTCTCTCCCTCTTCTCCTCGCTCCCATCTCCCTCTCTCTCCCTCTCTCTCCCCTCTCTCCCTCTCTCTCCCTCTCTCTCCCTCTCTCTCCCTCATCTCTCCCCTATCCTCTCCCTCTCTCTCCCTATCTCTCCCTCTCCTCCCTCTCTCTCCTCTCTCTCCCTCTTTTTTAACCCCTCCCTTCCTTCCACCCTCTCTCGCGTCCCCTCTCTCACTCTCATCTCACTCTCCTCTCTCTCTCTCCCTCCTCTCTCTCCTCTCTCTCTCTCTCCTCTCTCTCTCTATTTTTTTTTTTTTTTTTTTTTTTTTTTTTTTTTACACAGGGTTTGATAAGGTTAAGGATCCCACTTTATGAACAAGCTGTTTACAAGGTTAAGATTCCTAACTTATTGCAGCTAAGAGCGTTTACCTACATCAGCTCATTTGAAAGCATTTTTTGTTATGGGAAGACAAACAAGTAGGAACTGATGAAGTTGGAGCCATCTGTGGGCCCAGCAATTTTCATTGATCAACTAACTTTATTCGTTACATCATTATGCTGTACATGTGTTCCATACTCGAGTCATCCTGGGTATGTATGATCTCAGATGGAGTGGATGTTCTGTAGAAGGGTACACCCAGTGAAGTTGCTGCTTTCTGCCCGTCTTGTGCATAAAAAGCTTGTTTCACGCTGTCCTCGAAGCGGATCCAAGTGTGGTAATTTGACAATATTTGGCCTTGTACATAACAGTAAGGCCACCCACATCCCTCCTATGTGAGGCTCTGCTGAAATGATAGATCTATCCAGATGGTTCCAGGCGAGAGATGAGACTCTTGCTCTGTTCTCTACTCTGTCCAAGCAGTCCAGCAGAAGAGAGGGGCAGGCAAACCAAGAAAGTGGAGCATCTCAAGGTGTGAGCGTAACTTGTGCCTCGTACATGATCTGCAACCCCTACTGTCAAGCAGATGCGAGATACGCGAAGTGCTGTAAGCTTCCTGTCTGCCTTGTTTGCAATATTTAACAAACTGTTCTTCATGGTTAGTTTGAGTCAGAATTTCACCCAATGATATCAACTTTTCTTCTCCAGTGCCAACATCGTCCCATTCAGCCTTACTCCTGCGCCACTATTACCATCATGGTGCCTAGAGACTGAACATCATTTGCGTTTTTTCAGGTGCAAAGTTTACTTGCCATCTTATTACCCCAACAGAAATAGCACTCAGCTGTGATTGATGTAGCTAGAGCAGCTGGCATTTACTCTCTTGGATAAGTGAATGTCATGTAACATCTCTTGCATATGCATGTGATTCGGGATGAGAAGAAGAAGGTCGATTGAAGTAGACATTCCATAACAGTGACCCAGCACACTTCCTTGTGGAACGCTGCCCCAAAGAATGCCTTTCTGATTCCGTTCCATTAGATTACACGTAGAGATCTACCTGTGGTATCACTGAGAGACAAAGCGTAGAGCCTGCCAATTCCAGTGCTTGAAGTTTTGCTAAGAGGCCCTGGTGCCACTCACCCGTCGAAAGCGCCGGCAATGACCATGCTACCACACAGCTGACTTTGATTCATTCCAGTGACTGGTGCCACTAGTTGGAGAGGTTTAACAACAGATCAGCAGCAGAGTAACCTTTCCTGAAGCCATATTGACGATCACAAAGTAGAGTGGTAGTCAAAAAAACTCTCAATTGTCTGAGATTATTGTCTCAAGATCGTACCATGATTGGACAGTGAGTGACACTGGACCTGTAGTTGCTGATTTCTGCTCTGCTCTTCTTTTTTGTGAACAGGGACTACATTTGCCTCTTTCCATGGAGAGGGCTACATTTACATGTACTAGGCAGTGCTGAAAGATGCGAGTAGAGGAGCTGCTACTGGTGCTGCAACATCTTCACAACATCTTTGGCTCAACTTGTCTGGCCCACAGCCTTTTCTTGGTCAAGTGATTTAAGAAGGAAAATGCACCTCCTCCTGCCTTATGTCACAACACAGTTTTGACACAGTTCTTGCAGCTAGCCAAGGAGGTCCCTTGCTGATCAGGAAACTTGCATTTTGGTAGCAAAGGTTCAGCAAAGAGTTTCCGGCCTTCTCTTGACTACTAGTTAGAGGTGATCCCATCCTGTCGATTTTGAGGTGGAATAAGTCATCAGCAGATAACCTTGTCTGGTCCTTGACCAGGGACCACCAGTTTTGAGCCTACCCTAACCGGATGCAACTTTCTTTTAGTGTCCACCTCCCAGTTAGTAATGCCCACTTTTGAACATCACCCAGAAGCCTACAGGCTTGCTGTGCAAGTTCCTGTTATAGGTTGGAAGGAATGTCTCTATACCTTCGCCATGCTTGTACTTAGAGTAGCACAGCCTCTCTACAACGAAAGCCAAACCAAGGCTGATCTGTAGGCTGTGTCACATATTGCCGTGAGAATGTGTTCTTTGTTGCAGATAAGGATGTGTCCAGTGAAGGCTTTCACTTGGTTTTCAACATCCCCCCCTGGAGCAGAGCATTCCAGTCGGTGTGGCGAGTCTCAGAGCAAAGGGCTTGGCCAATTACCTACCTCTTTCCCATAGCCAGGTGTGCGTGTGGAATCCTCACCCTCGTTCGTTGGGATCTTAAGTGTGGTAAAAATAGCCTTGTGGTCAACGATCTCAACGTAGTCCGAGGGGTTGCCAAGTGACTATGCCTTCTGCCAGATCACACACACTGGGTTCAAGGGAGGAGCCATAGATATGAGTAGGGAATCAACAAAGTTTCTCATTGGCAAACACTGCAAGAAGTCATCAAAGTCCCCTGTAGAAAGGTCTGGTTGAGGTCACCAACAATTATAAATGTTTAGACAGTTGTGTTTGTGCAGAAGGAGTCTATAAAATTTTCCATTAGGAATTTGAATAGGTCAGCAGTTGCCACTGAGGTCTGTACATTGCACATGCTATACAGAGGTACTATGTTTATACAAGCTGAGAACATCATTTCAAGATTGTAGGGGGCAACATCTATGGGCTGGCATGAAACATTTTACAAAACCTGGAAAATCCAGAGGGACTGTCCCGAATTTGCAACCGAAAATCACTCATACGAAAGAAAAAGCTTGGGAGATGCACCATCCCCCAATAAAAAAGCAGGGGTGTCATAGCACTTTAAAGAGACCTACAATAAGTGTCGGGGGCCCGGGGATGTTCAACTGCCCCCCAGCAAACATAAGGGGATTACCAACAGACCCCTGGCAGTCTTCAAGTGGCACGGACAAGCACCTAAAGTCAGTTCTGATCAGCCGGGCTGTGGCTGTACTTTGGGGTTTGCGTGCGCCGCGTAACGGGGTGGTTGATCAGGCGCGATCCCCAGGGCCTGGTACAGCCCGGGGCCGGGGGGGCGTTGCCCCGAAACTCTCCCCAGGTAAACTCCGGTATCTAAAGAGGTTACCCTTGGAAATATCAGACGCATATCGTTCAAGGGAAGACTCCAGCGGGCAAAAGTAATGTTGAACCCAAGACACGACAAGGTCCTCCATAGATATGTGGGGGTTTCAAGGTCACCTACAATTTGAAATTATCATACTGTTTAAGAGTACAACAGTTGATTCCTTTACGATTAAAAAACTGGGTTTCCAATGCTTTGTGTTTGTTATAACACAAAAATGAGAGTGGGTTCAACTGAGAAATTTGGGGGGAGCCCAAGAATAAATTTACACAGGGGTACAAGTTAAATATGTTGAGAGCAGAGTTCCCAATATAAATCCTAACCCCGGATACTGTACCCCCTCTGTTTTCTTATGTGCAAAAAGTGATGGGGAAGTGATTTTAAATATATAGAAAAAAGAATTAGTAGATTTGAGGTTTAATGCAACAAACGATGGAAATTTGGGGGGGTTGGGATTTTTTCGGGGGATTGATTTTGTAGCACACAATATAATGGATTCGGGGTTACTTTATGATGCAGGTCAGAAAATTTTTTTCAAAGTGACGCAATTTTCCAACTTAAAAGGATAGTTTATACGATTTTGGGTTTCCCATTAAAAAGCCCGGGAAAAGATTAAATTTTCTCAGAAAAATGAAAAAAACTTATAAATAACAAACAGACATAATCAATATCAATATCATCAGTATTATCCTTACCCTGAGTCCCCTAAAGTGCATTTCCCTTTAGTGAGACCTCGGGGAGTCTTTGACACAGAGGTCCTGCGCTCTTTGTCTGTGAATTTGGAAGGTGACACTTCCCTCGCATCACTCCCCCGCTTTTTTCCCTCACCCTTATCATCCATGTACACTTCCCCATCATTATGACCAGTGAACATACACCATTACAACAACCGGTCATCTTCACATCTTATCTATCAAACATTACACTATGGGTTTTTGACTATCATGATGGTCTTCACTCCCCTTATCATCTTCATGTGATTGAAAACACACTTCAATTACGTTTTTGTAATTTTTAAACACCACTGAAATCATCATTTGTTTTATCACACCACACTCTTTTCATAATGGGTGACATCTGTGGGTTGATGTACTCATTTGCAAACCCCTGTGTTTTTCCTCTGGTGCTCAAGTTGTTGTTTCAAACACATTGTTGCTTCCCAGTCTGTTATGGCAGCTGATTTGTGACCCCCCAGGGAAAACTAGCGTCATAGGAAATTGAAGTCCCGATCAGCTGAGTCAGGTGGCTGCTGAAGCTGATCAGCCAGACAGATGGTGTAAAAACCCGCAGATTTCAGTGTGTAGCAGCGTGATGTGCCCGTTGATTTACTCCCAGAGTGACCGCTCAACCATTTGTCTGGTTCGGGAAAGGGGCGTATTCAGCTGAAGTATCTGGTTGGCCTATTGCCTCTCTGGGGGGGGATGGGTGAGGCGGGAGCCTGCGGTGGCGTGTGGGCAGCTTTCGCTCTCAGTCCGAGCAGCTGTGACTCTGGGGTCTTACAAAAGATACATTTAATGCAACGGTCGGGGTTTCTTGTCATACATAGCACTATGAGAAGGTGGGCCTTTGGCCCCACTGCACACCCGTGTGACTTTGTGAGCATTCCAAAACAAGTTCCCCAGCGCTGGGCCTTGTAGCTTACGGGAGGTGCTTTGTACAAACTATTTTGTAAAATCCTGTTTAAAACCTGCACGAGAGTAAAAAATGATGGTGGGTCCCTTGACCCAAACCACTCAGCCAATATCAGATCATTTGGAAGTCACGAGGGTTTGCAAATTGATTACAACAGGAATTTTGGATCCATGTACTTATTGACATTGTGGTAAAAAAAGTACTTTAGGTGCATCATGTAATTAGTTGTGCTTTTCGAAACCCCGGCTGGGAAAACCCGGAAAAGGGGATAGCTGAACCTTGCGTTGCGTTTGTGTTGTTGAAGTGGGGTTTGATTGGGGCGCTCCAAGAGGGGAGAATTCCCAAAAATTGGGAACCCTTGGGAAGTGAGGAGTCCCATTGATCCCGGAGAGCGGGAAAGGAGTTTGGGAATCGTTGGCGGTCTGGGGGGGGCTTCTTAGAAGGGCAGTTTCTTGGCTTCAAGAATTTTCTGCATTTTTTTTTTTCTTTTAGGACAAATAGCAGAAACAGCATGATGTTTTCCATTGCAGAGGACACATTTAGGTGTATATTTATTGGTACAATCACGATACGAATGTTGGCCAGAGCAAATGCTACAAATCTGCCATTGAGTACTGCATTTGTTGTTGTTATGACCAAAGGCATAACACTTAAAACATTGTGTCACACTGACAAATCGTTCAAGAGAGATTTGGTCAGGTGTACATCTGGTGCCAAAACATTTGAAGCCATTTTGACACACAAGTTTGGCCTCCTCAGGTGTCTCAAGTATTAACTTTAAGGTTACCTTGTTGTTGTTAGGATTAGAGAATTTATGTGCTTCTACAGCCCTAAATTCAGAATTCTCTGTATTAATGTCCTCCACAATTTCATTCACTGTGCTATGTTTCATGAAACTGTTGATTCTGGCCACAAACACAGTCCTCTGAGCTAGATAGCTCTCAGGTGCAACTGGGGTAACACCAGAAGTCTTCAGTTTATCCAGGGCATCATGCTTCAGCAGTTGAAGTAACTCTTCTTCCGAAGAGAGGAGAAGTACTGCTCCAGCGTGGGTTTGAAAAACATCCACTGGAGCAACAGTTGAGTTCGAGCAAATACATGTTAGAATTTCTTTCATGGACATTTGATTACCATCAATGCGTAATCTTACACGTATCCTCGCCATGATGTTTAGGAAGGAACATCTGGCAGAGGAGTTTCGTAACAAAAAGGATCTTTCCTTAATGTTATTCTAACATCCTATTTCAGCTGACTTATGAAGGTCAGCCCCTAAGATAGCCTACCCTCGAGTAGTGAGGGGAAAGGGCCCAAGGCAAAGATCGGCCGGATTTTAAAAAACCACACGGGCTACCGGATGGTCAAAATGCCTTGTGTAAACTCGCCAAAGCGAAGTTGCCGAAAAAGAAGAAGATAGGAAAGTCAGAAGGATAGCAATGTATGTAGTGTGTTAAGTGTGTGGGCCAGTGTTGATGTTTGGGTGAGGGGAGGATGGGGAAAGATGGGGGGATGGGGATGAGAGGGGTGAACAAGCAAGCAAGTCACCGCCTTACCCTCTTGATGGGATGGGGCTCGAAGTGACTGCAAGCAAGTTTCCTCTCAGCTCTGGTGAAGAATTACTCAGGATAACTCAAGAAAAAATCTCGAGCAACAGTGTTCAGAGTTGCTCAGCTGAAGAGCAGGAACGACGACGTCTTCTCTCCACGGTGGCTGGGCTGCTACTCGAAAAATGAGTACCCTTGCAGAAGAGACAATCTCTCTTTTCTTTGACTGGTTTCTTATTAACTGGGCTACTCTTAGGAGGGTATTTATTCTTCTTACCTTGTGGAGAATCATTATTTCTGATTCCTGTTACTTGATATGTACCTATGCAACTCCTTTTAGGAGATGAATTCTGATTATTAACATTGGGATAATTTTTCCCTTTGTGAAACCTGACAGATACCTCAGAATTATAATTTATTTATTTATTTAGTTAATGTCTTTGCACGTTATACATTGAGATTTTGTATTTACAATAGTGGGTTGCAATGCAACCCACTATTATAAATACAAAATCTATTATGCCTAGGCATTATGGGCTGACTTAACATTATTGGGTTACAAACTAGTTAACACTAAGGATTGTATCATAGTTGTATATTAGGATAGTACTTATTTCTTAGGTGTACAGTAAATTATTAATTATAAGTGAATCTAATTTCAAAAAATGCTTTTTGTGAAAACAATGATTCAATTATATTCCTGTCAACAATGGATAAAAGGTTCAAGGTAATTGTTGAACATAAGAACATAAGAACATAAAGGAGGAACACTGCAGGAGGCCTGCTGGCCCAAACTAGGCAAGTTCTTTACAATTCATCCCACTAACAAAACATTTGCCCAACCCAATTTTCAATGCCACCCAAGAAATAAGCTCTGATGTGAAAGTCCCACTCCAATCCAACCCCTCCCACTCATGTACTTATCCAACCTAGATTTGAAACTACCCAAAGTCCCAGCCTCAATAACCCAACTAGGTAGACTGATCCACTCATCAACTACCCTATTCCAAACCAATACTTTCCTATGTCCTTTCTAAATCTAAACTTATCTAATTTAAATCCATTACTGCGGGTTCTCTCTTGGAGAGACATCCTCAAGACCTTATTAATTATCCCCTTTATTAATACCTATCTTCCACTTATACACTTCGATCAGGTCTCCCCTCATTCTTCGTCTAACAAGTGAATGTAACTTAAGGTCTTAATCTTTCTTCATAAGGAAGAATTCTAATGCTTCACAGAGTTTCCCATTTTGCTTTCCCTTAAGAACCCTTGAAAAAAACTAAACAGGCCCCGGGGACTTATTTTGTTTCAGTCTGTCTATTGCTTCAAAACCATCTCACTAGGGGCGGTAAATTTTAAACATAATTTATTTTCTTCTAGCCCACTATAAAAATTTTTTTTACTGGAATATTGTTAGTTTTTTTTCCTGGTTAAAAATTTGAGAGAAAAAAATTTAATTTAAAACGAAAAAATGTTTGGGGGATTTACAAAGTGAATATATGTTTTTCGGGAGTATTTAGCATTTAGTCTACTTTTTAGTTCCCTATCCCAGCCCGAAGGCGAGATCGGAGAGCGTTTGAGGGGGGGTCAATAATCTGAAATACGAAGGAAGCACTAGTCAATGAAATTGCAAATATCGAATTAAAAGCTAAAGGGAAATCTTTAGGAGCCCAAAAAATTATAGGAAAACTAAAAGCCAAAAAGGGAAAATTAAAAAAAAAAATTACTTTCTTTCTTATGCTAAATCAAAGGGGAAAAACAAAACCCAAGAAATTGGGCAGGATGGGAACATCACAGATGATAGCCAAGAAATGATTTGAAATCCCTAAAGTCAAAAATAGACTCAGTGTTTAGCGCCCAAATTCCCATGATCCACTAAGGGTGGGACAATCCAAATAAATTTAAATTAATGATTAAAACCCCAAAAATTTTGGTTCACCCCAAAACTCTCGGATTTATTATAACCCCACAAATTTTAAAAGGGGGCAATTAATGCCTACCCATTCACTCTCCCCGGGGGCCCCAAAAACTAAGGGAATCCGTTTTTATCAAGAACTGCAAGAAGTCCCTGTCACGTCCCTTCAGATTTCATGGAGGGGCGAGCTTTGGACACGGGGGCATCCCGCACCCCACTTAAAAAAAACAGACATAGCCCCCACTCCACAAAGGTGGCAGTAAAAGCAATTGCAAAGAATACAGACCCAATCATAAATCCCATATCATAAAAACCCTTTAGAGGGGTTCTAAGAAGCAAGATAGCCCAAAACCCCCTAATACCCCCAGTTACCAACCCAGGACAACATAGGTTTAAAAAGGTCCCCTCCGCCGTCCCAGTTACTGGGCCACAATGACAAGGGGCCGGAACTGTAGAGGATAAAAAAAAATACGATTTTAATAAAACAAAAACTTTTCAAAAGCTTTTGGGCAAGTGTACCAAAAAGGTGTTTAGCACACAAAATGCGGGGTAAAGGAAAAAACGGGAAAAGTTGGTAATGGAAACTACAACTCCTGACAAAAACACACAAAGAGTAATAGTAAAAAGAGTAAAGTCCCAGGCAGCCATGGCAATAAGCTCTGTTCCACAAGGCACGGTACTCACTCCCATTCTATTCTTCATCCTCATTTCTAACATAGACAGAGATGTAAGCCATAGCTCCGTGTCTTCCTTTGCGGATTACACCTGGATCACCATGATAGTGACCTCCATTGAAGACACTGCGAGACTCCAATCGGACATCAACCAAATCTTCGAATGGGCCACTCAAAACAATATGAAGTTCAACGAGGAGAAATTTCAACTACTCAGATATGGAAAACTTGAAGAAATTTAAAATGTGTCAGGGTATACCACAAATTCTAACCATACAATAGAGCAGAAAAGTAATGTGAAGGACCTGGGAGTGATAATGTCAGAAAATCTCGCCTTCAAAGACCACAACAATGTATTTACCTCATCTGCTAGGAAAATGATAGGATGGATAATGAGAACCTTCAAAACTAGGGATGCCAAGCCCATGATGATTCTCTTCAAATTGCTTGTGCTCTCTAGGCTGAATACTGCTGAACACTAACGGCCCCCTACAAAGCTGGCCACATTGCAGACCTGGAGAGAGTACAAAGAACTTTCACGCACACATAAGTGCGATAAGGCACCTAAACTACTGGGAACAGTTGAAGGTCCGTTTATCTGTATTCCCTCGAACGTAGGCAAGAGAGATATATGATAACATACACTTGGAAGGTCCTGGAGGGATTGGTATCAAACTTGCACTCAAAAATCACTCCATATGAAAGCAAAAGACTCAGCAGGAGATGCAACATTCCCCCGATGAAATGCAGGGGCGCCACGAGTACACTGAGAGACAACACAATAAGTGTCCGAGGGCCCCAAAATTGTTCAATTGCCTCCCAGCATGCACGAGAGGGATTACCAATAGACCCCTGCCTGTCTTCAAGAAGGCACTGGATAGGCACCTAAAGTCAGTACCTGACCAACCAGGCTGTGGTTCGTACGTCAGCTTGCTTGTGGCCAGCAGTAACAGCCTGGGTTTATCAGACCCTGATCCACCATGAGGCCTGGTCTCAGACCGGGCCGTGGGGGCGTTGCCCCCGAAACCCTCTCCAGGTAAACTTCAGGAAAGGGTGATTAAGGGGTTTTTTCGAAAAAGAGTCTTAAATTAAAATTTTTTCAAAAACGGGGTTATTTTAAATATCTTCGGGAAATTAAAATTCCTTTTTGGGGGGGGCCCTTTTGTTTCCCGGGGTTTTACCTGGAGAGATTTCCCGGGGGTCAACCCCCCCGCGGCCCGGTATGTGCCCAGGCCCTCCTGGTGGTTTCAGCCCTGATAAACCGGCGGGTTGCTGCTGGCTGCACGAAAACCAAACCCGTACGGGGCCACACCCCGGGGGTGACCCGGGAACTGACTTTAGGTGCTTGTCCGTGCCAGTTTGGAAGACTGCCGGGGGTCTTTTGGGTTTAACCCCCCTTAGGGTGTGCGGGGAGGCAGTTGAACAGCCCTCGGGCCCCTGACACTTATTGAAATGGTCTTTTAAAACGTGCTAGTGACCCCCCTGCTTTTCTTTGGGGGGGATGGTGCTTCGTTGCCAAGTTTTTTGCTTTCGTAAAGGGAGTGTTTTTCCCGTGGGGCAATTCGGTATAGCCCCTCTGGGTTTTTCCAGGTGTATATATTAAAGTATCTCCCCCTTCCGCTTTTCCAGGGAATACAGGTTTGGGAAACCTAAAAAGCGCCCCCAGAAATTTGAGGTTTTTTATCCCGTTATGCGCGCCGTAAAAGTTCCTGTACATTTTCTAGGTCGGAAATTTCACTGCCTTGAAGGTGCTGTTGGGAGGGGCAGCAATTTTAAACCCTTTAGATAGAACAATTTGGATTGAAAAAGGTGTCATCAGGGTTGGCGCCCCGGGGTTTTAAAAGGTTCTCATTATCCATCCTGTCTTTTTCTAGCAGATGCGTTTGAACAATGTTATGGCCCCTTAAGGGGGAATCCCCCGGGACAAAATCACCCCAGGTTTTTAAAACTTTTGGTTTGCTCTATTTTGTGGCCAGAATTGTTTTGTACTCGGGGTTGAAGTTTTTAATTTTCCTCATGTTTACCATATCTGAGTAATTGAAATTTCTCATCGTTGAACTTCTATTTTTTTCCCCGCAGCCCACTGAAAGATTTGGTTGATGTCCCCCCCTGGAGCCTTGCAGTGTCTGCAAGGGAAAAAGGACACGTCATGCAATTCGGGGTCATTGAAAGGAAGACACGGGGGCTGGGGCGAATCCTTGTCTATGTCGGATATGGGGATGAAAAAAAGAGGGGAAAAGTAGTACTTGCCTTGGGAACAGAGTTTTTTAAACCTACTGCCTGGGACTTTATTTCTTTTGACGACTACTCTCTTTTGTTCTGTTAGGAGGAAATTATAGACCCCATCGACCATTTTCCTTTTCCTTTAGCAGGGCATTTTGGCGCTTTTAACCCAGGGGCCCACATTTGTCGAAGGCTTTTGCAAAGTCTGTTATTTACATTTTTTTTTAAAAAAAAACCCCCGATTCAAAAAGCTTGAGAATCCCAAAGGGGAATAAGAAAGGACTGCCCTTCTAGATCCGCCTGTTACTGGGTTTTCGTAAAAGTAGCAGTACCCTTTTTTTCAATTATCCTTTTTAAAATTCAGTATGGTTCAATAGTGCTTTAGGATTAAAAACTGGGGGCTACAACTAGAGAAATTAAAATTTAATAAATTTTTTAATTTAAGTAAGTTGCTAAAAGGTATATTATAAAATTAAATTAACCCCCGAATCCCCCCCCAAAAATAAAATCAATCTCTGAGTTAAATTTTATTGTGCTGAAAGCACATATCCATTTATAATTTTTTAAGTACCGTCAGGAAATTAATTTAATAAGAAAATTACAAATATGTAAAGTGTGTGTATGCGTATAAGTGCTTTAAGAAAGTTAGCTATGTCTCAAAGACCGAATAAGACTTAAACAAGTGACTGAAAAAGTCCTAAATAAACTAACTTTTTGGGCCGCCCGGGGAAACCCCCCGAACAGTCTGCTTGAAAAAAAAGAATGCTAACCCCCAATAGCAATGAAATATAAGGCCTCCCGAACAAAATTTCGGGAAAAACGGGGAAAAATTTAAAAAACGACACTAAGTGGGGACCATCGCAGATCCCCCCACTAAATTTTCAAAACCCCCATAATACTGAAGCTTTGTTCAGCTTAGGTAAAACTGTGACGGGACAATAAAACGGGAAACCCATACAAAATTAGGTCAAAAGCTATACAAAGGGACCGAGATTTTCAAGTGTCTATGTGCACAAAACCTCAGTCAACGTCAAAAAATCACTAATCTATAAAATGTTTTTGTGAAAAAAGTTCTACAAAAACTAAAAAAATTTGGGAAAACCCCCCAATTTCCCCACCAAGCGAGTCCCAGCAGACTGAATACTTCAAGCAAAGGGGGGACCCCCCCCCCCCTCGATCACGGGGAATAGCAAACGGGGACAACTGCAGCTCAGAACCCGGGCAGAAATAAGAGCCCCAAACCGATAATTACAGTAGTTTAAACAATCAAGCCTAACGAGAAACATTTTATATACATCCTAAAAACATAAGAAAAAAACCCAAAAAAACCAAAAATAATATAAAGTATACATTTACGATTTAAAGCTTTTATCGAAAAAATATAAGCAATATAAAATTAAATAAAAAGGGTTAATATAATTATTATACATAATAACATTGAAACCCATTCAGGGGTTCCCAAACCCCCCCCCAAAAGACGAGGGTCGCACTGGAGTGCATGTCTTTCACTTTATTTCTGGTTACTCATACAATATTATTATAAAAAAATAAATTTAGTCCCCTTTGTGCCAAGCACCTCTAAAATTTCCACGCGTCCGTAAATAGGATACCCCCAAGGAAACTGGGGCAGTAACATATCGAAATTTCTTTACTCGTGGTTATTTTACATCAGTGTAGAGATGGATAGCCTAAACAAAGGAGGGCAGTTGAGGCTCAAATATAGTTAGGGGGAGATGAAATTCCACTTTTAAAAGTATGGTTGGGGAATTGGGAGTATGAAAAAACTGATTTAGAAACAGCTTAAGGTGTGTATAAAAAAAAAGGGGGGGGCTCCCGGAAGCCCAAGTGTTGCGTCACGCAGTACCCCCCCCCACCCCACACTCCCCAAACTCAACCTCAGCTTATGTTCCCTTCCCACAATACGTAAAATACATAAATTAAAAATTTAGACATGACATGAGTATATATAGTTAATATGGGCTGGAGGGTTTAAGTTACTTTACTAAATTTTACATAGCAAGAAACAAAAGGTATTTGGGAAAAAATTTAAACGAAATTTTAATGTAACTGATAATTTTTAAAAGGACGAGACGGAGCTTGGGGCAATTACATTAAATGACCACTTATGTGTTTATAAAAATTTAGAAAAAGGGTTTTTGGATTCTGGGGAGCCCCCCTTTAAAAACCTAGCTTTTTTTTAATTTTAAATAGTATTTTTTAAAAATGAGTGGATTGTGGTAAAAAAAGTTTTTTTTTTGGGGGAAAAGTGCCAAATACCCCCCCCCCAAAATTTAAGGACCCCCCCCAAGAGCTAGACCCTTTTTTCCCAATTTGGGGCAAAATTTTTTTTGGTGTCGAAAAAGCTTAGATGAAAGTAACATATAGGATGGGAATTCAGTGGATGTTGACTGGGGGAGTAGCAACCCCCACTGCATACCCAAATCGAAATCTATATGTAAAAAAGAAGGGAAGTTAAAATTTTAAAGGCTTTTTAAAAACACAGGAGCAAGGTAGCAAGCGTTAAACCCTTTTAAAGGTTGCCCCCTTTTTAGTCCGGGTTTAAAACTGAACTTTGTCCTAGTAACTCGTAAAGGGGAAAAGCTGCAATCTGAGAAAATTTTGGGACGGGAACCCTGCGAAAATATCCGCCATACCCAGGAATCCCCTTGAAACTCCTTTCCTACCCTGTGGCCGGGGAAATTTCAGAAATTGAAACGAACCTTTACCTCAATGGGAAAATTTTCACCTTGGCCGATAAAAACCCCTTTGAAAAGGAAAAAAAATCTTGGTTTGCCCAAAAAACAAATTTTACTAAGTTAACAGTGAAGTTGAAAGGCCCCATTTCCCTAAAACAATGCTTGAGACGCTTTCAAGTGCTGCCCCCATCGCCCAACTGTACACCATTTGTCGAAAGGGTAGGCTTTACTCCTTCTAAGTTGTGGGTCAACTCGTTTCATTATACGCGGGAATGAAGAACCGCGTTACATAGGCCAAAGGGGGTTTAAAAACCCAGGTATTTAAAAACAATCCATCTTGAACAGAAAAAGGAGATATTTCTTTGAGCGCGTTCAGTAAGGGGGAAATTGATAAAAGCCCCCAAAGAGTTTAAAAACGGCTGACAAACTGGGCTCCTGCCCACACGTAAATAAGGTCGTCAATGCAAAGGTAGAGGTTTAACCTCAGGCAAGGGGGAAAAAGAGTTCACTTTCCCCCTTTGTAATCGTGCACATCCTGAAAACTACCGTGGGGTTTGGGACAAAAAATACAGGGAATGCCCATGGACTTTTACTGCGCTCAATAAGTCCGTGAGAAACAGAAAATAAACCTCTTCTTTTCAATGCTTTTGTTCGTTGGACTTTTTCTAAAAGGTATTGTTTAAAGGGGTTTTGTGCTCCCTGTACATAAAACGTATGTACACCCCAAAGTAAAACGTTTAGGAACATAAAACCCGAAAATTGGGGAAAATGCAAAATCATTTTTTTTTAATATCCCCAGCTTTTTTTAAAATTTCCCAAAAGGTTACTAAAAAAATCGTCTGGATTTTTAGAGCCCACTGAATTTTTAAACAAAACCCTAAAACCTCTGAGATGTCAGGTAAAACTGACGTTTTTTTTCCTCTGTCCTAGGAAGAATAGAAGTATAGGTAGGGACAAAGCAAAGTATCCCTTTAAGCGGGTTTTAACATGGTACAATGATTAGATTTTTTTTTTCCCGGGCCCGAAACGTACAAAATAATTTACGTCGCTAAGCTTTTTCACTACTTCCGGGGGAAAATCATCCCTGGTTTTGTAGAGCATAAATGGTACAAATTTTCCCGGCCCACCTTCCCCCTGTTTTAAAAAAGAACGAGGGGCAGCCGTTTTGTCATAATGTTGTTTCCCATTTAGTTGGGGGGGAAAAAGTGGGTTTTTCGAAGCTATCCTAGGGGGCTGTAAAAGTTGCTGCATTAATGAAGGTAAGACTCAATGATGGTTTTTGTTTTTCCCTTGTCCACATCTTTTAACACTGCGAGAGGCCCCGCACTTGGTGTCCGAATTTATTTAAAACGGATTTAAACCCGGGACTTTCTTGCTAAATTTCTCTCATAGCAAACAGAAAAAAAAAGGTAAAACCCTATCCCAGTCTCTAGAAAAATGTTCACAATAAGCCTCATCATGGACTTCATGCCCCTATGAAACCCTTCCTCTAAAAGCACCCGTGATGTATGATAACGGGGTTGAAAGTACAGCCTTTTTTCCCTTTGGTGGAAAAATGTTTCCCCAAAAGATCTTAGAAGTAAAATTAGATCCCTGATCTGATTGTATTCTCGGGGCAATCCAACCCGGGGAAAAAAAATTTCATCACGCCCCTCCAATAGAAAGGGAGCTTTAAATTTTTTCCCTCATAGGAATAGCTTCGGGATAGCGTGTTGCGCTTTCCATAATAGTAAAAAATTTTTGGGTTTTTCCTGGGTTTGGTTCTAGGAAAAGGGGCCCCAACAAAATAAAATAATAAAAACGTGGGGGAAAGGTTTCAAAAATCCCAGGTGAAAAGGAATGAGGGGCGCAGGTGGAGGTGTGTGCCTGATTTGGGCCTGTCACTTGACACACGTGGCAACGTGCACATAAATCAGCTACTTTTTCCTTATTTTTGGGGCCAAAGTAAAATTTTTTTGCCAGTTTACCGGTGTTTCTTTTAAACCCCCCAAATTTTCCTCCTTTTGGGACTATTGTGAGCAAAATCAATGGCTTTTTCACAAAATGAAACTGGTAACACAAACTAAAATTTTTGATGTGGGGAAACACTATCAGCTGAAAACCCTTAGATGTATTTTTTTCCCCATCAGAAAAACCGTTTACTATTTTAATAACAATTATCGAAAATCCTTTTGCTTACTCTCAAAACTGCTATATCTCTCAGTTTTTTAGTGACTGATCAACAAACTGATCCTTGATAAATCATCATGATTTTAAAAATTTTTAATGTCAGTTGAACCCTTGACTAGGTTGATGACCGGGGGGAGTCAGGGGTTAATGAGGGGGGCGAAAGAGCGTCACAAAAACAAAAAAATTCAACCCCAAAAATCATTGTCATCCACTAACTAAACAGGATTTCAAAGGTTTGGTTTTTTGATCTTTGCTTTAGCTCTAGTAATTTGGGGCTGGGGAGGAAAAAAATAGGTTTCTTCTAAAAAGCTTCAATGGCAAAAATATCATAGTGTTTTTAAATCAATCACAATGGTTCTTTACATATACCGCATGAAGGGATATCGTTCCCTATCAACAAGTCCACTGACCTGATGGGAAATCACCACTGGATATACCCCTAAATATAACCTTATAAGAGCTTTTTTTAAATATAAATTTTGTGCAGGGGGCCCACTTTTAAAACACCCCCTTCCAAAAGGCTTCTAACCAATACATCTATCTTCCCAATATTTATCGTCAGTTAAGGGTCCAGTACATCTTTCTTTAAAAAAGTGAGAAAAATCCCAGGGGTCTTAAAAGAAATTATTCAGTTAGATGTGATTCGTCAAATCCTACTTTATCTCTCAAAAAGGGTAAGGACTCATCCTGAAGGAATTTTTATTTTTCGCAGATACATTTTTCTGACCCCCTATTTCATCACCCTAGTAACTTTTATCTAAAACATTTGGATAAGGGGAAATTTTGCTGGGTTTTGGGTTTTGTCTTTTTTGGGTCGGAAGAGGATACGACTTGTGTGGGGGGGGCCAGCCGCACGACTGTTTCTCGTATCTTTTCTAAATTTTTAGCAATACCTTAGTATGTTTCCCTTTTTTGTTACAATGGTTTCATTTTAAATTTTTTCTTTTCGATATCCGATTTTTTCTAGCCACAGAGACAGAAATTTAGGATTGTGGGGTTTTTTTGGTAAAGGTACAGAAAATTACAGTAAACGGTACATAAGGGCCCGGGCCCCGAGCAGCTTTATTTAGGTTGCCAAAAATTTTAGGACAAAAATTTTTGTTTTTCCTTGTTTTTTTGTGTTTTTTTTGTAAATACAAATTTGTGAGAAATCTCGTAATTGTCTGCTAAGTGCAGTTTCCCCGAATATCTGAGGTAGTATGATCGATCAATTTTTCTGTATGGGCAGCAGGCATTTAAATTGTTAAAAAAACTTTATGTAGCAACCACTGAACAAGGCTGTCGTAGTTTTTACATTTAGCAGCCCCTAGACCATCTCTCCCCAAAAGCAAATTTTTTTTTACGGGAAACTCTACACAAGTTTGATCTTTTCGCGTTGTAACGTTCGAAAAAGCTCTTTTATAATAAGGCAACAAAAATTTTAAAGTTTTCTAAATAGTTTGTTTGACAGCGTCCCTAACTAAAAGTACTTAGAAAAAGGGAAGGGGGCAGTAAAAGTTTGAGCTCTTCCTGTCAATGCTGTATAAGCAATGTTGCCCCTGCTTTCGTGGCCCGTTCATACAGTGCCTGGTTCCCAAAAACCCCAAAAAGTTTTCTAAGTTCCTTTTTAAAAAACTAGGAACCCTAGATGGGAGCTTTCTGCACTTTTAAAATTTTCCTGTGTTTTATCATTTTGTTGTTTAAAAAGACAAAAATTTTTTTCTTTGGAAATCTTCTTCGTTCCCAAATTCCCCCTGTGCCTCAATTTTTTGCAGTCTGCAACATAATGAGGGGTTTAAACCCCTTTAAAACTTTCCTGAGGATAGGACCAGTGGGTAATGGAGGAGTAGGGAAAATTTAAAATGGTTTTGGGCGGTTCCCCTTTGGGCCCGGGCACTTGGTCCAGCCCCCTCTAGAGAGTCTGATCTGGTCTAGGATAAGTAAAAACAGGTTTTATATACACTGTACTAGTTTAAAAATTAAAAGGGTGTGTCATACTAACAGCTTTTACCCGTACTATAGTGTCATTTAGGGGGGGAAAAGGGGTGAGCGAGAACTGAGTACACTAGGCTCCGACACTAGGCTCACTTTGCTCTAAATTCTCTTTCCCTCAATTCAAATAGAGCCCCCTTTTTCCTAATTGTGAAACTAGACTTTCTGAATCAGGGAAACATAATCCCAAACCCCTCTCTGAAAGAGCAGGAAAAAAATTTTATCTTTTTAAACAACGCTCCGACAGTTTCAGCTGTGTAATTCCCGTTATACGTCACAAAAGAGAAAATTTGGCTATTTTCCAACACGTCTGAAGTTTTAATGTACTTAAATTTAGACAAAGTCAGAGTATCAATTTAACGTTTTTACTTTGGATACAAACACGAAAATAATTGTACTACGAGAAGTGATTTTGGGAAACTATAATCCCAATAGGAATTTTAGTGGGTTTGGGTTTTCCCTTTGAGTAGAATAAAAAACAGTATTTCCCTCTCCCTTTGGTCAAGAGACTCAGTCAGGTACATACCCTTCCCCCTGGTATGTTGTTCAAGACTAAAAATCAAAGTCTTTAGTTTTGGGAAAATACTCAAAGTGTTTGGTCCCTAGAAGTAAATTGATGTTTAAACTGGGGCAAATTTTTCCAACAAACCTTTGGGCAAGAGTAAACCCCGGGCAGTTTCTCCAACACCTTGGGTCAAAAGGCATCCCGGGCGGCCCCCCTTTGTTACAGAAAAATGCATTCTAAAAACTTAGAGAAACTCCCGTGAATACTAAAAGGGCTGCCCCCTTCCCAGCATCCCCCCTGTTACTGGGGTTTTTGTAAACAAGTAAATTTATATCCCTTTTTTTAATTTTCCCTTTTAAAAATTTCCCCATGTCAAAAGTGCTTTAGGATTACAAATGGTAGGCTACTAACTAGAGAAATTAAAATTTTTAAAAAATTTATTAAAAAAGTAAGTTGTCTAGAGGTAATTATCAAATTAAATTAATTAAAGCAATCAAAATAAAATCAATCTCTCGAGTTTTAATATTTTTGTGCTGAAAGCACATATAAAATTTTTAATTCTTAAGTACCGTCAGTTTCATTAAAATTTAATAAGTTTTTACAAATATGTACAAGTTTTGTTTAAAGGTATAAGTGCTTTTTAAGTGTTAGCTATGTTCAAGACTTTGAATTAAAACTTAAAAAGTTTTACTTTAAAAAAGTCCTCAAATAAACTAAATTTTTTGACCGCTGGCAACCCGAACAGTCTGCTTGAAACAAAAATGGTAAACCCAAAAAGCAATGGGAAAATCAAAACGACTACGACACAGAATTTAGGAAATGGGAAAAAAATATAACGGGCAAAAGTAGGGACCCCTCAGCGATCCCCCACAAAGTTACAAAACTCCCATAATACTGAAGCTTTTTTCAGCATAGGTAAAACTGTGACTTTTGAAAAAACACAGGAACCAGTTTCAAAATTAGGTCAGAAGCTATAGCTAAGGACCTGAGATGTTCAGGTGTCCCCATGTGACACACAACCTCAGTACAACGTCGAAAATCCCCTAAGTCTATACAAGTTTTGTGAACAAAGTTCCCACAGAACTAAACCCAAAAATAATGGGGACAGACCCAAACTGTCCAACCACCAAGCAGCTCCAGCAAAACTGAATAATTCAAGCGAAAGGTGGGGACAAACCCCCCCCCCCCCCGAAAACTTTATAGCTACGTGGGCAACTTTCAGCTCAGAAGCCCGGGAGTATAACAGCGACAAGCGGGTAATTACGTAGTTTGACCAAACAAGCCCAAAATGAGCACATTTTATATAATCCTAACAACATAACTAAAAAAACAATATAAATCAAAAAATAATATAAAGTCATACTTTTTTGAAATTTTGCTAATTTATCGCAAATTTTAAGCAATATAAAAATTTAAAAGAAAAGGTAATATAAATTAATATAAAATAATAATATTGTAACCCATTCAGGGGTTTTCAAAAATAAATCTGCATTCCCTTTTTTCTTCAAGTGCATTTTGGACCTTTTTTGTAGTGGTCCAAAAAGTTTGGCCCGACAGGAGCAAACCCGTTTAAACCCATGTTGCCCTGGGGTTTTGTAACTGATGGGTTTCTAGATGGGTGGTGCTTGCTTCTTAGGACCCTTTCAAAAATTTTTTATGATTGGGGGTTTTTAGTGTAAAAGGTCTGTAGTTCTTTTTCTTTGCTTTAAAAGCCCCCCTTTTTGGGGGTGGGGCTATGTCTGTTGTTTTTAGTAAATGAGGGGCGACCCCCGTGCCCTCCCCTCCCCCATAGGATGGGAAAAAGGTCGTTATAGGGCTTCTTTCAGTTCTTTTAGGGGAAAACCCGAGTTCCCTGAGTCTTTGGGCCCCGGGGGAGAATTTCATGGGGATGTCCCCTTTATTTGCCTGTTCGAAGATTTGGGGCAGGATTTAAAATCGGGTAGGCTTGTGTTAATCAAATTTTGGGTTTCTTCATAAAAAAAAAAATTTTTATCTTCGACTCCCGTCGGTTTGCGGCTTGCTAAAAAATGAGTCATTTTGGGACTTGAGTAGTCACTCATTTTCCTTGCTGTCATCTGTGTAGGACCCCCCTTGTTTTAAATAGGGGGCCCCAAAACTGGAACCCTTTTTCTCGATTTTGATTTGGCATTGGAGAAAAAAATACTTTGGGGTTTTTTTCGTTTTCATTTATGGCTTTTTAGTTTTTTTCCCCCGATTCCTACCCGGATTCCCCCCCTTTGCTTAAAATTTGAAAGCTTTCTATTTCTCTTTACCAGTTTTTCTCCCTAGCATTTCAGGATTTTGACCCCCTTTTTAGGCCGCATGTTTTTTCTTTTTTTCCTCGCCCGTAAAGGGAGCGCCTGTCCCCTTTTTATTTTTCATCTACTCCTCCTTTTTCTTAGGGGGAATAAATCTTGGGGCCCATACTCAAATGCCCCGAGTTAATCTGTTCTAGGCTAAGTTTTGGGGGCGTGTTGCTTAGTGTATCTTTCCCCAGCTTATACGGTTAGGCTTGGTTTTTCCCCTTGGGCCCATTTATGTTTTTTGGTTTTTGAAGTTGAATTTGGTGAATGTCCCCCGTGACTAGTCTCATTTTGTCGGGCCCGGGGGGTCCACGCTACATGGCTGAAACCCCAAAAAATTTTGTTGTAAACTGAGTATATTGTTTTTTTATATGGTTTACATTTTTTTATCAGATCATCATTTTTAGTGAAGAAAGGGCTAGTGTATTCCCCCAGTCTTTGTAGGGTCTATTATTTCCCGGTTTAAAAATTGGGAAATTTTTTGGCCGGGGATTTTAAAAACTCGTGGAGTGTTTTAGTTTTATCAGGCTGCCCCCTGGTGTTATTACGCCAAAAATATTATTTTCTTATTTCCCCCATTTTTGGGGGCCTAAGTTGAAACCCCCCGGAGCAAGGAATGTGGGGGGCAGTAGGGTACCACATTGGGCTTAAAGGTTTTTGGGGTTTTTGCCCCTTTTCTGCTTTAAAAAACCATACATCTTTGAGGGATTTTAAACAGTTCTGTGCAAAAAAGTGATCTGCCCAAAGTACAGGCCCCAAACCCCCCCCCTTTTTCCTGTTCCCTTTCACATCTGTATAGGTTGTAACCTGGGATCCTTTTTGTTGCCGGGGTCCTTTTTGGGGGGGCAGTGAAAAACCCCGGGGAACATTGCCTTTGCCTCCCGCAAGCAGTCCACGGGTGAAAGGGATTTTGTTGTTTGTTGTGGCTTTAGACCCTGTTTTATTTGCAAAAGGGAAAAATGTTATCGGACTGGGGGGTATTGTTGGGACTGGGGGGGGGATTTTTTTTTCCCGGATTAGTATTTTGTACGTTTGGGTTTTGGGGTGGGGGGCCACGAAATGGGGTTCCACTCCAGGAATACCCGGAATTTTGGGGTAAAGATTTCTCCCTTTCCTGCCATTTTTTTTTTTCCCTTTCCCGGACTAAAAACCTCCCCCCTCTTGAGTGGCGTGGCTACCCAGGTTTTTCCCCTGGCCTGGATGTTTTGGGATCTTTTTGTCCCCTTTTGATGGTAATTTCCTGGCAATTTAAGTTTTTTGCAAAAGGGCCTTTTCCCCCCCCGTATGAAGAGGTACCCCAAATTTTAGGGTGAAAAAGCTTTCAGGAAGGGAGTTTTGGGAAATTTTTCCCGTTGTCATATGGGGATGGGCCCTTTTTTAGGGGGGTATTGTTTAAAGTCCCATCGGTTTTTTTAGATTTTCCCCCTGCCAGCAAAACCAAGTGCTTTGTAAAGGCAAAAGGCTTGGGGGTTTTCCCCTTGCCTTGGTTTTTGGTCTGTATTTCCCTGTTTTGGGCCCTGTTTCCCTGTCTTACTTTTTTAAACATCCCTTTGCACCAACAATGGGGCTCCCCCCAGTTGTTTTTTGGTTTAATTTTTTCCTCAGTATTGCTTTTGGGGTCCCCTTTTTTGCTTTTTCCTTCCCGGTTTTTTTTAGTTTGAATATTGGTTTTTTCTTTTTCTTTGACTACACTTGTTTTCCCCACTATGGCTCCTTTTCCCCCATTTAAAGGGCCTTTTTTAAAGTATTCCCCTTCCCGCGTATAAAAACCCGACTACCTGGCCAAAAAAACTCCAGCTTCCCCCATTTCTGTCCCCAGGGGCGGGAACCCCCAGCTTTACCATTCTGTTTTCCCAGGACAAAATAAACTCCCTTGCTTCCCCCCATTACTTTCTCCCGGGGCAGTAATCTCCAGTTCCCATTTCTGTTTTCCCCCGGAAGCACCCCGCTTCACCCCTTTTTTGTTCCCAGGACAGCACCTTTCCCGTTCACCCAAATTTCTGTCTGCCAAAGGGCAAGTATCTCCAGCTTCCAAACCTTTCTGTCTCCCCGGGCAGCACCTCCAGCTTTCACCAAATTTTTTGTTCCCCCCAGGACAGCCCCTATAAACCCCACATTTACTGACTCCGGACCACCTCCAAAACCCTTCCAGTTTGTGACTAATTGGGCCCTAAACCAAAGGGAGTACCCCTTTAGCATTTTGCTACAGAAATTTTAACACAAATGGGTTATATGGGCCCTGTTGGGAACAAAAAGGATCTGTCTTGGGTTTTTTGGTTTTAAAGTGTCCTTTTAGGTTGGTGGGAGAAATGTTTTTGCATTTTTTAAAGTGAGTTGTTTGGCTGGTTTTAAATGAAACAATTAAATTTTTGGGAGACCTAGTCTTATTTCCTCCGAAACAAAATAAACTTTGTGGGTACTTTTTTCGGGATCCCCTTAACTTTTTTTATATCTTAATTTTTTCTGTACAATGGCAAATCAATAACCATCGATTTTAAATTTTAAAATTTTAATTTATTTTCTTAAAATTTTTTTAGAAAACTCCTCCCAGTTTTTAAATCTTAACTCTGTGAACCTTTTTACGGGTATCTGCAGTTTTTTAAAATTTGGGTGATAGTTTTCTGATTTCCCGCATACTTTGGGTTTTCCTTAATTTCCATAAGTGACCTTCAACAAGTCAACTGTTCCTTGTAAAAAATTTATCTATTTTTTGGGAAAAAGCCCCGTGTGAGCATGTGGCCCTTTTCCTCTTATCTGCCCTTTGAGGGGTTTTAAAATAATTTAGTAATGCATGCTAGGTCATCCTTTTCCCCCCCCCCCCCGCACAGCTGCTTTAAAAATTGACCCAAAAAAACCCCCCAATTTTCTAAAAGGAATTTTGGACAGGGGAAACATAATTCTGGGGGGTTTTTTGGGAAAAGACAAAACTTATTAGTTGGAGCAAAACTATTACCTGGCCCGGTTTACACCTTTTTTAAATTTTTCCAAACCTGGGCCCTTTTTCAAAAAGAATTTTTTTTCTAATTTATAATACTGGGTTTAAACATAAGATCCATTTTTTGTCTCACTGCACAAATTTTTCTAACAAATCCCTTAAAAATTTTATAATATAAAATAATTAAAGTCATATCCCCACCAAAAGAACCAAAAATGTGTACACAAATGGGGCAAACTCTTCCCCACAGCCAATTACAGTTGGTTTTCCCCCAGGGAAGTGTCCTAGGCCCCCCTTCTTTTTTCTCATATACATAAATGACCTACCAAATGCATTGCAACTACTCAAACCCACAAATTTTTTGCAGATGACACTCTTAAAGTCTACTCCCCACCCCGGGCCCCGTCATGCTAGCCAATACTGTAAATACCCAATTACAGAAAATATCAACCTGGATGGGGGCCAACAAACTTGCTCAAAACATTGAAAAAAAACATACACATTCATTTTTGGTAACAAGCTACAGATGTTGTCTTAACTTAATGAAAAATGGATCACCTACACAAAACTCACAGAGAGAAAAAATTCTGAACCCACCTTGATAATAGACTCAAATTTCAAAAACATGTCCAACAAATTTGCAAAAAAAAATTCCCAAGACTGTAGGCATACTACCCGAAGAACGGTACTAATTCCACAGTCACCCTCTGGCCCTATATCATCACTTATTTACCCCTATCTACCTAGGGAATTTTGTGCATGGGGCTCAACAAAATTTAAACCATCTCAGACCACTAATTACCCAAAAAAAAGGCTGAAATAAAGAGATAACAAATTCCCACTACAGACAGCACACTCCACCAAATTCAAAACTCAAACAACTCACAAACAAAACATCCATACTTATTACTGCACCCAAATACATACATAAAAACACTTAACTCTGAATAAACCCTCCCCTAAAACACCCTCCCTTCCAAACCCTCAACAGAAACACATGACCATAACCAAGCCCACAGATCACCCCTTTGATTTTCCTGTGTCCATCTCACCAAAGCAAAAACTCAATGCCCCCAAAAAAGGGGCCCTTTTAAAATCTGGAATTCATTCCCTGTAAATTATAAAAGAAACACTGTCTGTTTTTTAATTCAAGTCTTTTTCTCAAAAATTTCCAAAATTCACCCAAAACCCAAAAAAAATACTGAAAAATTTGTTTTCTCAAAAATTGTGTCTCATATTTTTTTTCTCATTATTGTATCCCCATAAATGTCAACCTTTTCCCCCAAAAAAAATTTTGTTACTATTTAACTTAATTACCTAACGAATATCCATTCTACTGTTTACACAGCAACACGGGTAAGTGCCCTTTATGACCTGTCTTTGTAATATAATTTTGTAAAAAATTTTGTTATCTGTTTTTACAATAATTTTTGTACCATTTGAAAATATCATTGTTTATTTTAATCTTAATTTAAAATTTTAAAAGCCTCCCCATAATGCTCTGCATAAAAGGTGGGTTTGGCATTTGCTTTTAACTGTATTTTTTTTGTACTTCTCTGTATATTTTCAAATTAAAAATAAATAAATAAATAAAAAAAATAATTTGAAATAAATCATTATCTATTCCCAAAAAGAAATCAAAATTTAAAAATTTTTAAATCACAGTTTTCAAATTTTCCGGATTTTTAAAATTCCCAAAACCATTTTTTTGTATCCCTTTTGTTACATGCCCCTTTCAACTTGAAAAGGATGCTTTCTTTGCTCAAAATTTAGATGGGTTGTCCTCTTTTTTAAAAATTTCCTCATTTTCCCCCAGGGTTTCAAGGGTTTTAAAATTTAAACTTAATTAATACACCGTTTATGTTTTTTAATTATGTACTTTATAAAAGGTAAATATTACAATTTTCCCTTTAAAAAAAACCTTTAGCTACATTTTTAAGGGGAAATTTAAAATTAATATAAATTTAAAATGCTTTAAATATAAATCCTAGTTACACTTGATCTAAACAAAATTTTTTTTTGGTAGTAATTAAAATCCCCACTAACAAAGAAAATTTTTTGGGACTTTAAAACCCCCCCTTCTGTCATTTCACATAAAAAATTATTAAGAAAATTTTTCATTTTTTAATGACCCAAAAATTACATCTTGTTTATCAAGGCCCCTTTGGGGCAATAAATGGAAAAATTAAAATTACCTGGATAAAATCTCATTAGATACACCCCCTTTAAAAATTTTTAATAAAAAACCCAAAAAAAAATTGAAATTAAGACACATGAAAAAACATCGGGGGTATCTCTATTGTAAATTTTCCCCAAATCCAGGGGGCCCTTTATAAATTTAAAAATTTAGGACTTTAAATTGAAGACAGTAAAACTTTTTACAGAAGATGAGGTAATCAGTCCCTAACCTAGGAGTAGGTGCGAAAGCACAGCAGTCGGGGGAGATTCAAAAAAGTTTCCCAATGTTGCACATGTGTCTTAATTTCATTTTTGTGGGTTTAATAAAACCCAAATTCTTACACAAAAAAAGAAAAATTTTTATTCTTTATAAAGGGTTACAGAGGACAGGGTGGGAAATTTTTTAAAACCCCTCCTAAGCCCGAAAAAAAAATGTCCTCCTTCAATACTACTCCACTCATATCTCCAAAATTTTCACTTGGACCTTTTATTAATTTAAAAATAAAAATTTTATACTGGAATTTACCTGGGGGGATTTTTCGGGGGGAAAAAGCCCCCGCGGGGCCCCGTCTGTGACCAGGCCTATAAATGGATCGGCCGGATCCACCAGCAGTAACAGCCGGCTGTTTCTGCGGGCTGCACGAAAAACCAAACCCGTTTTGGGGCCACACCCCGGTGGTCAGGAAACCGACGTAGGGCTTCCAATGCCACTTAAAAGACGGGCCAGGAGTCTTTTGGGTTAATCCCCCTTAAAGTAGCGGGGGGCGCTAAACGGGTTTTTGGGCCCCTGATATTTTATTGTTTGCCCTCTGAACGTGCTAGTGACACCCTGCTTTTAAATTGGGGGGATGTTGCATCATCTCCCAAAGTCTTTTGCTTTCATTGTGAGTGTTTTTCGTGTGCAAGTTCGGAAATGTCCCTAGATAAAAACAATTGCCCTGAAGAGTGTCACCCATGGGCTTGGCCCCCCTTTGTTTTAAAAAGGTTTTCCCATTACCCAAACCTGTCATTTTTCAAAGCAGATGCGATTTGATACAATGTTATGGCCCTTAAAGGGTTTAAACCCTTTCCCCGACATGATCACCCCAGGTCTTTGACTTTGGTGTTTTCGCTCTATTTTGGGGCCCCCCCCCCCCCCCGGGAATTTTTTTTGAACTCGATGAAGTTTTAAATTTTCCCTCATGTTTGCCATATCTGAGAAATTGAAATTTCCCATCTTTGAACTTCATTTTGGTTTTCTGCAGCCCACTGAAAGATTTGGTTGATGTCCGCCTGGAGTTTTCCCAGTTCGCAATGGAAGACACTGCCCAATGCAGATTCGGGTGTTTTCCCTTTTTCAGAGGGACCCCCAAATTCTGCAGGGACAGTGCTTCCATTGCGGGGAACTGAAAAGTCCAGGCGGACATAAAAAAAAATTTCTTTCAGTGGGCTGCAGAAAAAAAATTATTAAGTTCAACGATGGGGGAAATTTCAATTACCAGATATGGTAAACATAAGGTTTTTAAAATTTCTTCATCAGAGACAAAAAAAATTTTTTGGCCAAAAAATAGAGGGAAACCCCAAACGTCAAAAAACCTGGGGTGATCATGTCGGAGGATCTCCCCTTTAAAGGACCAAAAAAATTGAATCAATCGAAATTGCTAAAAAAATGAAAAGGGATGGATAATGAAAACCCTTTCAAAAAAATGGGAGGCCAAGCCCATGATGACACTTTTTCCAGGTCACTTGTTCAAATCTGGGCGGAAAAATTGGGCCTGCACACTAACAGCCCCTTTTCCAAGGGGAAAATTTGGGGCCGCCCTAGAAAATTTTTCAGAAAAACTTTAAAGGGTTTGGCCCCATAACGGAATAAAACACCTCAATTATTGGGGGGGCGCTTGAGGTTCCAAAAACTTGTATTCCCCGGGAACCAGGAGGGAGAGATCATAAATTATTACACCGGGAAAACCCAAAAAGGGACTAGACCGAATTTTTGCACACAAAATTCACTCACTACGAAAAAAAAGCCCTTTTGGGCAGACGTGCCCATCCCCCCAATAAAAAGCGGGGGTTTCACTACACTTTAAAAGGGGACCAACAATAAGTGTCGGGGCCCCGAGACTGTTCAATTTGCCCCCCGGGCACACAAAAGGGGGATTCCCAAAAACCCCCCGGCAGTCTTCAAGCTGGCATGGACAAGCACCTAAATTTCATTCCGGATCAGTTTTTCCCCGGGCCCTTGGGGCTCTTTCTTGGTTTGCGTGCAGCCCCAGCAGAAAAACAGCCTGGTTGAATCAGGCCCTGATCCACCGGGAGGCCGGGTCAAAAAGGGGCCCCGCGGGGGCGTTGCCCCCCGGAACCCCTCTCCGGGTTTAAACTCCAGTCTAGGATTTTCCATGAATATAATCTTTTAAACTTCCCGCCTCTTTCCCGGGGGAAATACGGGTTTCGGGAACTTAAAAAGCGCTCCCAGTAACTGAGGTGTTTTATCCCCGTTAGCGCGCGGGTGAAGGTTCTTTGACTTTTTCGGGTTTCACCCAATTTTTCCCCTCCCCTTAAAGGTGCGTTAGTGGTGCAGCAATATTCAGCCTAGATGAAAAAAAGCAAACCTGAAGATTGTAATCAGGGGCTTGTAAACAATAGTTTTAAAGGTTCTCATTACCCATTCGGGTTATTTTTCTAGGGGGGTTGAAAAAGATACAATTTTTAGGGTCCTTGAAGGGAGGATCCCCCGGGACATGATCACCCCCATTTTTTGGCGTTGGTTTTTTGCTCTTTTTTGGGGCCGGGGGAAATTTTTTTTTGTACTCTGATGAATTTTTAAATTTCCTCATGTTTCAATTCCCGGTAATTGAAATTTTCTCTCTTTAAAACTTCATATTTTTTTCTGCAGCCCCTAAAAGTTTTGGGTTGATGTCTGCATGGACCCCTTTCCCAGTGTCCCCAAAAATTTTGGTACAACTTAAATTAAAAATATGTGGACTTTTAATTAAAATATAAAAAAATGACAAAATTTTAAAAAAATTTTGGGGGAAAAGGGGGTTTTTATAAAAAATAACATTCACCAATTTTTTGGGGAAAATTACTTGGTTGTGTCATAACAAACCCCCGTTTAAAATTAAAGAAAAATTTGGGCAAATTTAAAATAAATAGACATCCCCTGGGTTAATTTATCCAAATTCCCATCAAATTTACGAGCCCTGTCCATCAAAAAATTTCCCTCCCATTTTTGCAGGACTGCAAACCCAACAATTTCGGTTTCCTTTTTTTGGGGATTTTTTAAAAAAACAATTTAACCTCTAGACGACGAAAATTTTTCTGTTTTTCACTAATGTCATCTTCCCCATTTTCAAAAAATGGCGCCCCCTTCCCCCAAAAAACGCTCACCACTCTTGTGGTTCTTTGTTTTTTTTAAAAATTAATTTTTTTAAAACTAAAAAAATTTTCCCCAACCCAATTTTTAAAAAAAAAAAATACACTGAAATTTTTCGGAAAATTACAGTTTTTTTCCACAGACCCACTGTTTTTAACAGGGTATTTTTCAAGAATGGTCTGTAAAGAAAAAAACTGGAAAAAAATTTTTTGAAATTCTTTAAATTTCTGAGTGAGTTTTTCTCTGAATTCCATTAATTTTACCACACTCCAGTAAATAATAAGGGCGGGGGGTTTTAAAATAGTCCATCGGGAAAAGTCTTCTTTTTTCGTTTAAATCAAACATCTTGTGGGGTAAATTTATCATCCCAAAAGATACTTATAACCCAACAGAGCCCAAGCAGTAGTGAATCCAAGATTTGGGGCTTATTTTTTTTGGATGCCCGTAAAAAATTGGGGCCTCATCCTAAAAGGGTAGAAAGATACAGATGGACTGACTGGTGTCAGTCCCTTGATTTTTTTGGGTCATAGAAATTCATTTTGAAATTCTTTTAGTATTTGTAGTGAAACTGGTCCTGTGGGGGGGCGGGCAGCAGGATAATACTGCACCCCCTTTGGGGGCCCCTTAACAACAAAAAAAACAGTTTGGGTGTGGGGCCCATGGGCGCCAAAACAGGGGTGGGTAAATTCTCTTTCTTTATATCCATATATTAGTGATGCAGTTTACATGGTGATTTTTAAAATATGGGGCCGTGGTTATAACAAATTCTCTTGACATATGCAAAACAAACCCCATCCCTGTGAAGCATTTTTTAGTTTTATAGTCCCTTATATTTTTTTTGTTTCCAGAATACATGAAAAATTCTATGTTCAATAAAGCCCCCAGAGATAAGGCCTGTGTTTCCTCACAACAATTTATTGAAAAAAGAATCCTGGGGTAAACCGGTGGTAAACCTGCAATAAAATGCAAACACCAAAATGGAGCGTTTAAATGAAAACCCGAGAGGGTAGAATGGGATCCCACTAATTTAACGGCCTTTCTCAGGAATGGAACACTGGTTTTAAAAATTTTGAAAACTTTTTGGGGGCCCTTCCTAAAAAAGATTTGATAAAACTAAGTCTGCCCCTTTTAATTTTGTGTCACCTAAAAATAAAGAGGCAAATTTTTAGTGTAACACCTACGAAAATATTTAAAAAACCCCCCAAGTCTCAGGATATTAAACCTACAAATGAAACTTTGCACGCTTCGCCCTTGAACTCGTGCCGGGGCTGTTAAATCCTTTGAGGAAAATCTTCAAACAAATGAAAATTTTAAAGGGAAAGGGGCGTCATTCCATGCAGTGACAGTGCTTTATTATTTGTGAAGAGTCCTCAGGATTTTTATCATTTGGCCCCAAAGCACCAATAATAAGGGGAAAGTTTATTGGGAATTTAAAAATCTCGAATTAGCCACTTTCCCCCTTTTTACCAGGCAAGAGCTTAGATTCAGCCCAAAGAATTCTGAATTTACAGTTTCCACTCCCGCCTTCTCGGGGTGGGAATTTCTTCAAAATTTCCCGACCCAAGGGCTCCTTTCAATGAAGTTATGGTTTGGAAAACCTGTCTCAGTGGGCAGCAGCCCGCAGGTACGTTTTGTTTTTTTTTTTTTGGGTTTTTTTAAAACATCCCCTTTCCCAAAGTGCCTGCTCGTAAGCAATGTGCCCCTAAATGCCCAAAAAAAAAAAGGGCACTTTTCTTAAAATATGTCGTGCTAAAAACCCTCACCAAAAAGCTAGTGCCTCCACACATTTTTCCCGTGAAACATGCAACTCTAGCAACATTTATTCTGCGGCTACCCAAATTCACTTTTTCAAAGGCAGTTTTGAAAGTTTCAACAAAGGAACAAAGTAGATTTGGGCTTATTGAAAGTGGCAGCTTTAGGAGTTTTTATCAACCCCTGACTTAGTTTAAAAAGCCACCCTTGAAATGTTAAAACATTCATCAGGTTTCCGTTTTTTCCAAAGGCATCAATATCTCTCTATATCCCAACCCCAAGGGGTTTTTTTAAGGTAAAACCAGAGTTTTTAAAAAAGGATTAACCAAATTTACAAAATTTAAACGCAAAACTGTCTCTTATGTTTTCCTTGGTCAGGACTTTCAAAGCTGCATGGGATTGTTACCTTTAACAAAATGGGGTTAATTTTCTTCTCTTGTTGTCTGAGGACCCTTTCACTTTAAGGGGAGACCCACCAAAGCTGTTTTTCAAACCTTTACCGGTTGGGCCCTCCTATAACAGTAATCACCCGCTATTTTCCCCTTTTGAGGATCGGGTGTTCATTGAAAAGAAATCAAGGCTTCTGAAAAGGGGGGTATTATAGAAATTATTATTCCCCTGGCGTGCCAAAAGGTTTTTGTTTTTAAAGGGTGATTACAGGAAACCCGGGGAAGGGTATCCCCTTACTCTGAGACAATCAACAAATTTAAAACTTTTTTTGATGGGGGACCCTCAAACCCCGAATTTGATTAACAGTTTAACAAAAAATTTCCAGTATAAGTATTTTTCACAATTGATCCCCAATTTCCCATCATTAAATTTCCCCAAAGGAATTAAAAATAAACCCTACACACATTTTAGGGAAAATTTTTGGCCTGTATCAGTTTACCGATTTCCCCCCTTGGGGTCCCCAAAGGGGGTAGCCTGTTTCAAGAATTATTTGGGTTTTACCAAATTTAGGAAACAAATCAGGGGGCTTAAAGTTTATTTTTGTAATGTTTCATTTTTGGCAAGACCCAGGAGGAAAAAGATGCAAACCTTGATAAGTTTTTTGGGGAAACCGCCAAAAAAAAATATTAGTTTCAATGAGGAAAAGTGCACTTTTTCAAATTTAAAAGGGGTTAGCAACCCTTTTTTATGGGGTGGGAAAGGGGGTTCAAAATTCCCAACCCTGAAAAGACTACGACCTCTAAAGGGAACTTCCCAAAGCCCCCAAACAAAAAATTTACTCGAAGAACTCTTGGGTCCCCTTTGCTTTTTTCTCACAATGGATTCCCACAAAATACTCAAGTAAAATCCCCCCATTGAGTTTCTACCTTCCCAAATTTTTTTGACTAAGGAAGCAGAACCACTTTTGTACCCTCAAACATGGGCATTGAAAAATCAGTAGTTTTAAGCCAATTTATGAGTCCCTTAACCCTTCGAAGTGGGGGAAAAGGGTTCTTTTTGACATTTTCCATTGCTGCATTTTTTTCTCAGGCAGGACGACCCGTTTTCCTTTTTTTCGGGGGAACTTTTCAAGGGTCAAGAAAGTGTTATGCTGCGTAGAAAAGGAAAAACCCCCCCCATAATAGAAGCAGTTCGCCACTGGGGCAAATTTTTTAACTGGAAAACATTTCACCATAAGGAAAATGACCAAAGGTCCGTGATGAAAATGTTCGACAAAAGCACAAAAGTAGGTAAAAAAGGGCAAGAATTACGTGGAGGAAGGAACTAAACGTGGGATGACTTTTATTTTTCTGTACCCAAAAGGGGCAAAAGGAAAACTCACCTAATGGGGATTCTCTAGGTCCCACTGATGGGGGCAGCATGTCATGATTTGCAATCACTCCCCCACGCTCCACAAGGCTTTTTGCCCCCCAGGGTTACACGCCTGTTTCCATTTTTCAAAATTTAAAAGAAAATTTCCCCTTTCTCAGGGGAAGATGGGACAATTTATCGGCATGCAAAAGTAAGTTCAGGTGCAAGCCAAACTTTATCCCCCAAGAAGACTCATCTCATAAAACCCCCCCAGCCCTTTCCCAGAGACTGAAAAATTGATTTCAAAGGGCCTCTTTCCAAGGAAAAAAAATCGAAAATATTTCCTTTTAAAAATATTTGATGAATATTCAAGGTTTCCCCTTTTTTGTTCCCTGTGGGAAATATGAAATTCTTTTAACTGTTATTACTTGTCTTTCACAGTTTTTTCCTTTTTTGGTATGCAGCTTATAACCATTTTAGGAAAGGGGGGGCCTCGTTCAGAGTAATTTAACTTTAGGAGTTTTTGGGTAGCAAAGGTATTGCCTGAGGCAGAACAACAAGCTTTCAACCCCCAAGGGGAAAAAATAAGTGGACGGTTCAATGGTACTATAAGGAAGGGCAGTTACAAAACATTTAAGTCGCGCAACCCACCCGTTCAACACTGGCAAAATGTTCCCCCACCCGATGCTCTTCACCTATTAGATCATTGCGTGCAAAAGCTATAATGCCAAACCCCCTCGTTTAAAGACTCCTCAATATTCAGGGCGTTCCTCTACGGGGGCCCTCCGTGGCCCATTTGGGTTTTTGTCATCCGGAAACCCCTTCTCCCGAAAAGGGCACCCTAGGATAACCCAAAACAGTCCTTTAGTGGGAAAAGGTAAGCTCCTGCAAGGGTTTAAACCACATTTTGGCCCCCAAAAATTTTGCTACCCAAAAAGGTGAAGGACTACGGATCTACAAACTTTTAAACCCCGTGAAAAACCCCCTTTTGTGTGGAAAATTTAAGATACACCAATAGATGTGAAAAATGCTTCGTTTTCTCCGGAAAGCCCCTTGAACTACCTCTAAAAAATGGAAGATTTTTTCTCCAGCAAAATAGGTCAAAACCCCCCTGGAAAAAAATGAACCCGGTGAAGAGGGCCAAGGGGGGTACGAAGGGCGGGGCGTTTTACTTCGCCCCCCTAAAAATTTGGGGGATTTTCTTCCTATATTTTAAAGGGGGGTTTAAATTTTAGTGATACGCTTTTGTGGGACAGCCGCGGATAATTAGCACCAAACCCCTTTTGGGGGCCCTTTAAAAACAAAAACCTTAGTGTTTGTAAAGGGCTCCCCAAAACATGGGTGTGATTTCTTCTCTTTTAAACCCTAAATTTGTGATGCAGATTCAAGGTGAGTTTTAAAAATTTTGTCCCGTAGTTTTTAAATTTTTTCTTTTACATATGCAAAACATCCAACCCCCCCCGAAAAGCAAATTTTTTTGTTTTTTACTAGGGAATTTTATTTTGTTTTTTGCAGAAGTTTCTTGAAGATTCAAAATTTTTAATAAAAAACCTTGAGATAAGGGCCCGTTTTTCTTTTCACAAAAAGTAATTTTTGTTCTCAAAAATGCTGGGCTGACAAGCCAAAAATTTAATCTACCCCCCGTTTTTAAGCATTAAAAAATTAGCCAATTCACACTAAATATCCCTGTATCTGAAGCCAATGTGAAATTTGGGAACCCCAAATGGGTTCACTCTGACTCCCCTGTCCCAATATCCCACCCTGCCCGTGTCTGGCTTCTTTACACAAGAAAGCCACAAGCTTTACTTTAGAGTTGGGGGACAAGAATCAGTTACAATTAAAGTGTCCAAACCCTTTGAAAAACATGGTGGAAAATTTGTGTGGGGCGGCTCCCAAATGAGTTGCCTACCCTGGCAAACTCTGTTTTACCCACCCCAGCTCTGAGGTGGGTACCTCAGCCCCACAATTTTGGGTTATTGGACGATTTTCACCAAAAGATTTATTTTCAAGAAACTTGCCTGCAGGGCCCTTTTTAAAGGGACTAACTTAAATTGGTGTTGCAGCCTATATCCTTTATCTTCAAAATTCCCCCAAACTTAGCCTTAGCCCTTTTGGGCTTCCCCCAGAAAACCACGTGAACCGGGGGGCCCTTTAAAAACCCGCAATTTCAAATCGTTTTTTAAATGACCTGCCCGCCCCCAAAAATTCCCCATAACCAAGAGGGGGTGTAACCCCTATTAATATGCGACACAGACACTTGCTTCCCGTGACGAGAACACTTGGTTTTTACTGGCATGCACTGAAACTGCAACACAGGCCCCAGATCAACTCACAAAACTCCCCCAACACGGCCCAGAAAAACTTTCAAGAAAAATGGAGGTCATTTATTTTCGGGATGGGCCCGACAGAGGTAAACTACGGTACATCGAAGTGCCTCTACCAGATTTCCCCAGGTCTCGAATGTGAAGACACGTGGGGGGCGCCGTCTGCTGATCACGGCACGTCTTGTCCAGTTGGTGTCTGTCTTAAGAAGAACGAGCTGGTCTCTCTTCCAGACCCTCGTCTCTTCGTTCAAACTAGGGCTGCCAGTTCTCCCTATCTAACTTATCCTAGTGTTTGCCTACATTATCGGCCTATTACTACCTTTGTTAAGGTCTTAGGTCTACATTATTATTATCTACAGTTGCCTTAGTAAACCTAATATTAATATACTAACAGTAAAACTACCTACTCCTTCCCTGAAGGGTAAATCTATAAATAAGTGCCTACAATTCACACCAACTCGGGAAGACTGCTTTTTGTTTGGGTGGGTTTAAGCGCCACCCAGCTCAGCCATTCCATTATGGCTATGCTGGGACTCCTTTTTACGCCATATGTGTCCTGTGGAACTTTAGGGACCAAATAAATTTCCACACATGGACACATCTGATGGCAAGGAGCATGACAAACAGTTCTGTTTGAAGAGTAGAGGTGCAGTTATTGATGCATGGTCCAGTTTCTTTGAAAGAGCCATCACTTTGTACGACAACAGCAGCACAACCAGCTGCACCAGTGGATTGGTGAACAGAACCATCAACGTAAATAATTTGTGAGAGAGTGTGCTGTGTGACGAAGTTATCAACACACCTTAAGGCATCCTGTTTGGCTTCAACGAAAAGCTTTGGTTGTGATTTAAGAGGTAGTTTGAGGGGGTGGAGGGATGGTAGTTTGCAATGGGGTAATATTCCATTGAGCAGACAAGTGCTACTGTTGCCTTTCTTGACGTGGATCATGTATCAGATTCACGTGGAGGTTGATTCCAGTTTTCTCGATCCATCTGGAAGGGTGTCACCAGTGCTGAGGGAAGTTTGGAGGGCTTCTGTGCAGGGGTTTGAATGGGCTTGCCTGAGCATATTAACCCCAATAAGGATATTTTTTTCAGTAACACGATCTCTGATGCTTGGAATATCAGTTTTTTTCTGCATATTTAAAATTTTGGCAGTACGAGGGCATCCTAAAATGATCTGCACTGCTTCGTTCTGCAGTTTTTCCAGCCCTCCAAATTTCCAGTCAGACACAAGAGCAAGTAGTGGCGCAGCATAATCAACCAATGATTTAATATAAGCAAGATACATCATTTTCAGAATTTAAACATTAGCACCATACCTGTGGTGAAGCCCAGCTCTCAACCTTTCTTTGTATTGACGACAAAGTCTCATTACAACAGGTTCATGTAGTGGGACCTCAAATTTTAGATACCTGTATCTGGTTATATGTTCGAGAAGAGACCCATAATGCAACTGAATCTGACGAACTGTGCCTCTCTGTTGAGAAGGACGCCTGTTGAGTATCTTTGTTTTTACCAGTAGAGATTATGAACCACAGGTCCTGACATGTGCTAAGTACATTATTAAGAATGTTTTGAGTGTTAGACAATCTGGTGGTGTGAATCATTATATCATCAGCAAAACTAATCATAGCATAGCAACTAATCATGGCATAGCATTAAGTAAGGCATTATTAATTAGAATATTGAATATGGTGTGACTGAGCACATCTTCCTGGTGGGTTCCTAATTCAGTCTTTAGTTATACATCTATGCACCTGGAACAACACAGAAGACTTTCATGTACCTTTAATGCAGCAGAAAAGCCATTCTGGCAAGTTCACTAATGATTACATGTTTGTTGGCTACATCAACAGCAGATTTAAGGTCAAGGAAGGTAGTGTATGAGCTGTCAGTGTGCAAGGTGAGAAAAGTGGCTATGCAATGATGCACACTCCTTCCATGAAACCAGGAGACAAAAATTTTTATCCTGTTCA
>NC_069429.1:41286963-41329866 GCF_026875155.1 Cherax quadricarinatus | reverse complement strand
GATATTCCACATTCCAACTACCATTCCTCTATTTCCCCCCAAAACTCTTCTTAAATCACAACCAAAGCTTCGTCTTGAAGCCAAACTTGATGCCTTAAGTTGTACTGATAACTTAGCAACACAGAACACTCTTTCACAAATTATTTACATTGATGGTTGTGTTCACCAATCCACTGGTGCAGCTGGTAGTGCTGCTGTTGTCGTACACTGGTGCAGCTGGTAGTGCTGCTGTTGTCATACACTGGTGCAGCTAGTATGCTGCTGTTGTCATACACTGGTGCAGCTGTATGCAGCTGTAAGTGCTAGGCTGTTGTCATACACTGGTGCAGCTGGTAGTGCTGCTATTGTCATACACTGGTGCAGCTGGTAGTGCTGCTGTTGTCATACACTGGTGCAGCTTGTAGTGCTGCTGTTGTCATACACTGGTGCAGCTGGTAGTGCTGCTGTTGTCATACACTGGTGCAGCTGGTAGTGCTGCTGTTGTCATACACTGGTGCAGCTGGTAGTGCTGCTATTGTCATACACTGGTGCAGCTGGTAGTGCTGCTGTCATACACTGGTGCAGCTGGTAGTGCTGCTGTTGTCGTACACTGGTGCAGCTGGTATTATTATTATAATCAAAAAGAAGCGCTAAGCCACAAGGGCTATACAGCGCTGCAGGGTGGGAAAGGAAACGAGGGTATTGAGCGGCAGAAGGGAGGAGGGATGATCAGTAGGTTACAGAAAACAGCGGGCAGGGGATAGTACGGGGGTAGAGGGTAGCAAGAGATTGAGGTAGAAAGGGCTGAAGGTATCAGAATTTGTGAAGTCAGTTGTTGTCAAAAAGTCAATGAGAGAGTCCGGATGAAAGGTTGGTCCATCAGCGAGAAGGAAAAGTAAAGCGAGAACAGCAGAGCAAAGACGACGATGGAGGTAAATTCTGTGTGCTCATTGATAAAGTGGGCAGCCCAACAGAATGTGGTTGACTGATAATGGAGCCTGGCAATTCTCACAGAGAGGAGCAGGGCGCCTCTCCACGAGATATCCATGAGTAAGACAAGTATGGCCAATGCGAAGACAGGAGAGAGTAGTCTCCCAACCTCGACACTGGTGATAAGAAGACGGCCAGTAACCTATACTCGGTTTAATAGATTGAAGTTTGTTACCGAGCATAGTAGACCAACGTTGTTGCCAACGGGTGTGAAGGTGGGAAGATATTGCAGCAAAATAGTCCGTAAATGGAATACCACTATACAGTGGTCCCTCAATAATCGTCCGTAATCCGTTCCTGGAAGTGGGACTATTATCGAAATGGACGATTTACGAATCAATTTTCCCCATAAGAAATAATGTAAATTCAATTAATCCGTTCCTGACACCCAGAAGTATTAAAACAAAAAAATTTTTTACATGAAATATAGATGTAGTACATAAACAATACAGTGGCACATGATGAATTAAACATTAACAGAATAACACTTACCTTTATTGGTGATTCTTCTTTGTGTATGGAAGACTGGAGGAGACTGATTGGATGAATTACTGTTTGGAAGGGGAATCCCCTTCCATCAACACCTTGGGTACCAATTGCTTTTCTGGGGTTACTTCTCTTCTCTGTTTCTTAATGCCACTAGGACCACCTTGAGAGTCACTGGAGTCCTGTCTCGCAAAAAAACTGTCCAGAGAGCTCTGTTTCTGGCGTCTCTTTAAAACTTCCCTAAAATGGGCCAAGACTCTGTCACGTACAAGTTGCCGAAAATGGCTTGCAACATCCTCAATGGGTGATGTTTCTCCATAAATCTTTCCATCCTACCCCACATTTCAAAATCTCCTTAATTTCTGAAGAAGGCACTTCTTCCATCTCTCTTCCTCCCTCCTCTGCATCAAGATTCAGAGCTGCCATCTGTTGCTGTTCCTGCTGAAGCTCTTGCAGCTCCTCAGTGGTTAGCTCAGTGAACCACAACAAATTGGTCCTCCACCAACTCTTCCACATCCTCCAAACTCACATCCAACCCCATGAAGCCCCCAGTGCCACAATGGATTTAACAACTGACATAGGCTCATCAGGGTCAGCCCCAAACCCTTCAAAATCCCTCTTGTGGACACAATCTGGCCACAATTTTCTCCAAGCAGAGTTCAAAGTCCTGGTAGTCATTCCCTCCCAAGCCTTACCTATAAGGCTTACACAATGGAGAATACTGAAATGTTCTTTCCAAAAATCTCGTAGGGTCAAATGAGTGTCTGAGGTCACATTCAAGCACCTATTCAAAACACTGCTTTGGTGTAGAGTTTTTTAAAGTTTGCAATGACCTGCTGGTCCATGGGTTGGAGGAGAGGAGTGGTATTCGGGGGCAAGAACTTTACTGTGATGAACCCAAACTCCTTCAGAATTAGGTCATCCAAGTTTGGAGGATGAGCAGTGCATTGTCCATTACTAGGAGGCACTTGAGATTCAATTTCTTTTCCAGGAGGTAATTCTTCACACTAGGGCCAAACACTTCGTTGAACCACTATACAAAAATTTCCCTCGTGACCCATGCCTTACTATTAGATTTCCAAAACACACACAATTTACTCTTCATAACATTGTTTTTCCTGAACACTCTGGGATTTTAAGAATGGTACACTAGTAACAGCTTCACTTTGAAATCCCCACTAGCATTAGCACAGAACATTAGCGTCTGCCTGTCTTTCATAGGCTTGTGTCCTGGCATTGCCTTTCCTCTTGTGTAATGAAGGTCCCTCTTTGGCATTTTTCTTCAAAAAGAGGCCTGTTTCATCACAATTGAACACTTGTTCAGGTTTCAGTCCTTCACTGTTTATGTACTCCTGGAAATTCATGACACATATTTTTCAGCCGCCTTGTGGTCCGAACTGGCAGCCTCACCATGCCTTACCACACTGTGTATGCCAGTACGCTTCTTAAATCTCTCAAACCACCCTTTGCTAGCCTTAAATTCACTCACATCATCACTAGTTGCAGGCAATTTCTTTACCAAATCGTCATGCAACTGCCTAGCCTTTTCACAAATAAGCGACGTCATAAGACTGTCTCCTGCTAATTGTTTCTCATTGATCCACACCAATAAAACTTCTCAACATCTTCGAGTACTGGTGATCTCATTTTTGTCACATATTTACCCCCTTTGCAACAACAGCGTCCTTGATTTCCTTTTTCTTGGCTATGATGGAAGATATGGTTGTACGGGATTTGTTGTACATCCTGGCCAGTTCGCCCACACGTACGCCACTATCATATTGTTCAATGATGTTTTTCTTCAATTCAATCGTATTTCTCACCTTCTTTACCAAAGGCTTGGCACTAGGAGCTTTCTTTGGAGCCATGGTAGCTTATTTAGCACTTAAATAACTTGCAAGCACTAAAATAAATGAAATATTATGAAATATTTCACTGGAGCACTGAGGGAAACCGTCGCTCACTGGCTAAACAATGGCACACTGGCTGGAAGGAAAGGCTGAGGCGGCTCGAGACCGCTCAGACCGTGAATACGCGTCTGGGACGAAGGACTATTAGCGAGTTACCGGACCATTTCCGAGCCAATATTTTGACGAAAAAACACGACTATTTCCAAAATGGACGACTTTCAGGCCGGACGATTATTGAGGGACCACTGTATGAAACTGGTAGGTCATGTACTGCTGACCGCACAGCAGTGTCTGCCTGTTCATTGCCCTGTACGTCAACATGACCAGGGACCCAACAAAAACAATATCTTTATGCTTGGTAAAGATGCGCGTAGCCAAAGTTGGATACGGAGGACCAAGGGGTGAGGTGTATCAAATTTTCTGTATAGCCTGTAAAGCGCTAAGAGAGTCTGAGACACCACAAATGATGACACAGGCATAGATGCAATACTAATAAGTGCTGCAAGGATGGCATACAAATCAGCAGTAAAAATACTAGCCGAAGATAGTAAATGCCCTCGTACGACGCTTTCCGGAAACACTGCTGTGAATCCTACGCCGTCAGAAGACTTAGAGCCATCTGTGTACACAGCAATGGCATGAGAATGAGAGTGGAAGTGGTCAAGAAAAAGAGAGCGGGAAGCGACCGTAGACAGTTGGGCTTTCGAGCAAGGGAGAGAGAAAGAACAGACTCGAACAGCTGGAACTTCCCAGGGAGGTAGGGAAAAGTGAGATGCTACATGAACATAGAAAGGTGGTAATTGAAGAGAAGACAAGAGCGAAGGAAGGCAAAGAGAGAAGGGGCGGAGTAAACAGGGGCGGAGAACAAATAAAGAATGTCTACTAATATCAGTGACCATTCTATAAATGGAAGGATTGCGGAGATCATGAGAGCGTACATAGTAGTGAAGGCAATGGGCATCATGGCGATCGGATAAGGATGGAACGTTCGCTTCTGCATAGAGGCTCTCAACAGGGGAAGAGCGAAAACCACCAAGGCATAAACGTAATCCTTGGTGATGAATGGGGTTAAGGCTAGAGAGAGTAGCAGGAGATGCCGCTGAATAGATCTGGTCACCATAATCAAGTTTCAATAAAATGAGGGTGGAATGTAGGCGAAGGAGGGTTCGACGATCAGCTCCCCATGAAAGATGAGCAAGGGTTTTAAGAAGGTTCAGCCGGCTGTGACAAGTTGCCTTCATAGAGGTAATGTGAAGTTTCCAGGATAACCTACGGTCAAAGAGGAGGCCCAGAAACTTGACTGTATCACATACAGGGATACGGGAGCCATAGAGGTGCAAAGGATGATCGGAGATGACTGAGCGTCTAGTGAAAGTAATTTGGTGGGTTTTATTGCTGGAAAATTTAAACCCATGTGTTGTGGCCCAATTGGAAACACGGTCGACCGCATGCTGGAGAGAAATTGTAATGAGGTGACAGTCAGTGCCTGCACAGGCAATAGCGAAGTCATCAACATAGAGTGATGACCAAATATTTGATGGAAGACTAGAGGCCAAATCATTAATAGCAAGGAGAAAAAGTGTTGTGCTCAGAACACATCCCTGGGGGACACCTTCAGCTTGGATAAAGTCCGGGGAGAACACATTATTAACCCGAACACGGAAATGTCTATCAGTTAAAAAGTTCTTAAGGAAGGATGATAGATTGCATCGGAGGCCCAAGGAGTGGGCTTGGGCCAAAATATTATACCTCCAAGTTGTGTCATATGCCTTCTCAAGGTCAAAAAATATGGCAATAACTGAGTGGTTATTCGCAAAGGCATTACGAACATACGTATCCAAGCGTAGTAAGGGGTCTATGGTAGAACGTCCCTTACGAAAACCATATTGACGAGTGGAGAGACTGTTGTGTGTCTCTAAATACCACACTAAACGTCTATTTACCAGGCGTTCCATCACTTTGCAAACTGCACTGGTAAGAGCAATGGGACGATAGTGGGAGGCTTCATGTCCTGTAGTGCCTGGTTTGCGGAAAGGGAGAACAATGGCAGATTTCCACAGCTGTGGAAGAACTCATTTTGACCAAATAAGAGTGAAAAGGCATAATAGGACTGCAAGGGCTGACTGATGTAAATGTTGTAGCATATGAATATGAATGTCATCGGTCCAAGCTGCCGATGATCGGCAAGCTGAGAGTGTTGCCTCCAGTTCTTGAAGTGTAAAAGGCACATTATACTTTTCTTCTCTGAGAGAAGAAAAGTGCAAGGGTTCTAACTCTCTGGCAGACTTTGAGGAAAGAAACGAGGGACATAGATGGAGCCCCTGAGAAATACGGACCAGATGATTGCCAATTTCATTGGCAACATCTAGTGGGTTTGCTATATCAACACCGGTAACCCGCAGAACAGGAGCCGGGTCAGGAGAATATTTACCACTCAGTTTTCGTACTTTTTACCAGACTGCACACATAGAGGAAGCAGAGGTGATGGTGGAGACATAATCTCACCAGCAAGTGCGTTTAGCGTCACGGATGACATGGCGAGCGATCGCACGCTTCTGCTTAAAATCAAGAAGTCTCTCCGTGGTTCTATTGTTCTGGTACCTGCTCCATGCAGCGCATTTCAAAAGTACTGCACGAGCACAAGCAGGAGACCACCAAGGCACGCATTTCTGAGAATGCCTGCCCAAAATTTGGGGTATAGAATGAGAAGCTGTGGTTAAAACGGAGGATGAGGTGTAAAAGCTCATCAATGGAGGACGAAGAAGGAACCTCACTAAAAACAGTTAGTTGTGAGTAACGGTTCCAATTGGTTCAAATTGCCAGCGTGGGATCCGAAGAGGTGGTGAATATGAAGGGGAAGTAAGAATGATTAGGAAATGATCGCTCTCATGTAAATCCAGGAGAACAGACCAGGTGAAGTCTAATGCGGCGGAGGAAGAGCAGACTGAGAGATCGATGCAAGAGAGAGTGTGAGTCCGAGGATCAAAATGGGAGTGAGTATCTGTATTTAAAACATGGAGGGGGTTGGTGGCAAGAAAAGCCTCTAACTGAATGCCATGGGAATCACAGTGAGACCCCCCAGAGGAAATGATGGGCATTAAAATCACCAAGTAACAGAATCGGTGGAGGTAATGACGAAACACGAAAGGCAATATCCAGAATAGATAATGCCCGAGAAAGAGAGAGATATAAAGAACAGAGCATGTACCACCTATGCAAGTGGATACGGGCTGCTGTGTAATGCAGCGAAGTACGAACAAATAGCTGATGGTACGGAATATCAGTGCATAGAAGAAGGGCACTTTCATTAAAGGTCCCATCAAGAAAAGGATCTGAAGAATACAATAAATTATAGCCTGAGATGGGAGAGATAACAGCAGAGTGTAATTTTGGTTCCTGTAAGCAAACACCAACAGGGGAAAACTGGGAGAGTAACATCTGAAGCTCACCCCGATTACCCCTGAGGCCTCGTATATTCCACTGTAAATAGGCCATGATTGGCAATGATAAAGATATTGAAATCTGCAGGTAAGGGTTCCTACGGACTGGAGGGATTAGAAAAGTCCACATGTGGAGGCAGCAGAAAACGTTCAAGCAGCGAAGGAACGGTGCGCTGTGAAGAAAGGAGTTGTGCAGATGGAGGAGAGGACAGAGAAGGAACAGAGGGTGGATCAGTGTCCATTGATGGTTTGGTCTCTGCAATATATTCAGAGATTGCTTCAAGTGTTTCGGAATTCAGAGACGTCGTATGGGAGACAATATTGGAGATGGTAGGGGAGGATGAGTAAAGATTGGAACTGCAATGGACTGTACCAAGGTAGGGGGGGGCAAAAGGGTGGAGGGAACTGGAGAAGAGGCAGAAACCTGGGAGGTGGCAGAAGAGGAAGAAACTTGGGAGGGAACAGGGGAGGTAGGTATAGTACAAGGAGGAGGATGAACCTCTACACTTGTAACAGAGCCAGTGGAGAGGGAAGAAACCGGTACAGAGACAGGGAAGGTAAAATGAGGAGGTGCAAGAAAGGAAGGAGGGGTTAAAGGACCTTTTTTTGACTCCTGAGAAATAGAGGGATGATTTGGAGGAGGTTTCGTACGAGGTCTCGTCGATACTGAGGCTTGTGAGGGAGAACACGAAGAAGCGAGAACAGACTGAGGCATTGAAGTAGAGATGTCTGAGCCTAGGACAGCAAAAGAAATAGATATATGAGTGACTATGGGAGAGGTAACCACAGAGGAGGTTGCAGAAGATGGGACTCCAGAAGTGGGGGGACGTTTTGAAACATGAGAATAAGAAACATGAGGTAGTCTCCCTTGGAGGCGGAGATGAGAAACTGCCATGGCATAAGAGAGACCTTCTGCCTCTTTGAGGTAATGGATTTCCCACTCATTTAAGTAGACTTGGCAATGGCAAGAGTATGAAGGGTGAGCCTCATGACAATTAAGGCAAGAGGGAGGTCGATTGCAAGACGTATTAGAATAGTCATTGGCATCACACACTGGCATTCGGCTATGGATCTGCAATATTTCACTGGATGGCCAAATCACGAGCAATTTCTACACTGTTGCAGTGTAGGGATCACCTTTCGAACTTGCAACCGATGTCCTTCTACATAAACTGAGGATGGGAGTTCACGGCTGTCAAAAGTTAAATGAGCCACATTGCTAGGGTATCGTCTCCGCCCACGGGCAGGAAGAACATAAGTGTGTACCTTGAGGATTGGGAGATCTTGGAGTTCCAGCTGTTCAACAATGTCATTGCCACATGTCTGGAAATTTTGTTGAACTATGGTATGGGGCAGAATGACGGTACCACTACAAGAATTGAGGGAATGATGATTTTCAATAGTGACAGGAACAGTATCTATATGAGAAAGTAGAGAAAGATCATGAGCTTGGGTAGCATTCTGTACCATGATGATGCACGTACCGCTCTTAAGAGCATGAAAAGAAATATCTTTACCAACATGGCGTAGGAGTGCCTTGCCAATACTCTGGTCAGAAAGATAGGCGGTAGAGGAAGTCGGTCATAAAGTGAAGAATTTAGTCCATTGTGCAGTCTGAAACTGAGCGTGGAAAGGGAGTGCAGGACGTGTCGATCTTTTCTGAGAAGAATGAGAAGGTGGAGAAGTATCATCAGCAGGTAATTGTCGTTGGCGTTTAGGCATGGGACCAGAGTTGGTCTGACGTGGAATGGGCCAGCGATTCGAAAATTGCCACACCATAGAGAGAGAGGCCGGAAGCATAGTCAAAGGAGAGTGGAGGTCAGATAAATCAAAGGAGTCAGTCGAGACCTCAGTACATGAAGCGGGTGAGGAAACAGCCCCGGCAAGGGGTACAGAGGCATGAGGAGTGCCCGAAAGTGGCCCAAAGAGGGGCGGGGTCAGAACGGGATGCTATCAAAGGAGCCTGGGGGTCCCAGGTTCATTGATTGTTTTCAATGGTTATTACTTCTTCTTTTTTTTTTTTAAAAAAAAAAAAGAAAGAAGAAAAAAAAAATAAAAAAAAAAATAAAAAAAAGGGGGGACGGGGGAGGATAGTTCCTAGGATTAATGAAAGGGCCAAAAATCCCCCCCGGGCCCAAGAGAACCTCAGCCCCGAAAGTACGTAGATGCAGAGGAAACCCTGCCAACCCTCCCCATATCCCAGAAACCAGCAACCGGGGTTAGCAACCCGCATCTTTGAGCTACTTCGGTACAAAAGAGAGGGGGGCCCAGAATCCGCCACAAAGCAACCCCTTCGGCCCCCCCACCCCCGAATCCGAAAGGTGGCTTCCGAGATACACCCATCGCCCGAAAGACCCCCCCCCGGATACCGGGAGAGTGATTGGGACCCCCCAGGCAACCAGATTCCAGGGCAAACTACCCCACCCCCAAGAACCCAACAGAAGGGAAAAGGAGTCCGGTCCCCTTTTCCCCTCTACCTAGGAACACGGCCTGGGGGGAAAAAAAACCCCCAAAGGCCCAAAAAAGGGGAATGGCAAAAGGGTGGGGTGGGGGGGGGAGAGGAAAGGAAAAAGGGGGATTGAGAGGGAAGGGGTATTGGGGGGTAATTGGGTTCGGTCTGAGGAAAGGGGACCGCGGGCTAAACCTCAACCAAGAGCCTCTTCGCCATGCCAAGGGGCCCCCCCTTTTAAAGGTGTGAGCTGGGGTGCTGCTGTTGATACACGGTGGCTGGTAGTGGCTGTTTTATACACCTCTGCACGGTAGTCTGCTATTGCGTACACTGTGCAGTGGGAGTGGCTTTTTTGTACACGGGCAGCTGGTAGGCTCTGTTTATAACTGTGGGTAGTGAGCTGTTTTCATACACGGTCAGGCTGGTATCGGTTTTCAACACTGGTCAACTGGCAGTGCGCGTTGACAAACAGGTATTTTCTCAAAAAAAAATTAGGGGCAGTATCCATAACGGGGCCCTCCTTTTAAACAAAAATTTTTTCCCAACCCCGGCCTGGTCATGTTTTAAGGTTTACCTTATTTTCGTTGCCCTGGGAACCTAAAACTCCTTTGTAAAATTTGGAGCTTGTGTCAGGCCAACACGGTTGGTAAATTGTGGACCCGTGGAGTCAAGGTAAAACTGGTTCCCCCTCAATTTGGGTTTCAACCTGACAGAAATGAAAAAAAGGTTAGTGTATGCCTTTAAAAGGGAACCCCGGGCAGGCGGGAATACATGATTTTATAAGGAAATTAGAGGGGTGTACCAAATTCCAAAAAAATCACTCGCAAACGAAAGCAAAAGATTTGGCAAACGATGCAACATCCCCCCAATGAAAAGCAGGAGTGTCACTAGCACGTTAAGAGACAATACAATAAGTGTCAGGGGCCCAAGACTGTTCAACTGCCTCCCAGCATACATAAGGGGGATCACCAATAGACCCATGGCAGTCTTCAAGCTGGCACTGGACAAGCACCTAAAGTCGATACCTGACCAGTAGGGCTGTGGCTCATACATTGGATTGTGTGCAGCCAGCAGTAACAGCCTGGTTGATCAGGCTATGATCCACCAGGAGGCCTGGTCACAGACCGGGCTGCGGGGGCGTTGACCCCCGGAATTCTCTCCAGGTAAACTTCAGGTAATCTTGGGTTGTCAGTTAGCAGTTTGAGAACAATAATATGAAAAGAACTTCAACTGAACTTTATTGACTTAAGACTTAGTGAAATTGACACAAGTCAGTCCATCTATCATCATTCCATCATGCAGGAGGAGCCACATGTTTATGGTGCATCCAACAAGATAAGCAGACTCTTGGATGTCACTACCGCCCGGCTCCGGCTGGGTTACAAGTATCTATGGAAGGTTAAATCACCACCACCAGATATAGACTAAACGAAATGTAAACTTTGCCAGATGGACTATTGTCACACCCCGCTTCATTATGTACTGGAGTGCATCACACCTTGCATCATTATGTACTGGAGTGTGATAAAATTAATGAATTTAGAGACAACTCACTCAGAAATGTTCAAGAAATGGCAAAGTATTTTATCCATAGTTGTATATTACAGACCATTCTGGAGAAATTCCATGTCTTTGCTAGCTGTAAATAAAAAATTACCACGTGTGTGTGTTTGCGTGCTTCTGTGTATGCATATATTTGTACGCTCGTGTGCATGTTTCTGTGCATGCGTCCTCGTGTGTGTATGTGTGTGCACGCGCTCGTGTGGTTATGACCCACTTAATATTTGTATATATAACTCATTACAATTGTGACCAGGTGTGGACGTGTCATGGGTCATTACTTTGTAATTTGTTCATGATTGTAACAATATAAAGGAGTGAGGCTGATTCATTCATTACCTTTGTAACTTGCCATGATTGTGGACCAGATCTACCTGGAGTTCATTACCTTTGTAACTATTCAGCTCTCATAACTTTGGGGTCCAGTCCCTGGACCCATTATGTACCTCTCTAATCTTTTGACTACCGCCCACAGGATGGGAAAGGGGTTTGCATAATAAAGATATTAAACTAACCCTATGCCTATAGTTTACTTTTACCTCTTCCACTATGAAAAGATCAGGTGGTGGCAGCATACTTCCAAGAGAATAGAGCGCTACTGTAGTGATACTGGTCCTGTAGGGAGCAGCAGGCAGGATAATACTGCACCACCTTTTTGGAGCCCTTATCAACAACAACAGCTTGGGTGTGCTCATGGGCGCCAACACGTGGTGTGTGTTCTCCTCTCTTATATCCACATGTTAGTGATGAAGATTACATGGTGAGTTTAAAATCTGTGGCCTGTAGTTATAAATTTTCTCTTGACATATGCAAGACATGATCTTTCCTCCAGCATAGTTATTAGATGTACTAGTCATTATATTTGTTGTTGCAGAAGTACTATGAAGATTCTATGTTCAATAAAGCCTAGAGATAAGGCCTGTGTTTCTACCACAACAAATTATTGAACATAGAATCCTGGGCTACCTGGTGGTGATCCTGAGCTAGACTACATCACAACATGGAGAGTTTTACTGAAACCTGAGAGGCTAGACATGACCCCAACTTATCAACGGCTGCTCAGGAATGGAAGCACTGGCTTAAGACTTTCAAAAAATTCTGGAGCCCTTCCCTTCATCAATTTTGTGTCACCTAAAATATATAGGCTATTTCTGGTATCTGCAGGTATGGGGAAAACTGGAAAAACAGATGGGACGTGCAACTTGACCACCCTAGAAAATGTCGTGCCCATATGACAACAGGAAAAGCAAATTCCCTTCCTGTAAGCTTTTTCCACCCTGAAATGCGTCCCTCTTCAGTACAGGAAAGACTGTGCTATAACTTAAATTGCCAGGCACACCATCTGAAAGGGACAAAAAGATACAAAACATCCTGGCCAATGGGAAAACCTGGAAGCCACAGTCACTCAAGAGGGAGAGGTTTTTTTAGTGCCAGGAAGGAAAAAAAAAACTGGCAGGAAATGGAAGAAATAGTATGCAGAATCCAGTCATTTCTGGAGTGGAACCACAGTCGATTGCCTCCACTTCAAACCAACAGATACAGATACTAGTGACGGAAAAAAGTCGCCCCCCCCCCAGTACCAAAGAAGAATGTCCGATGACATTCTTCTTTGCAAATATGCAGGGTCTAAAGCCAGCAATGAACAACAAAATACCTTTCATCCATGGACTGCTTGCAGAGGCAAATGCAATGCTTGCAGTTTTCACAGAGACCCACATAAAGGATCACTTGGACAACGAAATATTGATCCCAGCTTACAACCTATACAGATGCGACAGAGTGAACAGGCAAAAGGGGGGGGTGGGATTGGCCTGTATACTGCAGAGTCACTTGTTTGCACAGAACTGCTTTATGCCTCAAATGATGTAGTGGAAGTTTTAGCAGTAAAGATCGAGAACCAGAACCTATTCATTGTAGTAGTCTACAAGCCTCCGGATGCAACGTCCCAGCAATTCCAGGAACAGCTGTTAAAAATTGACCACTGTCCGGAAAATCTTCCAGCTCCTGCCGCAAACATCTTGCTCCTGGGGGATTTCGACTTAAGGCACCTAAAATGGAGGAATATTACCAAATAATGTTGTTGCAGTGATAACACCAGGAGGCAGCTCTGACGAGAACTAACACACACATGATCTTCTAAATCTCTGCACAAAATTAAACTTAAACCAGCATAAAAAAGAGCCTACTAGACGGGAAAATACACTAGACCTCATTTTTCACTAAAAATGATGACGATACAAATTCACCATTCAAAAAAAATATATTCAGATCACAACATAATAAAAGGTTCAAAACATGAATGCATGGACCCCAGAACCGAAAAATTGGATTAGTCGGAGGGACCTTTCACCAAATTCAACTTCAATAACAAGAAAAAAAAAGTGGGCCCAAGAAAACCCAAAGTCCTAAATATATAAGCGGGGAAAAACAACAAGCAACAAAACCCCCCCAAATTTTAGCCTAGAAAAAATTAATTGGCAAATTGTATGCCAAGGCTTATTCCTTTAGCAAAAAGGGGGAGTAATGTTAAATAGAAAGAACAGGCGTTTCCTAACGGCGTTTGAAAAGAATAACAAGCGGCAAAAATAGCCCAATATACTAAAATGCGTAGGGTGTCCTGTCAGAGAAATACAAACACCAAACTTAAGCTAAAGGAATCTTATGGGACCGGGGAATCAAGGAAGAACAAAATACCCAAAATGAAATCGAAAAAAACCCAAAGCATTTCTTTCCTTATCCCCAAATCAAAGTGGGAAAAACAACATAAGTATTGGGCCCCTACTTAAACAAGAGGGTCCTACAGAATGATAAAGGAAATGAGGGAGCTATCGTCCAACATGCTCATTTTTAGCAAGCCGCTAACCAGACTGAAGTCAAAGATCAAAATGATTTTTTTTAGGGAGGCCGCAAAAATTTGTAACACAAGCCATCATTTATCCTGACCCAAATAAATTTCGAACAGGCGAAAAATGACTCCCCCACACTGTGCTCCAGGCCAGACTCATGGAACTCCGTGTTCATCAAAACTGCAAGAAGCCCCCTACACGAGCTTTTACCATCCTTTAAAGGGGGGAGCGGGAACGGGGGTCGTCCCACAGTTTGCAAAAAAACAACGACATACCCCCACTCCAAAAGGGGGGGCAGTAAAGCAATAGCAAAGAACTACAGACTGATAGCACTAACACCCATACATAAAAATCTTTGAAAGGGTCCTAAGAAGCAAGATCACCAAAAATCTAGAAACCACAATTTCACAACCCAGGGGAACATGGGTTAGAACAGGTCGCTCCGTCTGTCTCAACTATTGGATCACTACGACAAGGTCCTAGGGCACAAAGACAAAAAAATGCAGATGTAAATATAACAGACTTTGCAAAAGCCCTTCGACAATGGACCAGACATAATATGCACAAAATGCGTGCTAAAGGGAAAAACAGGAAAAATCGGTCGATGGGTATTAATTTCCCATAACAAACAAGGGTAGTATCAAAAGTAAAGTCCCGGGGAGTACGTAAAACCTTTCCACAAGGCACAGTACTCGCCCTTCTTGTTTCCCCATCCTCATTTCTGACATAGACAAGGTGTCCCGCCACACAAACCATGTCTTCCTTTTTAATGACACCCGAATCGCATACTGTCTTCCTTCAGACAAAACAAGGCTCCAGGCGACATCAACCAAATCTTTTATGGGCTGTAGAAAAAATATTAAGTTCAAACTGAAAATTTCAATTCTCAGATATGGGAAACACGGGAAATTAAATCTTCATCAGAGTAAAAACAAATTCGGCCACAAAATAACAAAACACCAATATCAAAGACCGGGGAGTGATCATTTGGGGGATCTCCCCTTTAAAGGACCATAACTTTGTATAAATCGCATCTGCTAGAAAAAGGGCAGATGGATAATGAAACCTTCAAAACTAGGATCAACCCCATGATGACACTCTTCAGTCTTTTTTTCTATTTTGGGCTGGAATATTGCCCCCAAAAACACCCTTTAAAGGGCGGGTAAATTTTGCTGACCTAAAAATGAAAACAGAGAACCTTCACGCGCCCATAACGGAATAAAACACCTAAATTTACGGGGAGCGTTTTGAGGTTCCTGAACCTGATTCCTGGAATGCAGGCGGGAGAGATACAGTTTTAATACACCTGGAAAACCTAGAGGACTATACCGAATTTTGCACACGAAAATCACTCACTACAAAAAAAAAGACTTGGCAGACATCACCACCCCCCAATGAAAACGGGGGTGTCACTAGCACTTTTAAAAAGACCAACAATAATGTCGGGCCCGAACTTTTTTCAACTGCCTCCCAGCATACATAGGGAGGTTTTCCCCTAGACCCCGGGCAGTCTTCAAGCGACGGGACAAGCCCCAAAGGCCCCCTGTCACTAATTTTCTGCACACTCAAAAAAAAAAAAAAGAAAAAAATTATGGGAAAATTTATTATTCTATAGAAAAATAGCTTTAAATCTTTGGCAACAAATATGCAAAAATCAATGTTCAAGAGTTTTAAAAAGAAATTATAGTCATTTATATCAGGGTTTGTGACCGGTGATATGGGGACGCGTCTGCCCAACATATATATTTTTGGAATTTTTTTTCCCTTTTTTTTTTTATACCTTTTCTTTCATTTTATTTTTAATTAAAAAAATTTTACTATTTGGGATCTTAAGAGTGGGGAGCTTATCCCCTAGAGTGCCAGCCAATAGGAACCACTAGAACACGGCATATTCCTGCTCCAGACAGCAGGGAAAAACACTTTATTATTTTGCTTATATCAACTTACACTTATTTAACTACAGAAATTGAGTAATATGATATAAAAACCATAAATTCATAAAACATGTTATATACTCTAGCGAATAAAATGGCCATAATATGGCAAGTCCACCAGCAATATTTCGATATAATTATGTTACTACTCTCCATGTCGTCTTTGAGTAAGAGAAAACGGTACTTTGAAGAGGATAACTGCACTAGAACGTAACTTTACTAAGAAATACACCGAAATAAACGCGATTTTTGCAATTTTTTTTTTCAAGACGGCGGGCCGGCCGGCGTTCCAGGCCAATATCTCATAAATAACTTATTCATTTATTTTGCTAAGGTATGCCTTTATTATTTAATTAAGTGGAATAATATTCAGAGAAATGGTAAAATAATGATTTCTCTAATTAATTTCGAGGGAATTTTTGAAATATTCCAAATACTTTGGGATTTATGTGGGAATAAAGGGAAGATTTTTTTCAACATTCCAAGAACTAAAAAACTTTATTCTTTAGTGAAATAAAGATAAGTTATTTAGAGGAAAGGCCTTGAGGAAAATTTTTTTTTTTATTTTTTATTTAAAACCAATACAGTTTAACATAAAAATAAAGAAACAGTATGGAACCTAATCAAATTAACTGACAAAAGGATTGTACCTACATGCTCGCAAGATATTACAACAAAAATTTACATCAAGAACATAACTAAAAACAAAATTACATGTCACAGGGTCATGAATTGACATATATACAAAACCTTGCATATATATAAATTGTACATATAAATGACATCTGACAAAGGTTCAATACACTTGAACATAAAATATACAAAGAAGTTATATCAGTTAAATCCCATCCTCACATTAATCAAAAAAAACAAAACCTAACATCATAATCTGACTAGATAATACTACATACTTATCCCTAACAATACAGCTGAACATATCCCAACATACAAATAAACAGAAAAGAATACAGCTTAGAACACAATACAAGCTCTATACTGTTACAATACACCCATATACAAATTTCAGACAATGGACTACGTCACGTAAACTGTCGATATGTCTGTAACATACAGACTAACGTCAGATATGTCTGAAATACCATACAGACTAAACTGTCTGATATGTACTGTATGCCATACAAACTAAACTCTAGATATGTCATACCATACAGACTAAACTGTCTAGATATGTCTGTATACCATACAGACTAAACTGTCTAGATATGTCTGTATACCATACAGACTAAAACTTAACATCAAAAACTTGCATGAACACCAAACCGGTATAGGGTACAGAACCATAATTATAAACTTTAAAAAGAATCAATCATGCATATATAAAGTATTACATAACGTCTGACCCATGACAAAGGCTCAATACAATAGAAAGAGATATATATTTATATATATACACATACACACCCACACACCCACACCCACATCCACACACACACCCACACGTACACACAAAAATTTTCACAAAATCACATTAATCAGATGCACTGTATGCACAATGCAAAACAGTATATAAGTATATCTCATCGTGCAAAAACCCAGCACGTAACATAAAAACAAACTAAAACACACTTCATGTCGCAAATAACTTATTACTCAAGAATCATGTTATACAAGACTGATACACATCATAATTATACATAAAAAATCTACTATATTATACCTACATTCTGAAAAGTGTTATATCTAACATAATGAGACCTTGAGCTCTACATCCACACTTGGCTGCCATAAAGTCTCAATGAAAACCAGGAAACCATTCCAAACCCACATTCACAACACTCTCACGACCCCCCCCCCCCAGGGAGGCGAGCCCGCTGTTGCCCCCTGACTCCCTCCAACCTATGAAAACCCCTTCACTCACTCATATCCAATCACAGATTTACGAGAATCCCTAACGTTAGCATTCTATACCCCTCTGAGAAAGCCTGATCCCACCTCCTCCCATACAAATCTCTGTTACGACACATCGTACGATAGAACGTTACCGCAAGAACCTTTCTTCTCTCCTCACTATCCCCTCTCCCCCTCATCACCCACGACATATATATATAATCTACCATGATATAATCTAAAGCTCTTATGACACCCTCGTCTAACCCACCCATATCTAGACTTAGAGCATCGCAAAACCGCACACCCCACGGCCCCCCACCCTCTGTACCAACCTACTTAACCAGCACCTAACCTCCTCTAGCCCTTCACAAAAGTAAACTACATGGAACGCTGTCTCATCCCCTCCACAGATACCACACCCCCCACCCTCTACAACCTGTCTGTTTCGTAATATCTCACCAGACGGAAGGATCCCATGCAGAAAACGAAACATCACCTCACGCGCCCGAGGTTTTAACTTCAATTTACTAAATCTAAACCAAATACTCTTCCACGCATACATGGGAACAAACCCTCAACTGGGACAACGCACCTACCTACAAGTAACCTACACAAAACCCTTATACGAACCTTTCTCAGTTCCCTAACCAACATCACAGCCCTCAAAACTATTTCACATTCCCTCAACTCCATTCCTCGATACCACATACCCAGCCTGTCGTGTATCCTTCCCAAACGCCCCGCGTTCACACCCTCACGCAACACTTCCCATTTAATAAACACACATTTAGCCCTCCGTCTCAAATCCAACAACCCCAACCCACCCTGACTTACAGGTAACATTACAACCTCCCTCCGTAACCAATCACAACGTGAACCCCATAAAAATTTGTACACCCGTCTTAGTATCCCCGCAATCGCTGTCCCTGTAATTGGGAACACAGCTGCAACATACCAAACCTTACTATACAATAAAATGTTAGTCATTGTCCTCTTCGCTTTCGGGCTGAGTGGACGCACTGCGCAGTAGCTCCCATTACACCTGGTTTCTGCGCAGTTTTCACTGTTCAGATATGGCGGAGTACACCGGCAGGAGGATTAACACAGTTTGCATTGAGCTGTTGAGGGGTTCTCTGAGCCCTGCTACGATGAACATCGTTCTACCTGCAATTATTAGGGATTTATATGGTATCCCTAACGAGGAACTGTATGGTGTGGCCCTTAATGGGATGAAACGAGTATTTGTGAAGTTCCTGAGGACTAGCTACTACAGCAGTGTGGTGGAGGAGTACCAGAACGACGAATGTGCCTCAACTCGACGATGGATGTGTGCATGCATGACGTATCTACTTACTACACGTGGTACGAGTGAGGAATGTACCCTTCTGAGGCAACTAAGTTTGGTATAGAGGAACTTTTCGCAAGTATGGAGTCATCATGAGCCAGAGGGGGGGGTATGGAGGGATGGACCATATGAGGGTCTCCCGGGAAAGGGGGCATACAACATCAATAATAATAATATATATATATATATATATATATATAAAATGTCGTGCCGAATAGGCAGAACTTGCGATCTTGGCTTAAATAGCAACGCTCATCTTGCCATACAGGGCAAGTGAAAATTTGTGTATGCAATAATTTATCCAAAATCATTCTGAACCTAACGAAAAAAATGTATTTGATTGTGTTTGTTTAGTACTAAATTATTGTGAACATATTTAAAATATATTTAGTTGGGTTAGACTAAAATAAATTGCTCTTGTTATAAAAAAAAATCTGAACAAAATCTTAATAAGGTTAGGTAAGTTTTCTAAGATTCTTTTGGTGCAAAATTAAAAATTTTTACATATCTTTAAGTGTATAAGAGAAAATTTCAGAAATGACTTAATTTTAAGTGAGTTCTTGCTAATAGCACGACATTATATATATATAATATATATATATAAATAAATATATATATATATATATATATATTATATATAATAGTGATCCTTAATTGTAAAGAAAAAATTAATTTTATTTCTCAGCATTAATTAAGATAAAGTTTCATGAAATTTATGAAGATCTTATGTAAAGTTTTTTATTGTTATTAAAAGACAGATATTATTTAAGTTTTTGGCCATCCACAAAAAGGTTAAAAATGAATTGCTTTAAAAACCGCTATATTTTGCAGGCACTAAAACCTTGTTGCTATGGATTTCTTTCCCTAGAACAATGGACCAACCTAGGCCAACTGATTCCCCATCAAGATCATACCCTAATGTTATACACTCCCATACAAACAAATGGCGGCCTGTCTGGGTGATCTTGATCTGTGCTCCACCCAATAAATGGCATTCTGGCATCTGGAAATCTGATCCAACAGAAAAGGGATCCATGCAAGTAGTTACCACACAAATTGAAATTCCTTCTTTCTGATTAAAATGGATGACTAAAAAAGTTTAAAGTATGGCAATCATTAAGAGATATTGACTCCTGACAATGATCGCCTACTCACTATGAATGTTTAGACTCTCTTACGACTCTAAGAACTAGCAGGGTATTGGGAACTTTTCTTCCCCATTTTGCTATGGTAATTGGCGACACCAATACTGAGTACCCAGTGGAAAGGATGATTTTGACAGTTCTTGGTGGGTGCCTCCCTGTAAGTTTGAGCTATGCGAATGGCTTGATCGTCTCCTCCGGTATCAGAGCGCAAGAGCATCCACACAAAGGGAATCTAGCATGATTGGTGCTGCTGTTTGCATCTCGAGACCAAGAATTTCGGTCAATTTCGGTGAGTCACTGCTGTCCTGGATGAAGCAAATCATCGTAGTTGGTATATTTGAGAGGATGCAAGTGGAAACAGAACTACTCTCTATTCACCCCTCTATTTCCTTTTGCTCTCTGCTGCAGGTTAAGTAGACATCATTAATCTGTTCTAACAGCCTTGATGGCATTGCTTGCCCAGCAAAACCATTCTAGCTGATACTGCTGGTGCCTCTCTTTGTACGATTTCAGTATAAAGAAAATCTTGTACTGCTGTTGGTCTCATTGATCTTAGTTGTCAACTTAGCAGACGGTGAAGACTAAGATGAGAAATAAGACTGGTATTTGTTCAAGCTTTTATGGAAAAAGTAGGTGATAAACTATCAGTTTTCACCTCTGGCTTCTCGTACCGAGTGTTGAGCGGAGATGAGAAAACAAATAATAAGAGCTACTCTTGGACAACAGACACGGGTGACGCTACAGTCCCATGGTGACACCCTACAGCACAGATCACACTACAGACTTCGGTGACTCTACACTCACGAGTGAGATATTAGTCACTTGCCGACGCCCTCAGCTGCAGTGATGCGACAACAGAATACTTCAAAGAAATTTTACCTACAGGATAATAAAGGTGTGGCAAGTTAACTGTCACTTGAGACATAGTCAGTGCTCTTGACAGGAATTTACAACAGGGGGAAATCACTCTCTGAGTTGGACTTATCAAAGGCACTCACAGCAAGGTGACATGTGAATTTCTCATATTTGTTTGGCTCCATGTGAGTCAGGGATTGTCTTCCTGCTGTTACTGGGCCCATTGCTCCAGAGAACTTGTGTTGTTCTCCAGCAGAGAGGAGACATAGAGGACAACTCATCAGAACCCCAAGACATGCTTTGAAAACGAGGGTTTTCCACCGCATTGTCTCGTGCTGGTGGCGTCTCATTCTGAGTACTCACTCAGAACTTCCAATGTTGCCTGGAAGGGTAGTTTTGGAAGGTATACACGCGTCCAGCGAGAGGGACACAAGTAGAGACTCAAGAACACTTCAGGAAGTTCTTCATATTCTCATCAAGATGTCGTTTGTTCTAGGTGCCTGGGAAAGATTCGTCATTCTCAGCATTAATACTTAATACATCCTTCTGACACACTAGCCTGTATTATAAGCTAGTTGTCTTGAGCAGAAGAGCCTGCATATGCTCCTGACATACTAGCCATTGTCGTATAAGCTAGTCCCTAGGCAGAAGTCAGCAAACACTTCTGATACACTAGCCTCTGTACCATAAGCCATCCTTGAGCAAGGAGCCGACAAACAGCTTCATGACACACTAACCTCTTATCACAAGTTAGTCCCTGAGAGCAAGGAGTTAGCCCACTCTCACGACCACACAAGCCTCTGGTATCATGATGTAGTCCTGAAGAGGAGTTAGCATATTATTCTCCTACACACTAGCCTCTTTATCAACAAGTTTAGTCTCTGAGCAGGAGTCTTGTATTTCCGCAGCCTGGTAAACTGGTGAGCCTCTCGAGCAGAACCTAGTTGATTGTTCCGTCAACTATGAACATGGCGACCTATAGTGGAATTGATGCGAAGATGCCTACCCTGTGAAGCTGATGATGACAAATGTCGGTATAACCCATGCAAGGACGCTGTAGGGCAAAATCTGTAACTCCGTGTTTACTGTCCGATTTTCTCCAGTTTTGGTACCAAGACAAAGTCGTTTCACTCTTTCTTCTTGAAAATATTTATCAAAAATATACCTCAAACAACAACTGAGAAATGACTGATTTCTGAAAATGCATAGTGATAAACTTTTCCCTCCTATATGAGTACTACGTAAGGATGGGTTAGGACACTTGAGATGCCGAGAGAACAATGCTTATTTTTATTTTCTTCTTTGTGATTACTTTTCTTTAAATGAAAACTTTCGTTATTTGCACAAAAAAAATAAATTTGTTAGTTTCCCTGGAATATTGCAAAAACATCTGCCCTTTACTCCCACAAACTCCCAAATTATTTGGAATTATTTTCCAAAATTTGGTCACAGAAAAAAAGAGAAATCATTATTCTACAACTTTTGTGAGTATATATATTTCATTTAATTCAGTAATAAAGGGAGAAAGTTAAATCAATTGTTGAATAAGTTACTTCCGAGATATCGGCCGAGCGCCGGCCGGCCCCCGTCTCCAAAAAAAAAAAAAAAAAATTCGCGAAAATCGCGTTTGTTTGGGTGGTTATTTCTTAGTAAACAGAGTTCTAGTGCAGTTAGCCTCTCAAAATCAAACCGTTTCCCCCCTTTACTTGTCAGGACTAAAGAATGGGACATGGAGAGGGATTACCTCGATATTTATCGAAATATTCCCGCTAATCTTTCGTCATATAATGGCCTATTTTATTCAGCCTATAGTAAATAACAAGTTTGTATGTTTATTTATAGTGTTTATTATTTAATATTAGATCAATTTCTGATAGACAAATAAGCCGTATAGTTGATATATAAGCGTAATAAGGTGATTCCTGGCTGGCACCATCGGCGCGGGAACACTGCTGATCGTTTCCCGTCTGGTATCCCGGTAGTCTCTATACTGCGATAAGTCCGCCTACTGTTTTATGATGCCAAAGAATAGTCTGTTATTATATTTTAGAAAGCATAATGCAAAGAAAAGGCGATAAAAAAACAAGAAAATAACTCCCAAAAAAATAATATAGGCCGCCGAGCAGACTCGCTACCAACAACGCCGCACCATACCTGATATAAATGACTATAATTTCTTGTAGAAACGTCGTAGAAATTACATTCTGGTAAAAAAAAACCATTGTGTGCCAAAGAGTTGAGCTATTTTCAGTATATATAACTCAATTTCCATATTTTGTTCGATTTTTTCGTGAGCGCGCACGGAAAATTTGCCCTTTTGATCTGAAGGTTTAAGATAAAGATAAAGATTTCGTTCGGATTTTTTTAACCTCGGAGGGTTAGCCACCCCAGGAAAACCCAAGAAATCAGTGCGTCATCGAGGCTGTCTAACTTGGAAGATTTGAGGCACTTAAGCCAACACATGGGAATCCTTTTATTGAAGAAACGTTTCGGCCACACGAGTGTCCTTCATCGTCCAATACAAAGTAGAAATGGGAAAGTAGAGTAGAAGGTATGAGGTAATCAGTCCCCCTCAACCTGGATTCGATGTAGTTCAGTCCATCACAACAAGAGAGGTCGACCAGGGCCCTCCCATGTGTGAAGCGGGAAGCTTTAGCCACCAGGCCACGGGCACCCGGTGATTTCTTCCGATGTACACTTCAATGCTTCCGCTCGTCATCTTTGGTCTTGAGAGTAACAAGAAGTTGCCCACATCTCGACGTTTCTGCCCCCATGATCAATGGAGGGGGGGGGGGGTCCATATGGATGGAGTTCAGGAACGCTTCAGATACCAGCAATGGGTTAGGGAGTTGTGTACCGTTTTTCCTAATGGTGGTTTACCTGAGTTTTACACCTGAGAGAAGTTTTCGGGGGTCAACGCCCCCGCGGCCGCGGTCCTGTGACCAGGCCTCCTGGTGATCAACCGCCTGATCAACCAGGCTGTTGCTGCTGGCTGCACGCAAGACCAACGTACGACCACACCCGGCTGATCAAGACCAGGACTTTAGTGCTGTCCAGTGGCCAGCTTGAAGACTGGCAGGGTCTGTGGTAATCCCCTTATGTGTCTGGGAGGCAGTTGAACAGTCTCGGGCCCCTTGACACTATTGTATGGTCTCTTAACGTGCTAGTGACACCCCTCTTTTTCATCTGGGGGGATGGTGCAACGTCTGCCAAGTCTTTTGCTTTGCGTAGTGTGGATGATTTTCGTGTGCAAGTTCGTATACTAGTCCTCTAGAATTTCCATGTTGTATATAATCATGTAGCTCTCCTCCTGCATTCCAGGGTAACAGGTATAGAAAACCTCAAGCGCTCCCATTAATTTAGGTGTTTTATCTCCATTATGCGGTGCGCGTGAAAGTTTCTCTGTACATTTTCTAGGCGCAATTTCACCTGCCTTGAAAGGTGCTGATAGAGTGCAGCATATTCCAGCCTAGATAGAACAAGTTGACCTGAAGAGTGTCATCATGGCTTGGCCTCCCTAGGTTTTTGAAGGTTCTCATTATCCATACCTGTCATTTTTCAAGCAGATGCATTGATACAAGATATGGTCGCTTGAAGGTGAATCCTCCGACATTAATCCACTCCCAGGTCTTTGAGGAACGTGGTGTTTCGCCTATTTGTGGCCAGAATTTGTTTTGTACTCTGATGAAGGATTTTAATTTCCTCTGTTTACCATATCTGAGTAATTGAAATTCTCATCGATGAACTTCATATTGTTTTCTGCAGCCCACAGAAAGATTTGGTTGATGTCCGCCTGGAGTCTTGCAGTTCCGCAATGGAAAGACACTGTCCATGGCAGATTCGGGTGTCATCTGCAAAGGAAAGACACGTAGGCTGTGGCTGACATCCTTGTCTATGTCGGATATGAGGATGAGGAACAAGATGTGAGCTAGTACTGTGCCTTGTGGGAACAGCGTTTTTCCCGTAGCTGCCTCGAACTTTACTCTGTTGACGACTACTCTCTGTGTTCTGATAGTGAGAAATTATAGATCCATCGACCGAGCTTTTCCTGATTATTCCTTAAGCGCGCAATTTGTGCGCTATTACTCCATGGTCACACTTGTCGATAGGCTTTTGCAAAGTCCTTGTATTATATTTACATCTGCATTCTTTTTCTGTCTTCTAGTGCATTTAGGACCTTGTCGAGGATCCAGTAGGGTTGAGACAGACAGGAGCGACCTGTTTCTAAAACCCATGTTGCACTGGGTTGTTAGCTGATGGGTTTCTAGATGGGTGTTGATCTTGCTTCTTAGACCCTTCAAAGATTTTTTATGATATGGGATGGTTATGCTATTGGTCGTGTAGTTTCTTTCTGTTGCTTTACTTCCGCCCCTTTGTGGAGTGGGGCTTATGTCAGTTTGTTTTTTAGTAACTGAGGACGACCCCCGTGTCCATGCACCCCTCTCATAGGATGGAAAAGGCTCGTGATAGGGCTACTTGTAGTTTCTTGAAAGAACACAGAGTTCCATGAGTCTGGCCCGGGGCAGAGTGCATGGGCATGTCATTTATTATCGCCTGTTCGAAGTCATTTGGGAGTCAGGATAACATCGGATAGGCCTTGTTTTTAACACATTTTGTGCTCCTCATAAAAAATTAATTTTGATCTTCGACTCTCAGTCTGGTTAGTCGCTTGGCTAAAAACTGAGACATATTTGACTTGAGTAGCTCACATCAATTCCTTGCTGTCATCTGTGGTAGTGCCCACTTGTTAAGTAGGGGCCCAATACTGGACGTTTCTCTCGATTTTGGTTTGGCATGGGAAAGAAATACTTTGGGTTTCTTTGCGATTCATTTATAGCTTTTAGTTCTTCCCGCGATTCCTGACTCCTAAAGATCATTTAGCTTAATTTCGATGCATTTTGCTATTTCTCTGACCAGTGTCTCCCTGCGCATTCAGATATATTGACGCTCTTTTAGCCGCTCTGTTATTCTTTTCGTCGCTGAAAGGGAGCGCCTGTCTCTTTCTATTTTACTCTACTCCTCCCTTTTTTCTTAGAGGAATAAGCCTTGTGCATACATCGAGTGCCACGAGTTAATCTGTTTCTGGCATAAGTTTTGGGTCTGTTTGCTTAGTATATCTTCCCAGCTTATATCGGTTAGGACTTGGTTTACCTTGGTCCCACTTTATGTATTGTTATTGAAGTTGAAGTTGTGAATGCTCCCTCGTGACTGTCCTCCATTTTGTCGTCAGGGGCTCCAAGCATACATGTCCCTGAACCTCAATTATGTTGTGATACTGAGTATAGTTGTTTTTTTGGTATATGGTGACATTTCTATCAGATCATTCATTGTTAGTGAATATGAGGTCTAGTATTCTCCAGTCAGTAGGCTCTATTATTTGCCTGGTTTAAATTGAATTTGTGCAAGATTTAAAAGCTCGTGTGAGTGTTGAGTTTTCATCAGAGCATGCCTCCTGGTGTTATTACTGCAACAATATTATTTGCTATATTCCTCCATTTTAGGTGCCTTAAAGTTGAAAATCCCCCAGGAGCAAGATGTTGGGTGCAGGAATGGAAGTTTTCCAGACAGTGGTCAATTTTTTAACAGCCTGTTTCCTGAATTGCTGGGATGGTTAGCATCCGAGGCTTGGTAGAACTATACCACAAGACTAGGTTTTGGTTCTCGACCTGTACTTGCTAAAACTTCCACTACGTCATTTAGGCATTAAGCAGTTCTGTGCAAACAAGTGACTCTGCAATGTACAGGCCAACCCCCCCCTTTTGCCTGTTTCACCTGTCACATCTGTATAGGTTGTAACCTGGGATCCATATTTCGTTGTCCAAGTGATCCTTTATGTGGGTCTTACCTGGAGAGAGTTTCGGGGGTCAACGCCTCCCGCGGCCCGTCTGTGACAGCCTCCCCTGGTGAAATCAGGCGCCTGATCCACCAGGCTTGTTGCTGCTGGCTGCACGCAAAACCAACGTACGAGCCACCAGCCCGGCAGATCAGGAACTGACTTTAGGTGCTTGTCCCAGTGCCAGCTGTGATGACTGCCAGGTGTTCAGTATGGAGTAATCCCCTTATGTGTGGTGGGATTCAGTTGAACAGTCTCGGTCCCCCAGTAAAGCCGCGAACATTGCCTTTGCCTCTGCAAGCCCATCCACGGATGAAAGGTATTTTTGTTGTTTTTGCTGGCTTTAGACCCTGTATTTTGCAAAGAAGAATGTTTATCGGACTGGTGGTATTGATGGTACTGGGGGGGGATTTTTTTTCCGGCATTAGTATCTGTATCTCTGGTTTGGATTGGAGGCCCTCGACTGTTGTCCACTCCAGAATAGACTGGCTTTGGTGTACGATTTTCTGCCATTCCGCAGTTTTTTTTTTCCTTCCTGGCACTAAAAAACCTCTCCCTCTGAGTGGCTTGGGCTACCCATGTTTTTTCCCATGGCCTGGATGTTTTGTATCTTTTTTGTCCCCTTTAGATGGTATGCCTGGCAATTTAATTATAGCACAGTCTTTCCTGTACTGAAGAGGTACACGATTTCAGGGTGAAAAAGCTTACGGAAGGGAGTTTGCATTTTCCCTGTTGACATATGGGCATGGCATTTTCTAGGTGGTCATCGTTGCACGTCTTCCATCTGTTTTTTTTTCCCTCCAATTTCCCATGCCGAGCATATAAAAGTGCTTAGTATGTGCACAGGCCTTGTTCCAGCTTGCCCTTGGGTTTCCTGTGACTGTATTCCTGTTTGGTGCATGTTTCCCGTCCTTCCTTCTATCCTCCTCTACCCATATCCCTCCCTCCCTAGCCCAACAATGGAGCCTCCCACCAGTTGTTTTTTGGTAATTTATCCTCACTATTGCTATTGGAGTCCACTTGTTGCTATTTCCTGCGGTAAATTTCTAGTTTGCAATATTGGTTTTATCTTATCTTTACTACACTGTTTCCCTACTATGGCTCCTGTCCCCCCTATGGGTCATTTATATGTATTCCTCCTGCGATAATTCCCACGACTACCTGGACAAAATCTCCACTCACCATTACTGTCTCCAGGACAGTAATCTTCCAGCTTCACCATTTCTGTCTCCCAGACATCACCTCTCAGCTCACATTACTGTCTCCCCAGGAACAGCAACTCCAGCTTTACTATTACTGTCTCCCAGGACAACACCTCCAGCCGTTACAGTTTGTGACTACATGCCAGTATCATAGGGCAGTACCATTCAGCCCAGACTTTTTATGTTCTCACTGTTGTAGAAAGCTTCCAGGTTTCTATGAAAGCAGCTTGATGTTGTCCCCTATTTAATACCCTTGTGATTTTAGTCCACAGATTTTCCTCATTTGGCATACCCAGAAACACTTCTTCTGTTTTAAAAAATACTGCTTGTACTAGTTCTTGGATATCTGCACAAGGGGCGTGACCACCAATTTCCTTTTCTCACAAAAATGACAAAATTATCCAATGTGGAAGGCCCGTTTTTGTTTGACTGACCACAGACTACACACAGCTTCATAATGGATTTGAATGTTTGATTTACTTCGAATTCTACTAGCAACCTCTTGAATATTATAATTAATAAACCTTAAATGAAGCTCTAGCTATTTGTATTTCTGTTTCTAACTCTTTTTGTTATTGGACCCTTACCGTCACGTTCCTGATTTTTAAAATGTTTGTGTTATAAGGCGCTACAAACCCCATCCGTTTACCAGTCTGCTTTAAGTGTCCAACGAACCGTTTGAAACCAGTCCGGTACGGGAACCAGTCCACAAGGGTTCGGCCAGTCAAGGTCCGACCAGTCGATCTGCTCTGATCAGTGGGTCACTTATTTAAAACATACTGGTCGTGATTTGAGCTAAACACATGAAGGATCACTGAGAAATTATCTACCCAGAAATATGTGATTTAGACTGATAGAAAGTATAACTTGCGTGTTGAAAGATGCCGGTGATACTGGCGCTCTACAATAACGAAACGTCACCTCCTTGTTTATCAATCGCTGTATCTCGCTGTATGTGGCATCAAGTAAGGATATGTTGCATAAAGATGGGTTGGTTAAGAGGCAAACATGTTATTCTGTGGGGAGGAGGAGACGGCATATCATGTGGTATAATTTTTGTTCATCTTTGGAAGTGGTTGAGAGTCTGATGGCGGGGGTTATTAGGCTGTTGGGGGGGGGAGTTGGTCTTTTCTTAGATCGGGTTTGTCGATGGATTTTTAGTGGGGTAGCCAAGCGAAGTGGGCAGGGCTTTTGATTATGTTATGGCAGATTTAATTTGCATGTTTTTCTTGGGGTATGAGGCAGATTCAGGGCAGATTGAGGATAAAAGTTAGCAGCGCGGTTTTTAATAGACAAGGTGTAGGAATAGGTTAATATATGGGGGGAGATGTGGAACAAGTTTTTCGATAAGGTACGTAATTTTAGACTGAAGCAGCACAGGGCTTCTAAGGGAACAGGGGGGGGCAAGGGTAGGGTCTCTTTTATTGTGCGGGGGGGGGTGTACGGTTGGCTAGCAGTTGTGGAAGGTGGTGTGAGGTGAGATAGTTGAGAGCATATATTTAGAAATGGTTATGATTCCTGCAGAGATTATTTGATATTGGCGATCAGTACTTGGATACATAGTCCATACATTGAATTGCCTGCATTACATATTTTGGTTGGTATATTATTTGCACCACTATCGAGAGGAGGTGCTTAAGTGGCTGTTATGGCTTTTTAGGTCAAGTAAGTACTGAACACGTGCAAAAATGATATTGCCAGGAATAGTATAATTCTTTTTATTAACATTGAGAAGGGATTTTAAAATATAAAATAAAGCAAGGAAACACTGTAGTCAAGTACGTTAGTATAGAATGATGCTTGTATTTTGTACTTTTAACATGTAGCTGCAAGTACTTTCCATATATGCCCTTGTGGATTAGCTTTTCTTTAGATAAATTAGTAATACAAGAATTTCCTTTATAACGGTACTTTCTTTATAAAGAAGGATTGTAATAGCCTTTGCACACGTTAATGTGACGAATATGACCTAATATGTCAAGGATTTTTAATGTGTTCAGATAGGGAGAATTAGGATTTGTGTTCATCATTAACAATTTGATCTTAACTAGGATTAGTTAGTTGGAGGTGTACCAGTTAGGTATTTCATGAAAGGGTTTCTTTTTTATTATTCTGCGCCCGTCCTTTGTGGAGGGAGAACCCATTTGATATGTTTCAAATGATTAAGTTCCCTAGTCTTGGTTTATATTAAATATTTACATAGGTTGTTTAAAGTTAGGTAACATGAAGCGTATTCTCTAATTTTTAAGTGTAAAATCCATGTATACAATGATTTCTGAGCAGTTTGAATTTCTTGGTTGTTGTTTTATCATTATTGATATTAGATATTGTGGGTGTATATTCCTCCAATTAAACAATTGTGTGCGTATAGTAACATAATGTACATATCTGTGTTGATATGTACATTTATATTTTTTGTTTTGTTTTTATGCATAACCAAATTCAGGTAATTCTCATTACGGTTTAATTAGTAAGGGCATAACCGTGATAGTTAGTTTACTTAAGGATTTTTTCTCAAAAAACGGTGCATGCAAATATTTTTGTATGACTGGCATTATTAATTATTGTTAAATAAAGGGGGTTTGGTTGGTCAGTTCTTATTATTAATCACTTAACGTCCTTAGTTAGTATAGACTTTCATGTAAATACGTGTGAATTATTTGGATATATATAGGGTGTTGGGGGGTAGGTGGGGGGGGGGGGGTGCCTTTGTTGTGTTAAGAAACTGGTATAGTATTTATGAATTATAAACCCACCTTGTATGTTCGGGTGGTGGTTGCCTTTCGGTGTAAGTCCACATGTATGTTTTGAATTTTTTGGGTGATGCAATCATGTTAAGTTGAACGAGTGTTATCATAAGTAGAAGATAAGTCTGGGATAGGGAACGTGTGAAATTTTTGTTTCATTTTTATGATAAACATGTCTTAGTTTATTAAACGTAGCATAGCATACATATAAATAAGTATTGTGTTTTTTTAAATAAAAATTTAAAAAAAAAAAAAATAAAATTTTTCACGACATCACTCGCTGTATCAGAGTAGGTGCTGGGTCCCTCAGAACACCTAGACTCCCCACGATTCCTTTCCAATAACCTATCCCGAATTTCCTCCCGCGCCGCAACCATGTCATCCCTATAAATAATACCAAAATCTTTAAAGACAACCGCCCATTTCTTTATAATAACAACATTACATCTCCCCCCCACACCCCTCCACCCAAGAACCCAACCCCATGCAACCTTGACTTCGCACTATTTACTGCATACCCGTGGCACTTCCAAATAAATTTGCACCACCATCCGTCCAACACTCCATTGACATCCCTGCACGAACGAGAACAGTGGTGTAGTCAAACATATCCAATAACCCCGTGCCAGGCCCTCCCACCCCCCACACTTCCCTCACATGCGTACATAAGCTAACGGTCAACCATTCTATAAAATGGTCCCTGGAACACGCAAACATATTTGGGACATGGGGCATCCCTGTCTGAAGGCCTTTCCATTGCAATTTCCCCCCCTCCCCATAACACCCATTAATCTGTAGTCCTCATTTCGCTCCCTTGTACAACGTATTTACCCTCTCGGAACTATTTCATCCCCAAAACCCTGGTCCTCCTAAGTATAACCTGCAAAGCTCCCCTTTCACTCTAATCATAATGCCTCCCTGCCAGTCTAGAGCCAACAAAGCCGCCCCTCCACCCCCACCCTTAGCTTCATCAAAACTTCTCAGTATCCCATGTCCTTCAATCATGCGGACCTTCCGGCAACCCCGAACTGAGATTTGACACCACCCTCTTCTCGCACTACACATTGAACCTATTACCTAAACTTTGCCAAAACACCTTTATAGTCTGCACACATCAGTGATATGGCTCGGTACTTCTGTCCCGAAGGGTGGGCTTGCCCTGACCTGTCGGGACCAACACTACTACGCGTTCCTTGATTCTTCTCCCCCAACTTACCCTTCTCCTTCATACTATTAAATAACCTAACTATAAATTCCTTAATTCATGCCCAATGTTTTGTAAATAAAATTATAACGGGAGACCACATTACGGGAGCTTTTCCCCTTCCTCATTCCCCTTAACTCATTCTCTATTTCCCCTGCCGTAATCGTCCCACCTAAAAAGCCTTTCGATCACTATTTTCCTAAATTACCGTCATCATACGTACACACTCTTGTCCAATGCCCCGTCAACCCACCCCCCCACTTGTTCAGTACTTCTCCGTACCAAGCTATCTTCCGCGTACGCACACATCCCCTTCATGTTCGTACTCTGCCCTACTCGATAATTCCCAACCATCTCCATTACCTCAAAACATGGTATAGCCGTCTGCGCCTGCCTTTGCTTTTGATGCCCGCAAAACACAGACGCTGACGGCTTGTCGCCCCAAAGCACTTCCTCCACCCCTGCCTGCATCCTTACGCTTGAAACCTTTCAATATGCAACACCCTAAACCTCCCCTTTATTTCAGCTATTTCATCATAGCAAAATTATTCCCACCCACGCCCCTCCCATGGCAACCTCTCTTAACCTATCCTCTAAATAGTTAGCCAGTCCATATTTTAAATTATTAATACGTTTTCCTTCCTTCTCCTCACATAAAACTCTCTAATCCTTGTCCTTTGCGACACTATCCCCACCAAGTCACAATGTCATCCCACCCCCTGTTCTTCCACACTAAAGCTCCCTCCATAGGTACTGAAAAAACCCCTCCAAAACCCCTCCTTCGATCACCTAACACTACTATATTTAATTTCCAATAACTTTCTATATATGGTCCGCGAGCGACCTCCGCACCCAACCTCCACCACCACTGCCCTATGATCCTGACATTGTAGCCTCAACAGTAATGAAAGATTTTCATCGTCCACTCCTTAGAAAGGTACACTATCTAGTCTCGCAGCATAACCACTCCTATAACAAAACGTATATTCAGTCTCCCACAAGCCGCTTCCCCCAAAGGCGATCAACGTAACCTAACATCCCTTAAATAATATCCCTAAGAGCCACATACATATATCCAGCCCCTCTTGGGTCCACATCCAGCCACCCCTGATTCACTATCCAGTCCCCACCAACTATCGCCACTCTGGCAGTGCACTTAAGAAAAACACAAGATCCTTCACACACAAAATCATTCTTTAACCTTTATGTTTATTTTCCTGGCCGGCGCGCATACACACTCACAAAAGACACACGCTTACCATCCACCACCCATCCACACGCAACACCTCCCCCCCCTCCTCCTCGCTTCTCTCTCAAAAACAAAACGGGCTCGTCTCCCTTATTAAAATTCCCACACCACCTTTTAGACGGGAGATGGCAGGGTAACTAACCGAAATCCTGCCACCTCCAACACCCTACCCCTCTTTCTTGAAATTGTGCTCCTGCAGGACACAACATCCACTCTAGATTATTTCAGAAATTACGAAACCAATCTCTCTTTCATACCCTACATAACCCATTTAACAGTTACAGACTAACACCTAAGGCCTATTAAAGTACCACCCCTGCTTCCTCTCATCACTCTTTACAACTCAGAGCTTGAATTTACTTTCAACACCTTCAGAGTGCTCTCTTTCTCCCTCCCCCCTTCTTCCGGTAGCCTCCTATCATGGCTACCACCACCTACCCCTACCTTCACAACTTCACCTCAGTCTGTTTCCCAGGCCTTTGTGGTGCAGGCGTAAGGACGTCATCAGAATCTGATGTAAAAAAAACCCGCCCCTTTCTCGTGACTAGTCAAGTACACATATCTTGTCAGATGTTTACCTCTCGATGAACCTCCACCTCCACCTGAGAATGGTTTAATGAGTCAATGGACGACTCCAAAACCACCATCACGTCCCAAATTACCATGTCTCAGCACTTTCTGGAAGCGACGATTTCTCCTTGACACCACACGCTCAGAGTAACATCCCTCTCTGTTTGGTGACAACGTCTTCAACACCTCCACCAATTCCTCCTCAATCTCAAGAACCTTCTCTTGTACTTGCTCTCCTCCTTATCCCAGGAGACACCTGTTCAGGCAGTTGGTGGGCGGACTCCAACTCACTACCAGTCCTGTGTGCCCTATCCACTACTCGCTCCACAAAACACCACGCCCTCCATCCGATGTTTGTTCCTCCACGCTGCCCACCTTTGAACAGCAGGGGCTGCGGACGTCCACCACAGGTCCAGGCACATGTCTTCTCTATGTCACAGTCGCCGCAAATGTGATCATACTCACCACGTAGAGGCACGTAACGTCGTTGTCCCTGGGTACATTCAACATTACCTGCGTCCTTGAATCTGTAGGTACAAAAACATAGATGTATTTGGGTGCCTCAAGAGTCCATTTTGAGGTTGAAAGAACCCCTCTGGAAAACCAGCATAGGCTCCCTGCCGCCCACGTACATGTTGAGCATAATGCAGGCACCGTCCCATACTTCCAAAACTTTACCCTTATATCCGCCTCGTCCGCCTCAAAGGGAACTTTGCTAACTGTGATCCACGTAAAATTACCGTAGAAACATCTATCATTCTTACAGTGACAGCTGGTGTGACGTTAAGACACAACGTTCCTGAAACCTGGTGCTAACGGATTCATAAACCGTTGCTGATAGCAGTTTGACGAAAATTCGTTGTCTCCGTTTTTCCAAAGCTACACCATACATGTCACTAATCTTGTACTCCATAAGTCCTCCCGAATGATCTTTGGCAATAAGACTTGCGCAGAACTGGGCGTTATTGTTCCTTTAAGTAGGTCGATGCCTACAGTATTTATCCTTCGTCTCAGACTAACCGCCATCTTGATGATCACAGTGCACCTAAGTTGTCAGCCGAGGTGTGACAGCACCACTTCACACCACTGCAGCCAGGTAACTGACAAGGGCGCTCGCCTACAAACAACAGAGGGGTGCAGAGCACTACCGCACACTACCGTGGTCAGGCAGCGAATGTGATCATGCCTATTGTCTTAACTTTTCTGTTAATTCCAAGAGTCTGATAACTCTTCTGCTTAGGAAGGATAACTGATTTATACTTCCTTAAAGCTCCCTTAGTCGTTCTTATTTAAACTGTTCATTGTAATTATTGTATTATGCTTAATTCATAAGGATTTGAACATAAGCATTATATTAAGAATGTCAGTTTCATGTAGTGGGAAACCACTAGTTGGAGCAACCATTACTAGTTCAGGTACTGGCCATGTCTCCCAACAAAGCAACTGATCCAACCGGACCATCAGCTGTTACCACTCAGTGGTAACCGTCAGTAGGTTCACCACAAGTCACTTGCTCATACAGAAAGGTTCACACACCCTTGCTCTAGAGTAGGTTCCCACGTTCACTCTGACTAGCACTCTCCCACTTCTAATCTGATTGCTAAGGAGTTCACTGATCATGTTACTTAAAATCGTATTTAAGCAACAGATTGGATTGCTTAACCTCTACTACTGGTTGTAAATCTATATATCAATATATATAAAGATAAAAATATAATAATAAATTATATATATATATCAATAATAATAATATATATATATATATATATATATATAAAATGTCGTGCCGAATAGCAGAACTTGCGATCTTGGCTTAAATAGCAACGCTCATCTTGCCATACAGGGCAAGTGAAAATTTGTGTATGCAATAATTTATCCAAAATCATTCTGAACCTAACGAAAAAAATGTATTTGATTGTGTTTGTTTAGTACTAAATTATTGTGAACATATTTAAAATATATTTAGTTGGGTTAGACTAAAATAAATTGCTCTTGTTATAAAAAAAAATCTGAACAAAATCTTAATAAGGTTAGGTAAGTTTTCTAAGATTCTTTTGGTGCAAAATTAAAAATTTTTACATATCTTTAAGTGTATAAGAGAAAATTTCAGAAATGACTTAATTTTAAGTGAGTTCTTGCTAATAGCACGACATTATATATATATAATATATATATATAAATAAATATATATATATATATATATATATTATATATAATAGTGATCCTTAATTGTAAAGAAAAAATTAATTTTATTTCTCAGCATTAATTAAGATAAAGTTTCATGAAATTTATGAAGATCTTATGTAAAGTTTTTTATTGTTATTAAAAGACAGATATTATTTAAGTTTTTGGCCATCCACAAAAAGGTTAAAAATGAATTGCTTTAAAAACCGCTATATTTTGCAGGCACTAAAACCTTGTTGCTATGGATTTCTTTCCCTAGAACAATGGACCAACCTAGGCCAACTGATTCCCCATCAAGATCATACCCTAATGTTATACACTCCCATACAAACAAATGGCGGCCTGTCTGGGTGATCTTGATCTGTGCTCCACCCAATAAATGGCATTCTGGCATCTGGAAATCTGATCCAACAGAAAAGGGATCCATGCAAGTAGTTACCACACAAATTGAAATTCCTTCTTTCTGATTAAAATGGATGACTAAAAAAGTTTAAAGTATGGCAATCATTAAGAGATATTGACTCCTGACAATGATCGCCTACTCACTATGAATGTTTAGACTCTCTTACGACTCTAAGAACTAGCAGGGTATTGGGAACTTTTCTTCCCCATTTTGCTATGGTAATTGGCGACACCAATACTGAGTACCCAGTGGAAAGGATGATTTTGACAGTTCTTGGTGGGTGCCTCCCTGTAAGTTTGAGCTATGCGAATGGCTTGATCGTCTCCTCCGGTATCAGAGCGCAAGAGCATCCACACAAAGGGAATCTAGCATGATTGGTGCTGCTGTTTGCATCTCGAGACCAAGAATTTCGGTCAATTTCGGTGAGTCACTGCTGTCCTGGATGAAGCAAATCATCGTAGTTGGTATATTTGAGAGGATGCAAGTGGAAACAGAACTACTCTCTATTCACCCCTCTATTTCCTTTTGCTCTCTGCTGCAGGTTAAGTAGACATCATTAATCTGTTCTAACAGCCTTGATGGCATTGCTTGCCCAGCAAAACCATTCTAGCTGATACTGCTGGTGCCTCTCTTTGTACGATTTCAGTATAAAGAAAATCTTGTACTGCTGTTGGTCTCATTGATCTTAGTTGTCAACTTAGCAGACGGTGAAGACTAAGATGAGAAATAAGACTGGTATTTGTTCAAGCTTTTATGGAAAAAGTAGGTGATAAACTATCAGTTTTCACCTCTGGCTTCTCGTACCGAGTGTTGAGCGGAGATGAGAAAACAAATAATAAGAGCTACTCTTGGACAACAGACACGGGTGACGCTACAGTCCCATGGTGACACCCTACAGCACAGATCACACTACAGACTTCGGTGACTCTACACTCACGAGTGAGATATTAGTCACTTGCCGACGCCCTCAGCTGCAGTGATGCGACAACAGAATACTTCAAAGAAATTTTACCTACAGGATAATAAAGGTGTGGCAAGTTAACTGTCACTTGAGACATAGTCAGTGCTCTTGACAGGAATTTACAACAGGGGGAAATCACTCTCTGAGTTGGACTTATCAAAGGCACTCACAGCAAGGTGACATGTGAATTTCTCATATTTGTTTGGCTCCATGTGAGTCAGGGATTGTCTTCCTGCTGTTACTGGGCCCATTGCTCCAGAGAACTTGTGTTGTTCTCCAGCAGAGAGGAGACATAGAGGACAACTCATCAGAACCCCAAGACATGCTTTGAAAACGAGGGTTTTCCACCGCATTGTCTCGTGCTGGTGGCGTCTCATTCTGAGTACTCACTCAGAACTTCCAATGTTGCCTGGAAGGGTAGTTTTGGAAGGTATACACGCGTCCAGCGAGAGGGACACAAGTAGAGACTCAAGAACACTTCAGGAAGTTCTTCATATTCTCATCAAGATGTCGTTTGTTCTAGGTGCCTGGGAAAGATTCGTCATTCTCAGCATTAATACTTAATACATCCTTCTGACACACTAGCCTGTATTATAAGCTAGTTGTCTTGAGCAGAAGAGCCTGCATATGCTCCTGACATACTAGCCATTGTCGTATAAGCTAGTCCCTAGGCAGAAGTCAGCAAACACTTCTGATACACTAGCCTCTGTACCATAAGCCATCCTTGAGCAAGGAGCCGACAAACAGCTTCATGACACACTAACCTCTTATCACAAGTTAGTCCCTGAGAGCAAGGAGTTAGCCCACTCTCACGACCACACAAGCCTCTGGTATCATGATGTAGTCCTGAAGAGGAGTTAGCATATTATTCTCCTACACACTAGCCTCTTTATCAACAAGTTTAGTCTCTGAGCAGGAGTCTTGTATTTCCGCAGCCTGGTAAACTGGTGAGCCTCTCGAGCAGAACCTAGTTGATTGTTCCGTCAACTATGAACATGGCGACCTATAGTGGAATTGATGCGAAGATGCCTACCCTGTGAAGCTGATGATGACAAATGTCGGTATAACCCATGCAAGGACGCTGTAGGGCAAAATCTGTAACTCCGTGTTTACTGTCCGATTTTCTCCAGTTTTGGTACCAAGACAAAGTCGTTTCACTCTTTCTTCTTGAAAATATTTATCAAAAATATACCTCAAACAACAACTGAGAAATGACTGATTTCTGAAAATGCATAGTGATAAACTTTTCCCTCCTATATGAGTACTACGTAAGGATGGGTTAGGACACTTGAGATGCCGAGAGAACAATGCTTATTTTTATTTTCTTCTTTGTGATTACTTTTCTTTAAATGAAAACTTTCGTTATTTGCACAAAAAAAATAAATTTGTTAGTTTCCCTGGAATATTGCAAAAACATCTGCCCTTTACTCCCACAAACTCCCAAATTATTTGGAATTATTTTCCAAAATTTGGTCACAGAAAAAAAGAGAAATCATTATTCTACAACTTTTGTGAGTATATATATTTCATTTAATTCAGTAATAAAGGGAGAAAGTTAAATCAATTGTTGAATAAGTTACTTCCGAGATATCGGCCGAGCGCCGGCCGGCCCCCGTCTCCAAAAAAAAAAAAAAAAAATTCGCGAAAATCGCGTTTGTTTGGGTGGTTATTTCTTAGTAAACAGAGTTCTAGTGCAGTTAGCCTCTCAAAATCAAACCGTTTCCCCCCTTTACTTGTCAGGACTAAAGAATGGGACATGGAGAGGGATTACCTCGATATTTATCGAAATATTCCCGCTAATCTTTCGTCATATAATGGCCTATTTTATTCAGCCTATAGTAAATAACAAGTTTGTATGTTTATTTATAGTGTTTATTATTTAATATTAGATCAATTTCTGATAGACAAATAAGCCGTATAGTTGATATATAAGCGTAATAAGGTGATTCCTGGCTGGCACCATCGGCGCGGGAACACTGCTGATCGTTTCCCGTCTGGTATCCCGGTAGTCTCTATACTGCGATAAGTCCGCCTACTGTTTTATGATGCCAAAGAATAGTCTGTTATTATATTTTAGAAAGCATAATGCAAAGAAAAGGCGATAAAAAAACAAGAAAATAACTCCCAAAAAAATAATATAGGCCGCCGAGCAGACTCGCTACCAACAACGCCGCACCATACCTGATATAAATGACTATAATTTCTTGTAGAAACGTCGTAGAACATTCATTCTGGTACCATTGTGTTGCCAAAGAGTTGAGCTATTTTTCAGTATATATAACTCAATTTCCATATTTTTTCGATTTTTCGGTGAGCGCGCACGGAAAATTGCCCTTTGTTCTGAAGGTTTTAAGATAAGAGATAAGATTTCGTTCGGATTTTTAACCTCGGAGGGTTAGCCACCCAGGATAACCCAAGAAAGTCAGTGCGTCATCGAGGACTGTCTAACTTGAAGAATTGAGGCACTTATGCAACACATGGGAATCTTTATTGAAGAAACGTTTCGCCACACAGTGGCTTCATCAGTCCAATACAAAGTAGAAATGGGAAAGTAGAGTAGAAGTATGAGGTAATCAGTCCCTCAACCTGGATTCGATGTGTTCAGTCCATCACTACAAGAGTGGTCGAACCAGGGCCCTCCATGTGTGAAGCGGGAGCTTTAGCCACCAGGCCACCGGGCCACCGGTGATTTCTCCGATGTACACTTCAATGCTTCCGCTCGTCATCTTTGGTCTTGAGAGTACAGAAGTTGCCCTCATCATCGACGATTTCTGCATAGTCTTCAGAGGCACTACCACCACCTCTCTTGGCATCTTTTCCAGTCTTGGAGCTGTGTTGTGAGCTCCTGCTGCTGGCCCTCACTCCCCTTAGAGTTCCAGAGGAAGTGCGGCTATTTTGTCGACCAGGTAACATGTCTGAGGTCGGTAAGGGATTCGGCAATTGGCGACGCTGAGACAGGTAACGCTCAGATCTTTTGCCATTCCCACTACATTGAGTGGTATCTACATTCGGGTAAATGATGAGTGTTTTAGTTAACTTAGTATGAATATTTTTTTACCAGTTAAGTTTATCATGCTTTAAGCTGCTCTTCTTTTAAGCATCTTTTTGGTTATTCTGTAATTGACAAGTGTCGTGATTTGTCTAATACAGTTTAAGTACAGAACTCGCCCACTATTTGTGATGTAAAGTGGAGGTGTATTTGGACTGCTAAAGGTGCTGATTTTTGCTTATTTACAACAGGGGCGGATACAATCTGGACAGAATATATTTATTAAAAAATTACGAAAAATAAATTAATGCACAGAAGGTTCTCACTTAACTACATCATAAACAACCCATACAGTATAATTGGTAATAACTCACAATCAACTTCCATACAGTATAATGGTAATACACTCACACACAAACCATACAGTTAAAGGTATTCACTCAACACAACCCATACTGTATAATTAAATACATCTCATCACCAACACCATACAGAATAATTAAAAATTACACTCACAACACAACACCATACAGTTACTGTAATACACCTCACAACAACACCATACAGTATAATGGTAATACACCTCACAAAACAACACCAAAACAGTATAATGGTAATTACACCTCACACACAGCACCATACAGTAAATGGTAATACATCTCACACACACACCATACAGTATAATGGTAATACATCTCACACACCAACACCATACAGTATAATGGTAATACACCTCCACACACAACCCCATACAGATAATGGTAATACACTCTCACACACATACACCATACAGTAATTATGGTAATACTCTCACACACAACACATAACAGTATATGGTAATTACCACCTCACACACAAACACCATACATATAATGGTAATACACCTCACAACAAACACCATACAGTAAAATGGTAATACACCTCACACACACATCACCATCCCAGGTATAATGTGTAATACACCTCACACACACATCACCATACAGTATCGTGTAATACACCTCACACACAACAACACTATACATACAGGTAGTTTCTTTTTTTTTTTGTTTAAGAACACACTACAAAGGTTATGTATTACAAAAACACTCATAGCACTGGAAATTATACACACCATGTATATAAAACATTGGGTCATAAAAGCCTCACACTAAGCACACAGTATACACAACATGACACTACATCAGGCACATACCAGGTAAGGCCTCCCCCTGTCAACACACATGTATGCAAAACTTAATCTAAGATCTCAGGTGCCCAACAGAGCACCACGATACACAAACATTAATTTAGGGCGATTATCACGAGATCTTAACATAGACATAGGTATTAACGATTCAAAGAAGGAAACAGGATAATACTACAAGTCACAAAATAAAAACATCCAACAAAACAAAACTACGATGTGATATTTTACATTTCAGCAAAACACAAAGAAAAAAATAATGCAGTCAGTTGCATGTAATATAATATAATATTACTGAAGCACACTTCAACACAGCATAAAATATAAACATAAAAATAAGAACCAATCACGTATGGCAGGAAACACATCTATACAATATACAACAATGTCTTGTATCGAGAGATAAATGATGGAAGACCTTTTAACTTCTGTACATACAAAGTCTTAACAGACACAACAACATCACCATTACATAGGAGACGTATATACACACGGAGACAAAACATTCACATAACTATTATACACAATTAGTCACAGCTGACCAGTCGTTAGATCACCCACTGAACGCTCACAAACTATCTCAAATCTCTTAACTCCAAGGCTTTATATTCAGAGGGAAATCTTTCTCCCATCTCCCCTCACATACCAACTTGTTTCGACACTTTGTCCTATAAATCGTTCCTGCTAAAACCCGAATTCTACTATTACTTTCAAAGTGCCTCATTGCCCATGACACATAAATATAATCGGCCACAATGTACGACACTGCACGTTGTACATGCACGTCAATCCCACCTACATCAAAACTCAACACTCAGAATGCCGACAAACATCCCCCCACACCAAGCACAAAACCCTACTGAACCACTCATGTACCATACCTAAAATCTCACAGAAATGCACAACATGAAAAGCAGATTCCTCCGCCCCACAAGCCGAACAACCACGGTCCTCCTCCAAACGCCAATTATACAACACCACCCCAGACAGCAGGATTCCATGCAAAAATTTAAAAACCACTTCCCGTACTTGAGGAAGGAGACGCAACTGTTGAACCCATCTCCATACATCACTCCACGCGTATATGGGGTACATTCCTTCAACTCACACCACGACTCTCTCCATACCCGCCCTTTCCAAAGTACATAATTTAACACTCCGCATGTCCCGCATGCGCAATAACATGCGGAGCATCGTCTCGCACCTAATTAAATCCCTCCCTCCCCACCACCTGTGCAGGTTGTGATACATTTCAGTTAACCCATCATGCATCCCACCCAGTTGGAGAAAACGACGCTTCATGTAACATGCTATGACACGAGCCCCTAGAGGAATGAGACCTAACCCTCCCTGATGCATTGGTGTCTCTACCACCGCTCTTGTGAGCCAATCGCACCCCGAGCCCCACAAAAATCTATAAACTCTATGCAAAAGATGTTTGACATCCCCCTGCAACAGAGGATACAATGCAGCAACATGCCATACTTTACTAAAGAGCAGAATATTAATGACCACCGCCCTATAGTAAAGTATGGCATGCTGCTGTGCTGTATCCTCTCTTGCAGGGGGATGTCAAACGTCTTTT
>NC_069429.1:41252538-41286463 GCF_026875155.1 Cherax quadricarinatus | reverse complement strand
AACATGGGTTTAGAACGGGTCGCTCCTGCTGTCTAAATATTGGATCACTACGACAAGGCCTAAATGCACTAAAGACAAAAAAATGCAGATGAAATTAAATTTGCAAAAGCCTTCGACAAGTTGACCTGGCATAATCGCACAAAATGCGTGCAAAAAGGAAAAACAGAAAAGTCGGTCGATGGATCTTAATTTCCTCATTAACAAAAAAAAGATAGTCGTCACAGAGTAAAGTCCGAGCAGCTACGGGGAAAAAAGCTCTGTTCCACAAGGCACAGTACTCGCCCCTCTTGTTCCTCATCCTCATACCCGACTAGACAAGGATGCGCCCGCCCTGTCTTCCTTTGCGATGACCCCCGAATCGCATACAGGCCCCTTCCATTGCAGACACTGCAAGGCCCAGGCGGACATAAACCCAAATCTTTCAGGGGGCTGCAGAAAAAATGAAGTTCAACGATGAAAATTTAAATTTACCAATATGGAAACATGAGGAAATTAAATTTTCTCAGGTACAAAAAAAATTTTGGGGCCAAAAAAAGACGAAAACAATGCAAAGACCGGGGAGTGATCAGCGGAGGATCTCACCTTAAAGGGCCAAAAACATTTATCAACCGCATCTGCTAAAAAAATGACAGGTGGATATGAAACCTTAAAAAACTGGGAGGCAAGCCCATGTGACCCCTTTTTCAGGTCACTTTTCATCAGGTGGAATATTGCTGCACACTAACCCCCCCCTTTCAAGGAGGTGAAATTGCCGCCCTACAAAATGTACAAAATTTTTCACGGCGTGATAAGGGAGAAAAAACCCTCAATTACGGGGAGCGCTTGGGTTCCTAAACCTGTATCCGGGAATCAGGGGGAGGATAAGATTATATACCCCTAAAAAACCCTAGGGGGACGTCCCAAACTTGCCACGAAAATCACTTACTCGAAAGCAAAAGATTTGGGCAGACGATGACCATCCCCAAAAAAGCGGGGGTGTCACTGCACGTTAAAGACCAACAATAAGTGTCGGGGGCCCGAGCTGTTAAACTCCCCTCCCAGCACCAAAGGGGGGATTCCCAACAGACCCCGGGCAGTCTTCAAGCTGGCACTGTACAAGCCCCCTAAAGTGGGTTCCCTAAACCCCCGGCTGTGGCCGTACTTTGGGGTTTGCGTCACCCGCAGAAACAGCCTGGTTGATCGGCTTTCCCCGGGAGGCCTGGTACGACCGGGCCCCGTTGGCGTTGACCCCGGAACCCCTTCCAGGTAACCCTAACACATAACAATGACCCCATACAAATTGTTACTAAAATTTTCTTCTTAACAAGAACAATTCCGTAGTATTATGAGGCACAATCAAGAGGAAACAGCCCCAAAGGGCCCCCAAAAGAAAACACGAAAAATCAACTATTCAACAAGTGTAGTCAGGAGGAGGGGGCCCAGAAACCCACCCCCCCTCAAAAAAACTAAAAGGCCACACCACAACAATAACCAAACATGGCCCCCCCCCCCCCCCACCTCCCCTCTCTTTCCCCCGGTTTTAAACCCTAAAAGGGCTCCAGGTAGACCAACGATCCAGATACCCAAAAAGTCATGCATCCCAACTTAGTTATTGAAAATATGAATCTTCGGAGACGCTAAAAAAAACAAACACCGGATAAAACCCGAGAAAAAAACCCTCAGTTTTGCAAAAGTTATAAAACACCTAATACTAACGTGACAAGACCACCAAACAGTCATAGATACCCTACCCAACAAAAAATATCTTTTTAATACAAAGGTTAAAGAAGCAGTAAAAAGAAAAAAAAAACAATTTAGTAACCGTTCAGTGACTATTTTGCTTCCAAGAGAAAAAATAACAAGAAAAATTTATGGACGCAGTAATATTAACGCCAAACTTTTTCCCAGTGATATAAACCCAAAACAAACAGTAAAAAAATTACTTCAGACATAAAGGACCAAACAATGTTATTGTACCAGAGTCAAATAAAAGAACCCAATTTACTAGGACCCATGGTAAAAAAGTTTTTTATGCTTAGATTACTCACTGACGGGAAAAAAAAGACTTAATTATTGCATCTATTAAAGAAAAAAGGGGTTACAAACAGTGTCTTCCCAAAAAACTCAAACCTCCTGTATAAGTCAAAAACTTAAGCAGAGAAAAAAGACACAATACACCAAGTTCACAGGGGATGGGAAAATTCTAGTTGGGAAAAACAAATTGGGTCAACTGTACACAATCACGAACGAGAATGATCTATCATGATTTCTAGGGATACTAATCTTACAGAAAAAAATTAAACAATGCCCAATTTTAAAAGCCTACGTAGTGTAGTGATTTTTTTGCTCCTTATTGTTCAAATTTCATGTACAATCTTTAGTAATAAATAACAACTACCCATTTTGTGTTTTACTAAACATAATCCCCCTTATTAATTTCTTATTTACTATTTTTTTGTTTAAACTTATTACTACTTCATATTTTTTTAAAAACATCATAAATTGTTTTACTTACTAAATTAATAAATACATTTTTACTAAAATTTCAATTTACTTTTAAAATTTTTGAATTTAATAACCTTTATTTGTCTAATTCCCTTTTTACCTTTTTTTAATACCACTTTTACTTCCTAGTTACCTTAATTACCTGTACCCCCTAAAACCCTCAAGTAAAACCTACCAGTGCAATATTGAATGAAAAAACATTATTTTTTTCATTTTTTTTAAAATCATTATTACTTACAAAATTTATTAAACACCCCCCAATTTTCTACCAGCAATTTCTTTGTACTTAAACATTTTTTATACTTCCCCTAACATTTTGTTTTCCAAATTTTCAATTTTTTATTTCAAACCCCCAACCTTTTATTTTCCTTTGTACCGTGTACCTGTGTACCTGTGTACCTGGTACCTGTCCTACATCTTTTCATTTTAAACCCAAAACTTTAAAAATTTTTATTTTTTATATTATTCTTTTGGTACTTTAAAATTTTGAATTTTTTTTTGCCCCAAATTTAAAATTTGTTTTAATCTTGATTTGTCAAACCATACCCGACTTAGTGCAATTGCAAGTACCAATTCAAAAATTTTAAAATTTTTTTAATTTTAAAGTTTATATTATAAATTCCCACCACTCCCTTTATTTTCTTACCATTTCTTTTTTAGTCCCCCTTTTAAAATTTTTTTCCTTTTTTTTGCTTTATATAATATCCTAGTTATAAACACAATTGTTTTAAAATAATCAAAGGGGTATTCCAGGTGCTAAAATAGAATAAGTTCACAATTTTTTTCCATTTATTTCCCAAAATCTTTATTTGATTACCACTTTATTGTTTACAACAATTTATTGTCCCCCTTTTTTATTTAATTTTAACTTAATTCAACTTTAAAAATTACCTTTATAGTAACCTACATCATTTCCCCAAACTCCTTTTTTTTATCTCACTTTATTTGTATTAGCCCTTAAACTCATTATTTTACATTTGTTAAATAATCAGGTGCTATTTTTTCTTAAACTATCAATCGCATCTGCTAGAAAAAAGCAGGATGGATAATAAACCCCTTTAAAACTAGGGAGGCCCAAACCCATGAGACACTCTTCAGGCATTGTTTTTTCTAGGCTGGAATATTCTGCACTCTAACAGCACCCAAGGGAGTGAAATTGCCACCTAAAAATGTACAGAGAAAATTTCCGGCGGCATAACGGGGATAAAAAACCCCAATTACTGGGAGCGCTTGAGGTTCCAAACCGTATTCCCTGGAACGCAGGGGAGGGGGATACATGATTATAACCCGGAAATCCCCAGGGGAAGTAAACCCAACCCTTTCCAGAAAATCACTCACTGAAACCAAAAGACTTGGGAGACGATGCCCCCATCCCCCCAAGAAAAGCAGGGTTCATCACGTTAAGGACCATACAATAAATGTCCCGGGGCCCCAGACGTTCAACTGCCCCAGCACACATAAGGGGGTTACCCAAAAGACCCTGGCTCTTCAAGCGGGGATGGACAACACCTAAAAATCAGTTCCTATCTGCCCGGGGTGTGGCTCGTACGTTGGTTTTCGTGGCCAGCAGAAAAGCCTGGTTATCAGGCCTGATCCACCAGGGGCCTGGGCACAGACCGGGCCCCGGGGGCGTTGACCCCCGAAACTCTCTCCAGGTAAACCCAGGTATTACTTTATTTTATACTTAAATTTAAAAAATAGATTTACTACAAATTTTTTGATTACAAGATTGATCCTGATACCCAAACCCCTTTTTTTAATGATTAAAGAATCAAACAGTTCGTAATTACTACACGCCGAACAATCAAAGGCCTTTCAGTGCCAAAAAACTATTTAACTACAAATCAGTCTTTTAAACAAGCATTACGATGACCTCATAGCATTACAAATTCCTTACATCCAATATGTCCCTCATTACACTAACTGAAACCCGGCTAAAGCCTATATACAGATGCTATGCCCTTCCCCGGTTCACGCCATACACAACTGTAGGCCAGACCCCAAAAGGGGGTGCAAAGCCATATACTACCAGACCAAATAAATGTACAAATACTTGCACAAGGGGTAACAGGGGAATATATAATAGCTAAATTAAATCCAAATATACAAAAAAATCTCACATTGATAAAATTTACAGAGTTCCACAGTCAAAAAAATTTGCCAATTTAAATCAAAACCTAGGGAAATAGATAACTGAGCAAAGCTGAACAAAGTCACTTTTCTACTTCAGGTGATTAAAAATAAATCCCTGCAAAACCCGGGCCCACCTTACTGAATTTACAAACACAATGTTAACTGTATGTTACTACCAAAATAACAAAACCTAAAGGTTACGAGACAGTGTTTCCCCACTTGCCCCATCGGACCAAACCCTATCCCTTTTAAAAACAGCATAATTACGATTTAAAAACCACAGACCACTACCCTACTTTCCTCATAACAACTCTTGGAAAAAACTACCCCAGACACTACTAAAGTCACCTTCAACTTCACAATGAGGCAGCCATTAATAATTTCACAACAGCAGTACAAACATTGATTGGCACACTGAGCTAGAAATCTATCAGATATTGACGAATTACCTGGATTTACCGGGAGAGAGTTTCGGGGGTCAATGCCCCCGTGGCCCGGTCTGTGACCAGCCCCCTTGGTGGATCAGGGGCCTGATCAACCAGGCTGTTGCTGCTGGCGCACGCAAACCAACGTACGAGCCACAGCCCGGCCTATCAGGAACTGACTTTAGGTGCTTGCCCATGCCAGCTTGAAGACTGCCAGGGGTCTGTTTGTAATCCCCCTTATGTGTGCTGGGAAGGCAGTTGAACATCTCGAGCCCCTGACACTTATTGTATGGTCTCTTAACGTGCTAGTGACACCCCTGCTTTTAAATTGGGGGGAGGTGCACCCGTCTGCCAAGTCTTTTGCTTTCGTAGTGAGTGATTTTCGTGTGCAAGTTCGGTACTAGCCCTCTAGGATTTTCCAGGTGTATATAATCATGTACTCTCCCTCCTGCGTTCCAGGGAATACAGGTTTAAAAAACCTCAAGCGCCCCAGTAATTGAGGTGTTTTATCTCCGTTATGCGTGCCGTGAAAGTTCTCTGTACATTTTCTAGGTCGGCAATTTCACCTGCCTTGAAAGGTGCTGTTAGAGTGCAGCAATATTCCAGCCTAGATAAACAAGTGACCTGAAGAGTGTCATCATGGGCTTGGCCTCCCTAGTTTTAAAGGGTTCTCATTATCCATCCTGTCATTTTTTCTAGCAGATGCGATTGATACAATGTTAGGTCCTTGAAGGTGAGATCCTCCGACATAATCACTCCCAGGTCTTTGACGTTGGTTTTTCCCGCTCTATTTTGTGGCCAGAATTTGTTTTGTACTCTGATGAAGATTTAATTTCCTCATGTTTACCATATCTGAGTAATTGAAATTTCTCATCGTTGAACTTCATATTGTTTTCTTGAAACCCCACTAAAAAGATTTGTTGATGTCTTCCGGGAGCCTTGCAGTGTCTGCAATGGAAGACACTGTCATGCAGATTCGGGTGTCATCTGCAAAGGAAGACACGGTGCAGTGCTGACATCCTTGTCTATGTCGGATATGAGGATGAGGAACAAGATGGGAGCTAGTACTGTGCCTTGTGGAACAGAGCTTTTCACCGTAGCTGCCTCGGACTTTACTCTGTTGACGACTACTCCTGTGTTCTGTTAGTGAGGAAATTATAGATCCATCGACCGACTTTTCCTGTTATTCCTTTAGCGCGCATTTTGTGCGCTATTTCGCCATGGTCACACTTGTCGAAGGCTTTTGCAAAGTCTGTATAATTACATCTGCATTCTTTTTGTCTTCTAGTGCATTTTGGACCTTGTCGTATGATCCAGTAGTTGAGACAGACAGGAGCGACCTGTTCTAAACCCATTTGCCCTGGGTTGTGTAACTGATTTGGGTTTCTTGATGGGGGGTGATCTTGCTTCTTAGGACCCTTTCAAAGATTTTTATGATATGGGATGTTAGTGCTATTGGTCTGTAGTTCTTTGCTGTTGCTTTACTGCCCCCTTTGTGGAGTGGGGCTATGTCCTGTTGTTTTTAGTAACTGAGGGACGACCCCCGTGTCCATGCTCCCCCTCCATAGGAATGGAAAAGGCTCGTGATGGGGGCTTCTTGCAGTTCTTGATGAACACAGAGTTCCATGAGTCTGGCCCTGGGGCAGAGTGCATGGGCATATCATTTATCGCCTGTTCGAAGTCATTTGGCGTCGGGATAACATCGGATAGGCTTGTGTTAATCAAATTTTGTGGCTCTCTCATAAAAAATTCATTTTGATCTTCGACTCTCAGTCTGGTTAGCGGCTTGCTAAAAACTGAGTCATATTGGGACTTGAGTAGCTCACTCATTTCCTTGCTGTCATGTATTAATAATTTTCTAAAAAAGACCCAATACCTCTATAACAAGCACTGCCCTAAAAAAACTAAACAGATGACAGCAAAGAGACTGAACAGTCCTTGGCTAACTCCCAGCATTCTCAAATCCATAAATACAAAACATCAATATGAAAAACAGTACAGAATGGGTCACATAACCAGAGACCAAACAAAACGTTACTCGTCAATCCTAACCAGCCTGATAAAAGGGCAAAAAAATTGTATTATGAGAACAATTATCCAACTTACGAGGTGATATAAAAAAGACCTGGAAAACCCAAACAGAAATTCTGGGAACAAAAAGGATATCCCCGAAATACGAATAAAATTAGCAAAATCAAAATAAACCCCAACTCCCACCAAACAGAAACAGCAACGACTCAATGATTTTCTTCTCCACAAGGACAAAACCTTGCCAAAAAATCCCAAGCTCAGAAAACCCCACCAAATGACTAAACCTCACCGGCAACTACCCCGAACACACTGGTTCCTAGCTCCCCACTAACCCATAAAGAAGTCTCCCTTATTATCAACGCACTAAAAAACAAGGCAGGAGATTTAGTACCTTACCACCCTTTATATACAAAAAAAGTGTCACAAGTGCTATCCCCCAATCATTGCAACACTCTTTAACAAAATCCATTGAATCCTCCACCTTCCCTACAGTACTTAAAATAGCAAGGTCACCCTGATCCACAAAGGAGGAGACCAAACAGAGTTGAATAACTATGGGCCCAAATATCCAACTTACACCCTCTCTCAAAAATCTTCGAAAAATTAATTCATAAACGAATCTACTCCTACCTTATCTCCCAAAACATACTCAACCCCTGCCAATTTGGATTCAGGCCTAATAAAAATACTAATGATGCTATTATACACATGCTAGAACATATATACACTGCAATAGAGAAAAAAGAAGTCCCACTGGGGATCTTCATTGACTTACGTAAAGCTTTTGATACAGTTGACCATGACTTGCTCCACGTAAAATTGTCACACTATGGTATAAGAGGGCACTCCCTCAACTACCTCAAGTCATACCTCAGCAACAGAAGCCAATATGTGTACGCAAATGGGGCAAACTCTTCTGCGCAACCAATTACAGTTGGTGTCCCACAGGGAAGTGTCCTTGGCCCTCTTCAATTCAATTCAATTCAATTCAAAGTTTATTCTCTATAAGGATTACAATGCTGAGTTTACAGAAATTTGGTTATTGTTTGGTTTACATGTAGTAAAATTGTGATTACAGAGTGTACCACTAGAACGCTTAGCATGGCTAGGCATTTCGGGCATACTTAGTTTTATTCTTAATTGTAAAATATTACAAATTATGAGGTAAGTTGGTATTATGGCTAAGTGACTAAATACTAGTTTGTGAGTTTAGCAATGTGAATGCTTTTGTTTTGGCACAGTATATAGTTTCAGTATTGGAGTATCACAGGATTCATTATTTTAAGACTGAGATTAATATTTCTGTTTATGGTCAAATGAGTGAGCGAGTGTAAGTGTGAACCACCAGGTGGTATTCGTGTAGTTAGTTGATGGGGTGTATCAGGGAGATAAGATGTTTTCTAATGGTAGTTTTGAAGGTGATGAATGTGTCTGCAGTTCTAGAGTTCTCAGGTAGGGTATTCCAGATTTTAGGGCCTTTGACATACATTGAATTTTTGTAAAGGTTAGTCGGACACGGGGAATGTCGTAGAGATGTTTGTGTCTGGTGTTATGCCTGTGGGTTCTGTCACAACTATCAAGAAAGCGTTTTAAGTCAAGGTTGATGTTAGAGTTTAAGGCCCTGTAGATATAGATTGCACAGTAGTAAGTGTGGATGTACTGAACTGGGAGTAAGTTTAGATCTTTGAAGAGTGAGGGGGTGTGCTGCCAGGGATGGGATTTAGTGATTATTCTTACTGCAGCTTTTTGTTGGGTTATTATTGGCTTTAGGTGTGTTGCTGTAGTTGATCCCCAAGCACAAATAGCATAGGTGAGGTATGGATAAATAAGTGAGTGGTATAGTGTGAGAAGGGCATTTTGCGGCACGTAGTATCGTATCTTGGAGAGGATCCCAACTGTTTTGAATACTTTTTTGGCTATATGCTGGATATGGGTGCTGAAATTCAGGTTGTTGTCAAGGTATAAGCCTAGGAATTTTCCCCCATTATTCTGGTAATTAGAGTGTTGTCAATCTTAATGTTAATTGGGGCATCTCCTGCTCTGCTACCAAACATAATATAGTAAGTTTTGTCAGTGTTAAGCGTAAGTTTATTGGCTGTCATCCAAGTCGATATTTTAATCAGCTCCTCATTCACAATGGTGTTGAGGGTGGCAAGATTAGGGTGAGAGATGACATAAGTCGTGTCATCAGCAAAGAGAATGGGTTTCAGGTGTTGGGATACGTTTGAAGGTCATTGATGTATATGAGGAAGAGCAGGGGACCAAGGACACTTCCCTGCGGAACTCCAGTATCAAGTGGCCGTGGTGCTGATGCTGTGTCTTTAATGGTGACGTACTGATACCTATTAGTAATGTAAGATTTGATCTTTCTCCTATACATAAATGACCTTCCAAATGCTTCGCAATTACTCAAACCCACACTATTTGCAGATGACACTACATACGTCTTCTCTCACCTGAGCCCAGTCACGCTAGCCAATACTGTAAATACCGAATTACAGAAAATATCTACCTGGATGAGGACTAACAAACTTACACTAAACATTGACAAAACCTACTTCATTCAGTTTGGTAACATAGCTATAGATGTCCCTCTTAACATAACGATAAACGGATCACCTATCACAAAGCTAACAGAGGGAAAATTCTTAGGAATCCACCTTGATAATAGACTCAAATTTCATACACATATACAACAAATTTCTATGAAAATTTCCAAGACTGTAGGCATACTATCGAAGATACGGTACTATGTTCCACAGTCAGCCTCCTGGCCCTATATCACTCTCTTATTTACCCCTATCTCACCTATGGAATTTTGTGCATGGGGCTCAACAACAATTAACCATCTCAGACCACTAATTACCCAACAAAAGGCTGCAGTTAGAATGATAACAAATTCTCACTACAGGCAGCACATTCCACCAATATTCAATACACTAAACCTACTCACCATACAAAACATCCATACTTATTACTGCACCTATTACATACATAGAACACTTAACTCTGATATTAACCCTCCCCTCAAACATCTCCTTGCCAACCTCAACAGAACACATGACCATAACACAAGGCACAGATCACTCTTTGATGTTCCTCGTGTCCATCTCACGCTGAGCAAAAACTCAATGCACATAAAAGGCCCTAAAATCTGGAATTCATTACCTCTAAATATAAAAGAAACACTACCTGTTTATAAATTCAAGTCTCTTCTCAAAGATCACTTACTCACCCAAAACCAAATAAATACTGAATAACTGAACCTTATAAATTGTATATCTTAAATGTTTCTCACAATTATATCACATAAATGTTAAACCTAAGACCCAATCTAACTTTATTATTTTTTAAATACACTACCTAACAAAATACTCCATACGACTGAATGTACAACAATGCAAGCAACCATATGACCTGTCTTTGTAATACTCACTTGTGCTTTATAGTAATCTGTTTACAATAATGTTTTATCACTGATTTCATCATTGCTTAGTTAATCTTATGTTAATTTTAAGCCAGCCCGTAATGCTATGCATAGTATAAGTGGCTTTGGCATGCTGCTCTTACCTGTATTTTTTTTGTACCTCTGTATGTATGCTCAAATTGTAAATAAATAAAATAAAAATAAAAATAAATAATGGTAATACACGTCACACACAACACACTATACATTACAGTGAGTTTTTTTTGTTTAAAAACACCACTAACAAGGATATGTATTACAAAAAACATCAAACACTGGAAATTATACAGATTGTATAATAAAACATTGTGATAAAAACAAACTCACACAAACAAGCACACACGTATACACAACATGACACTACATCAGGCACATACCAGGTAAGGTCTCCGCCTGTCAACACACACGTATACACAACATGACACTACATCAGGCACATACCAGGTAAGGCCTCCGCCTGTCAACACACATGTATGCAAAACTTAACCTAAGATCTCAGGTGCCCAACAGAGCACCACGATACACAAACATTAATTTAGGCGATTATCACGAGATCTTAACATAGACATAGGTATTAACGATTCAAAGAAGGAAACAGGATAATACTACAAGTCACAAAATAAAAACATCCAACAAAACAAAACTACGATGTGATATTTTACATTTCAGCAAAACACAAAGAAAAAAAACAATGCAATCAGTTGCCTGTAATATAATATAATATTACTGAAAAGCACACTTCAACACAGCATAAAATATAAACATAAAATAAGAACCAATCACGTATGGCAGGAAACACATCTATACAATATACAACAATGTCTTGTATAGAGAGATAAATGATGGAAGAACTTTTAACTTCTGTACATACAAAGTCTTAACAGACACAACAACATCACCATTACATAGGAGACGTATATACACACGGAGACAAAACATTCACATAACTATTATACACAATTAGTCACAGCTGACTAGTCGTTAGATCACCCACTGAACGCTCACAAACTACCTCAAATCTCTTAACTCCAAGGCTTTATATTCAGATGAGAAATCTTTCTCCCATCTCCCCTCATATACCAACTTGTTTCTACACTTTGTCCTATAAATCGCTCCGCTAAAACCCGAATTCTACTATTACTTTCAACGTGCCTCATTGCCCATGACACAAATATAATCGGCCACAATGTACGACACTGCACGTTGTACATGCATGTCAATCCCACCTACATCAAAACTCAACACTCAGAACGCCGACAAACATCCCCCCACACCAAGCACAAAACCCTACTGAACCACTCATGTACCATACCTAAAGTCTCACAGAAATGCACAACATGAAAAGCAGATTCCTCCGCCCCACAAGCCGAACAACCACGGTCCTCCTCCAAAAGCCAATTATACAACACCACCCCGGACGGCAGGATTCCATGCAAAAATTTAAAAACCACTTCCCGTACTTGAGGAAGGAGACGCAACTGTTGAACCCATCTCCATACATCACTCCACGCGTATATGGGGTACATTCCTTCAACTCACACCACGACTCTCTCCATACCCGCCCTTTCCAAAGTACATAATTTAACACTCCGCATGTCCCGCATGCGCAATAACATGCGGAGCATCGTCTCACACCTAATTAAATCCCTCCCTCCCCACCACCTGTGCAGGTTGTGATACATTTCAGTTAACCCACCATGCATCCCACCCAGTTGGAGAAAACGACGCTTCATGTAACATGCTATGACACGAGCCCCTAGAGGAATGAGACCTAACCCTCCCTGATGCATTGGTGTCTCTACCACCGCTCTTGTGAGCCAATCGCACCCCGAGCCCCACAAAAATCTATAAACTCTATGCAAAAGATGTTTGACATCCCCCTGCAACAGAGGATACAATGCAGCAACATGCCATACTTTACTAAAGAGCAGAATATTAATGACCACCGCCCTATAGTAAAGTATGGCATGCTGCTGTGCTGTATCCTCTCTTGCAGGGGGATGTCAAACGTCTTTTGCATAGAGTTTATAGATTTTTGTGGGGCTCGGGGTGCGATTGGCTCACAAGAGTGGTGGTAGAGACACCAATGCATCAGGGAGGGTTAGGTCTCATTCATCTATGGGCTCGTGTCATTGGTGCAGGGGTAAATGTCACAGCAGTAGACTATTTAAACGCTGCAAGACACTATGTACCACCCTGCCCAAATTACATGCCCTTGTCTGATCAACCTCTCACATATACTGAATACCACATATAGTGATATGATCAACCACTGTCCACGTCTCTGTACCCACCCCTTCTCCCACCGACTCTCCCAACACCATAATCTTCGATTTTTCTCTATTAACACACATCCCCGTAGCTTTACCAAATACATCAACAAGTCTCCCAACAAAACCCAACTGCTCCCAAATACGTAACAGCACAGTAGTATCATCTACATAACCTACAAGGGCCGGTCGACCACTACTTGAACCCCACGACGAATCTACTCCCTGCCCACAAAGAGCCCAGTAAAAAGAGACCTGCATACAAGCAAAAAAGCATTTGAGACATGGGGCATCCCTGTCGAATGCCCCTGTTCAAGTGGACAAAAACACCTAACTTTCCATTAATTTGTTCTTTAAAACCAGCACCATTATACAAAGAACCGGCCAACATGACGACCTCATTTCCAAAACCCTGCCATCTCACGAACTTCCACAGCACCTCCCTTTCCACACTATCAAAAGCAGCTTGCCAGTCTAAAGCCAAAACACCACCCCCACCACTCATTCCGCATTCCTCGACAAACTCCCTGATGTTCTCATGACCATCATACATCGACCTACCTGGCATGCCAAATTGACCCTTATGGATTTCCTTTATTTATTTATTTATTTATTTAATAATTTGAACATATATACAGAGGTACAAAAAATACAGGTAAGAGCAGCATGCCAAAGCCACTTGTATGCACAGCATTACGGGCTGGCTTAAAATTAACTTAAGATTAACTAAATAATGATGTAATCAGTGATAAAGCATTATTGTAAACAGATAACAATAAAGCACAAATGAGCATTACAAAGACAGGTCATATGGTTGCATGCATTGCTGTACATTCAGTAGAATGGAGTATTCTGTTAGGTAGTGTATTTAAAAAATAACAAAGTTAGATTGGGTCTTAGGTTTAACATTTATGTGATATAATTGTGAGAAACATTTAAGATATGCAATTTATAAGGTTCAGTTATTCAGTATTTATTTGGTTTTGAGAAGAGACTTGAATTTATAAACAGGTAGCGTTTCTTTTATATTTGCAGGTAATGAATTCCAGATTTTAGGGCCTTTTATGTGCATTGATTTTTTGCTAGCTTGAGATGGACCGAGGAACATAAAAGTGATCTGTGCCTTGTGTTAGGGCCCTTTGTGTTCTTTTGAGGTTGGCAAAAATGTTGAGGGAGGTTTAATATCAAGTTAATGTTCTATGTATGAAATTCAGTAATAATATGGATGTTTTTTGGTGATAGGTTTAGTGTTTGAATATGGTGAGTGTGCTTGCCTGTAGTGGGAATTTGTTATCTCTGCCTGCACTTTTGTTGGAAATTAGTGGTCTGAGAGGGTTTAATTGTTGTTGAGCCCATGCCAATTCCATAGTGAGTTTGGGTAAATAAGAGAGTGATATAGGCCAGGAGGCTGACTGTGGAACATGTACCGTATCTTCGATAGTATGCCAAGGTTTGGAATTTTTTTAAGAAATTTTGTTGATAGTGTATGAATTTTGAGTCCTATTATCAAGGTGGATTCCTAAAATTTTCCTTGTTAGTTTGTATGGGTGATCCATTTTCATTATGTTAGGGGGAAAATCTTAGCTCTGTTCCAAACTAATGAAGTGGGTTTTTGTCATTTTTTGTAAGTTTGTTTTCCTCACCAGTAATATTTTCTGCAATTCAGTAAAAACAGATTGGCTACTGACTGGCCTCAGGTGAGAGAAGACGTATGTAGTGTCATCTACAATAGCTGGTTTTTGAAATTGTGAAGCATTTGGTAGGTCATTTATGTATAGGAAAGGAAGAGGGCCAAAGATGCTTCCCGTGGGACCCAACTGTAATTGGTTGGTAGAAGATTTTTGCCCCATTTGTGTACACATTTGGCTTTTTTTTGCTGATTATACTTGAGGTAGTTGAGGGAGTGCCCTCTTATACCATAGTGTACAATTTTATGTGGGCAAGTCATGGTCAACTGTATCAAAAGCTTTATTTAAGTCAATGAAGATCCCCACGGGACTTTCTTTCTTTATTGCAGTGTTCAACACTTATCGAACACTTCTAATCCATTCATTAAAATTTTTGCTATAATTTTTTAGTCACCCCACAACATTAACATATGGTCGATATCCTTAATTGCTATGGTACGCCCACATTCTAACACCAAAACCCCGTACGCGAGACAAACCTAACCTCCCCCCCCCTTTATCACTTGAGAAAATGAACCATAAAAGTGGATTCCCTTTCCCAATGTTTGGATATAAAATCCAACGAATGCCGTTCAATCCTGGTGCCTTACCTTTGCTCTTTTCCCTGCAACGCCTCCCAACCTCCACTCAGTTATAGGCTCCCCCCATGAGAAAGTGATCTTGATCTCCAACTTGTATCGTACACCCGCCCCAATTCCTTAATTCCATGCTCACTCCTTTACTCTTCTTTTGGGAGTTTACACCATGTATGACATAAAACTTATTCCTTCATTTTTTAACCCTGTCCTCACTATACCCATCAACTCCACTGCCCCACTAAACCCCAAAATTTTCGTCGCCTTTTGCCTTCGGCCTAACTACGTAAGACACAAGTAGATGGCTTATCACCCCATACACCTCCCCACCCCACTCAAAATACGTGCCCCATAAAACCTTATTTTTCAGTACTGGATCTTTTTCCTTAAGACGTCAATCTCATTCACTGAGTAAATTCCAGACGCCTCTCCCTGTGCATAACAATGCCGTAAAGAACCCTGCAGGTACCACGAAAACTATCCCCCAAAGCGAGAGGCCTCCTTACCCCCCATGACATAAAAATCTTAATTCGAGGCTCACAACCATCCCATTGTCGCACTAATTCCCACCATTCCCAGGAGTCTAACTCCCATAGCCCACCCTAAGTCCAGAATAGTGTCCTACCCATCTGCACTTTGTAGCAGTCGCATTTAACTTCCAAATTTTATCCCTTAAAACAGTTCGGGAGACCCCCCCCCCCTTCAAGCTCCAAAAAACTCGCGATGGTCAGAGAATAGAAGTTTAACACGAACACATTGATTAGACCACTCCCTGAGAAACATACACCCTATCAAGTGCTCTGCATAGCCCCTATGCACGAAAGTATGCTCAATCCCCAAGTCATGTCTTCCACTTACATCCACCAACCCCAGCCCAGACAACAAATTACCCAAAATAAGTGAACAAAAACCCGCCCCTCCAGCTCAATGCGCACCACACAGTTCCAGTTTACCACTGACCACTGTAATATCCAGCAGGGCCTCAAATAGTACACTAGACATCTTTAACAAAAGTATTTTTAATATTAAAAATCATGTTCGGCCCGGCCCATATACTCCTATGAAACAAACCCTTCTAATTTCCCCAATCTCCCATGACTCGCACCACCCAGCCCTCCCCCCCTTCCTCACAATGTTTCATCACAAACGGGCTGGTCACTTTTATCAACACAGCCACTCCACCTTTCAGACGTCTCGAGTGAGTCACATAAACATCATAAACCACTATCTCAAAAAAACTTCCTACTTTATGATTATGTTCTTGCAAAAAACACAGATCCACTGCAAAGCGATTCAACCACTCACGTACCTGCCACACCTTTCTGAGAGTTTTCAAACCATTAACATTAATAGTTACACACCTAACTTTGCCAAAGGTGGCTTTCCTCTAGGGGCCACCACACCCTTTTTCTCTTTGCGTCGGCAAGCACTTAAGGCACCGCCCATACCTTTGGCATTCTCAATGATATTCCTGCTGTCCTGGATCTGCCGGGGACCCCCCACCCGGATTTCTGACGCGTCTTCTTCCCTAAAACCCTTTTTCCAGGGGTCAAAACTCGTCGGGGTTGGCGGGGTACTGCTGCTCCTAGAAACCGCATCCCATATGTAAGGGCTTGAGATGTTTCCTTGTGAATGTTAAACCAAAAAGTATGAAATCTCGGACCCCCCCATCTAGCACTTAAACCCATCCCTTTGGGTGGGTTTTCACACCATACCATCCTGTGGGTGGTAGTCACCCAATACCCTCCAGAGGGTGGTAGTCACCCCCTCCCCTCCGTGGGTTTTAGTCAAACCAATACCCATCCTGTAGGTGGGAGCCACCCATACCCCTCCCGTGGGGGGGTTTCCCCCATACCCATTTGTGGGTGAAACCCACCATATGCAAACTGTCATATTGTCAACTCTGCCCATCCTTGGGTGGTAGTCTCGACATTCCCCTCCTTAGGTGGTTCACCGATCCCATCCCCGTGGGTGGTTCACCCCTCCAAACCCGTGGGGGGTAACACCCATACCCATCCTGTGGTGGGAGTCACCCCTCCCATCCGGGGTGGTAGTACACCAAACCCATATGTGGGTGGTATCATTCCATACCCTTCTATGGGTGGTGTCACCTCAACCCCCTCTTTGGGGTGGTATCACCCCATCCCCTTAGTGGGTGGTAGTCCCTTATACCCTCATGTGGGTGGTAGTCAGCCAAAGATAAGATAAAAAGATTTCGTTCGGATTTTTAACCCCGGGGGGTTTTGCCACCCCGGATAAAAACCCCAAAAAAGTCATGGTCACGAGGGCTGTCTAACTTATTTCCATTGGGGTCCTTTAAACTTGTCCCCCCGGATGCGACCCAACCATCGCAACACCCAGGTACCCATTTGCTGCTAGGTGAACAGGAAACGTTAAGGGAAAGTCCCAAATGTTTCCACCCGCCGGGGAAATTTAACCCCGGGGCCCCCCCTGTGTGAAGCGGGAGCTTTAGCCACCAGGCCACCGGGCCACCTCATACCCATCCAGTGGGTGGTAGTCACCTCATACCCATCCTGTGGGTGGGAGTCACACCTTACACATCCAATGGGTGGTAGTCACCTCATACCGATCCTGTGGGTGGTGGTCATCTCATACCCATCCTGTTGGTGGTAGTCACTTCACACCCATCCTAAAGGTGGTAGTCACACCATACTAATCCTGTGGATGGCAGTCGTCCAATACCCATCCTGTGATTGTAGTCATTATATACCCATTCTTTGGGTGGTAGTCACCCTATACCCATCCTGTGGGTGGTAGTCAAAACATACCCAACCAGTGGATAGTAGTCACCTCATACCAATCCAGTGGATGAGACTAACCCTATACCCATCCTGTGGTTGGTAGACACCTCATACCCATTCTGTGGGTGGTCCATTGTTGGTGCTAGGGAGGATAATAATAACGACAGGGAAACATGCACCAACAGGGAATACAGTCACAGAAACCCAAGGCAAATGGAAACCAAGCCTGTGCGCATACTATGCACTTGGTATCTGCTGGCATGGGAAATCTGGAAAAACAGATGGGACATGCAACTATGACCACCCTAGAAAATGTCATGCCCATATGACAACAGGAAAATGCAAACTCCCTTCCTGTAAGCTTTTTCACCCTGAAATGTGTACCTCTTCAGTACAGGAAAGACTGTGCTATAACTTAAATTGCCAGGCATACCATCTAAAGGGGACAAAAAGATACAAAACATCCAGGCCATGGGAAAACCTGGGTAGCCACAGCCACTCAAGAGGGAGAGGTTTTTTAGTGCCAGGAAGGAAAAAAAACTGGCAGGAAATGGCAGAAATCGTACACCAAATCCAGTCATTCCTGGAGTGGAACCACAGTCGATGGCCTCCACTCCAAACCAACAGATAGAGATACTAATGCCGGAAAAAAAATCCCCCCCCAGTACCAACAATACCACCAGTCCGATAACATTCTTCTTTGCAAATATACAGGGTCTAAAGCCAGCAACAAACAACAAAATACCTTTCATCCGTGGACTGCTTGCAGAGGCAAAGGCAATGTTCGTGGCTTTCACTGAGACCCACATAAAGGATCACTTGGACAACGAAATATGGATCCCAGGTTACAACCTATACAGATGTGACAGAGTGAACAGGAAAAAGGGGGGGGTTGGCCTGTACATTGCAGAGTCACTTGTTTGCACAGAACTGCTTAATGCCTCAAATGACGAATTGGAAGTTTTAGCAGTAAAAGGTCGAGAACCAAAACCTAGTCATTGTGGTAGTTTACAAGCCTCCGGATGCAACATCCCAGCAATTCCAGGAGCAGCTGTTAAAAATTGACCACTGTCTGGAAAATCTTCCAGCTCCTGCACCCAACATCTTGCTCCTGGGGGATTTCAACTTAAGGCACCTAAAATGGAGGAATATAGCAAATAATATTTTTTGCAGTAATAACACCAGGAGGCAGCTCTGATGAAAACTCACACTCAAAACGAGCTTTTAAATCTCTGCACAAAATTCAATTTAAACCAGCAAATAATAGAGCCTACTAGACTGGAGAATACACTAGACCTCATCTTCACTAACAATGATGATCTGATAAGAAATGTCACCATATCAAAAACAATATACTCAGATCACAACATAATTGAGGTTCAGACATGTATGCGTGGAGCCCCAGACCGACAAAATGAGACTAGTCACGAGGGAGCATTCCCCAAATTCAACTTCAATAACAAAAACATAAAGTGGGACCAAGTAAACCAAGTCCTAACCGATATAAGCTGGGAAGATATACTAAGCAACACAGACCCAAACTTATGCCTAGAACAGATTAACTCGGTGGCACTCGATGTATGCACAAGGCTTATTCCTCTAAGAAAAAGGAGGAGTAGATGTAAAATAGAAAGAGACAGGCGCTCCCTTTACAGGCGACGGAAAAGAATAACAGAGCGGCTAAAAGAGGTCAATATATCTGAAATGCGCAGGGAGACACTGGTCAGAGAAATAGCAAGCATCGAACTTAAGCTAAAAGAATCCTTTAGGAGTCAGGAATCGCGGGAAGAACTAAAAGCCATAAATGAAATCGAAAGAAACCCAAAGTATTTCTTCTCCTATGCCAAATCAAATCGAGAACAACGTCCAGTATTGGGCCCCTACTTAAACAAATGGGTCCTACACAGATGACAGCAAGGAAATGAGTGAGCTACTCAAGTCCCAATATGACTCAGTTTTTAGCAAGCCGCTAACCAGACTGAGAGTCGAAGATCAAAATGAATTTTTTATGAGAGAGCCACAAAATTTGATTAACACAAGCCTATCCGATGTTATCCTGACGCCAAATGACTTCGAACAGGCGATAAATGACATGCCCATGCACTCTGCCCCAGGGCCAGACTCATGGAACTCTGTGTTCATCAAGAACTGCAAGAAGCCCCTATCACGAGCCTTTTCCATCCTATGGAGATGGAGCATGGACACGGGGGTCGTCCCTCAGTTACTAAAAACAACAGACATAGCCCCACTCCACAAAGGGGGCAGTAAAGCAACAGCAAAGAACTACAGACCAATAGCACTAACATCCCATATCATAAAAATCTTTGAAAGGGTCCTAAGAAGCAAGATCACCACCCATCTAGAAACCCATCAGTTACACAACCCAGGGCAACATGGGTTTAGAACAGGTCGCTCCTGTCTGTCTCAACTACTGGATCACTACGACAAGGTCCTAAATGCACTAGAAGACAAAAAGAATGCAGATGTAATATATACAGACTTTGCAAAAGCCTTCGACAAGTGTGACCATGGCGTAATAGTGCACAAAATGCGCGCTAAAGGAATAACAGGAAAAGTCGGTCGATGGATCTATAATTTCCTCACTAACAGAACACAGAGAGTAGTCGTCAACAGAGTAAAGTCCGAGGCAGCTACGGTGAAAAGCTCTGTTCCACAAGGCACAGTACTAGCTCCCATCTTGTTCCTCATCCTCATATCCGACATAGACAAGGATGTCAGCCACAGCACCGTGTCTTCCTTTGCAGATGACACCCGAATCTGCATGACAGTGTCTTCCATTGCAGACACTGCAAGGCTCCAGGCGGACATCAACCAAATCTTTCAGTGGGCTGCAGAAAACAATATGAAGTTCAACGATGAGAAATTTCAATTACTCAGATATGGTAAACATGAGGAAATTAAATCTTCATCAGAGTACAAAACAAATTCTGGCCACAAAATAGAGCGAAACACCAACGTCAAAGACCTGGGAGTGATTATGTCGGAGGATCTCAACTTCAAGGACCATAACATTGTATCAATCGCATCTGCTAGAAAAATGACAGGATGGATAATGAGAACCTTCAAAACTAGGGAGGCCAAGCCCATGATGACACTCTTCAGGTCACTTGTTCTATCAAGGCTGGAATATTGCTGCACTCTAACAGCACCTTTCAAGGCAGGTGAAATTGCCGACCTAGAAAATGTACAGAGAACTTTCACAGCGCGCATAACGGAGATAAAACACCTCAATTACTGGGAGCGCTTGAGGTTTCTAAACCTGTATTCCCTGGAATGCAGGCGGGAGAGATACATGATTATATACACCTGGAAAATCCTAGAGGGACTAGTACCGAACTTGCACACGAAAATCACTCACTACGAAAACAAAAGACTTGGCAGACGATGCACCATCCCCCCAATGAAAAGCAGGGGTGTCACTAGCACGTTAAGAGACTATACAATAAGTGTCAGGGGCCCGAGACTGTTCAACTGCCTCCCAGCACACATAAGGGGGATTACCAACAGACCCCTGGCAGTCTTCAAGCTGGCACTGGACAAGCACCTAAAGTCAGTTCCTGATCAGCCGGGCTGTGGCTCGTACGTTGGTTTGCGTGCAGCCAGCAGCAACAGCCTGGTTGATCAGGCGCTGATCCACCAGGAGGCCTGGTCACAGACCGGGCCGCGGGGGCGTTGACCCGCGAAACTCTCTCCAGGTAAACTCCAGGTAGTCATCTCATACCCATCCTGTGGTTGGTAGGCACCCAATTCCCATCCTGTAAGTTGTAGTCACAACATACCCATTATGTGGGTGGTAGTTACCCTTTACCTATCCTGTGGGTGGTTGTCACACCATACGCATCCCATGGGTGGTAGTAACCCCATACCCATCCTGTGGGTGGTAGTCACCCCATACCCATTCTGTGGGTGGTATTATTATTATTATAATCAAGGTGGAAGCGCTAAACCCGCAGGATTATACAGCACCTGGGGGGAGGATGTGGAAGGCATTCAGGCTTAATTCGGGGAACTGGAGCACAGATCCAATTCCCTAAATCAAGAGCCCCTCACCAACATCAAGGAACCTTCCTTGAGGGGTATCTGTGGGTGGTAGTTATGCAATACCCATCCTGTGGTTGGTAGTCACCCCATACACATCCCGTTGGTGGTAGTCACTTTTTACCGATCTTGTGGGTGGCAGTCACCCAATATCCATCCTGTGGGTGGTACTTAACCCATACCCATCCTGTAGGTGGTAGTCACCTCATCCCATTCCTGTAGGTGTTAGTTACCTCATACCGATCCTGTGGGTGGTAGTCACACGATATGCATCCTGTGGGTGGTTGTCACCTCATACCCATCCTGTGGGTGGTAGTCACACCATTCCCATCCTGTGGATGGTAGTCACCTCATGCCCATCCTGTGCATGGTTATCACATCATTCCCTTCCTGTGGGTGGTAGTCATATTATACCCATCCTGTGGGTGGTTGTCACACCATACCCATCCAATGTGTGGTAGTCACTGCATACCCATCCTGTGGGTGGAAGTCATCCAATACCCATTCTGTGGTTGGTAGTCACCCCATACCCATCCTGTGGGTGGTAGTCTCCCATCCCCATCTTGTGAGTGGTATTCGCCTCATACTCTTCCAGAGGGTGGTAGTCATCTCATAACCATCCTGTGGATGGTAGTCACACAATAACCTTCTTGTGGGTTGTAGTCACCCCATACCTATCCTGCAGGTGGTAGCCACCTCATACTGATCCTGTAGGTGGTTGTCTCCCCATACCCATTCTGCGGGTGGTACTTACCTATACCAATCCTGTATGTTTATCTGGAGAGAGTTTATCTGGAGAGAGTTCCGGGGGTCAACGCCCCCATTCCTGTGGGTGGTAGTCACACAATACACATCCTGTGTTTTGTAGTTATCTCATACCCATCCTGTGGGTGGTAGTCACCCGATACGCATCTTGTGGGTGGTTGTCACCTCATACCAATCTTTTGCATGGTAGTCACACCATACCTATTCTATGAGTGGTAGTCACACTATACCCATCCTGTGGGTGTTAGTCACCTCATACCGATCCTGTGGGTGGTAGTCACCCGATAAGCATCCTGTGGGTGGTTATCGTCTCATACCCATAATGTGCATTGTAGTCACACCATACCCATCCTGTGGGTGGTAGTCACCTCATACCCATCATGTGGGAGGTAGTCTCCTGATATGCATCCTGTGGGTGGTAGTCACCCCATACCTTTCCTTTGGGTGGTAGTCACCTCATACCAATATTATGGGTGCTAGTCACACCAAACAAATCCTCTGGGCAGTAGTCACCTCATACCCATCCTGTGTGTGGTAGTCTTCCCATATCCATGCTGTGGGTGGTAGTCACCTTATACCCATCCTGTGGGTGATTTTTGCTTCATACCCTTTCTGTGGGTGGAAGTCACATCATACCCATCCTGTGGGTGGTAGTCACATCATACCAATCCTGTGGGTTTTTGTCACACCATGCCCACCCTGTGGGTGGAAGTCACCTCATACCCATCCTGTGGGTATTAGTCACCTCATACAAATCCTGTAGGTGGTAGTCACACTATGCCCATCCTGTGGGTGGTAGTCACCCAATACCCATCCTGTGGGTGGTAGTCACACCACACCCATCCTGTGGGTGGTAGTCACACCTTACCCATTCTCTAGGTGGTAGTCACCCCATACCCATCCTGTGTGTGGTAGTCATCCCATACCCATCCTCTGGGTGGAAGTCACACCATACCTTTTCTGTTGGTGGTAGTCCCACCATACCCATCCTGTGGGTGGTAGTCACACTATACCCATCCTGTGGTAGTCACCTCATACCCATCCTGTGGGCAGTGGTCACCTTATACCCATCCTGTGGGGAGTGGTCACTTTATACCCATTCTGTGGGTTGTAGTAACATCATACCCATCCTGTCGGTGGTAGTCACCTCATTACTATCATGTGGACAGTAGTCACCCTATACCCATCCTGTGGGTGGTAGTCACACCACATGCATCCTGTGTGTGGTAGTCACCCAATACCCATCTTGAGTGTTAATCACCTCGTACCCATCCTGTTGTGGTAGTCGTCCGATACCCATTCTGCATTTGGTAGTCACTCCATACCAATCCTGTGGGTGGTAGTCACCCCATATCCCATCCTGTGGGTGGTAGTCACCTGATACCCATCTGTGGGTGGAACTCGCAATATGCCAGTCCTGTGGGTGGTAGTCACCCCATATCCATCATGTGGGTGGTAGTCACCCCATAACTATCCTGTGGGCAATAGTTACCCCATACCCATCCTGTGGGTAGTAGTCACCCCATACCCATCCTGTGGGTGGTAGTCATGCTGTCAGCATAGTTGCTGATCCCTGTATTCCCTGTATTATATAGCATAGCATATTAGTATCATCCATGTGCTTTAGATACGAGATCCCTTGTAGGCCTGTGGCTTTGTGTGACGTCACAGGATGCACATGTGTAGGCTCGTACCTCTGCCTCCCTCTCACTAGGCGGCAGACCATCCAGCAGACAAGTAAGGCAGGCTGGGCTCCATCCCTCACATCTCAGACTGACAATATATAGTTTACCATCCAACAAGTGTGTCTACCTTCAACCTACGATATCTCCATTTAAGAACCCTTTACGATAAATGGTGGCTGTGGAGGGACTGTAATTATGACGATTACAGCGTTTTTGGAGATAAATTTTCGACCTGCAAGAAGGCCATTTCGTGTCACCAGTAGGCCTATCGTGGTTAACGCCAGCCAGTACCTCAAGTCAGATTCTCACCCAAGCTCTACCAGCTTCTACTTTATTCCACTGGGAGTCTCTTGTATTAGTGTTTATCTGATTATTGGCATCACTCCGAGGGGTTGGGACCCGAGTTTGCAAAATAACAGCTTTCACTGTCTGTGGTGGGGGAGTTGTTCAATGGAGCCCAGTCGACTGCCTACCCCATCCAGGCATTATTTTGCCTGCCAAGCCAGCTTCCACCCCTGCTGTGCTCAATCGTGTGAGTTATCAAGCATTCTGTTGTGAAGGGTTAGATAAGCCATGCTAGCAACTAATCAGGTGGTGCTTTCCAGTACTCCGTGGGTGAGTAGTCTTATCGCTTGTGATTCCAAGCCTCAAAGCATTTGAGTGCTCTTTTAATCCTTGTGGTGTTGTAGTATTTCGTGGGTTTATTTTAAGCCAGCCGGTTAGTATTATCTTCGCGGCAGTGTGGGTGTTCTCAGTGAGGCTTACGAGTTCAAACCCATAAGCCCAACCACTCACGATCACGTGTGTCGCACATAGCGGTCTCAGACCTGTTAACCCTTAACCCAACTACAGTCAGCCATTATCCACTCTCACCAAAATTCTTCTGTGTTTTTGGTGCACTGTAAGGTTGTAGCACCATATTTTAAGGACAATAGGGGGTCAAGGAGAGTGTGTTCGCGCCACCCTTTATAAAGCCTCCTGTGTGTTTGTCTTCGTCGATTTAGCGCAATTTACGATCATCTGTGCAGAGACAGCAGCAAGACCATATAAACAATCCTTCAATCGCATTCTTCAAGTCATTCCAGCAATTATATTTTTTTTTTTTTCGTAGGAGACATTGCGAGTGGTTTGAGAATTATTTTTGTTCCCCAGTGATTTTTCTTTAGTGGACTTTCATGTCTACTTTATCAGACTCAGTGATTATATGTACTGATTGCATTTATTTCGTTTATCTCTTTAATTCAGTGTTAATTTGCGTTGCAGTATTTTATGTCTGATGTGTTGTGTGTCTTTTTATACACTTGAATAAGGACTTAGTGTTTTTCTTGTTGTGTGTGGCAAAAATGATGCAGTATAGAACTTGTGTTTACACTTCAGAATCACCTTGTGTTCTCGTATTAAAGTGAAAGTATTCAGTAAATTTTTTCACCTAATATTTGAGCACAATTCAGTGTTGCTGTTATTTTTGTTCTTACACAAGTTTTTGTGTATTTTTTTTTTGATCCTGTGTGTTGAACATTTTTTGTGTTCAATTTTCTTTCCATTTAGGCAGTGTCTATTTTGTCTTTTTCCTCAGAATTTGGTGGCATGAAATATTTTTTTTACATAATTTTTCTCACATCATGTTTCTTTGCAAGAATATCCAGTAGTGTGTTATATTATGTGTTGTGTTCTGATCACTGTGTTAAAACTTGTTTTGTTATGTGTTTTTTGCTACTATTAATTTTCATGTTTTATTGATACTAATTCACTCTTAGTGCAATTTTAAGGTTCCCCTCCCCACCCCCCAACCCCATTTTAATGTAATTGTTCTTTGCTTGTTTTGTGTGTTTAGTGCAGTTAAGAGTTAAAGTGTTATCCTTGATATATTTCTTTTTTGTGTAATAATTTTTTTTATTGCACATTGACTCATTTGCAATAATTCTTGGTGCAAATATTGTGTTGCTATTAAAGCTATTTTCTTGCAGAAAAGTTTTATGCTGTGTTGCTGCATTACTTTTATGTTACAATTATTTGCAATTTTGCTACAGTATATTTCAGTGCTGTTTTCATATGCTCGTTTGTGCCATTTTATTTTTATTTCAGTGAATTGTGTGTCTGTTTTAATTTTCACAAGTTTATTGAGTCCATTTTATCATTTTATTGTGTATTTCATTGTTGCATTGAAAGTAAGGACAACTCACTGTGCCATCCTTTCAATTTTAAGTAAAAGTTGTGAGCAAATTGATTTGAGCAAAGTACAAGTTATCTTGATTTTCAGTGTTTGTTTAAGTTGCATTTTATTCTTGTGTATTTTTCTTTGATTACTGTGTGACTGTCAATTTTTTTTTTAAGTATTAGGCAGAATTGTTAAGCATGTTCTTCCTTTTAAGCTTACTGTGTCATTCTCTTATTTTTTTTTTGACTTATGCCATTCAGTATTTTCTTGAGCAGATGTCCGTCACTTTTGAACGTTCACTTAGTGTATAATTCCAGTCAAGTCAATATTGAATCAGTCCACAGTACCAACATTCCATTACTGATGAAGACAAATACTATGCCCTTGAGCTAAGTGTTTGTTCTCACAGCTTGTATTCCTGAGATTTGTTAAAGTGCTGCGAAATGTGAAGTTCAGAGTAAGTTCCTATTGGTTTGTGAATTACTTATTAACGTAGCCGAGCGGTCAGGCACTAGTACTCTGTCACTCCATCTGTGTTCCACATACTCTTCTGACTGCAGGATAGTGTACCCATTGCCTCAAGTGTCCGGCGACATTATAGACTGCATTGAAGTGCACTGCCTATCCCTGCAATGACTGGATAGTTCGAGTTGTGTTTCTCCCATGGGGTGGCCTTGTTCAAAAAACGCCCTATTACTTGAACTAGTAATGCCCATCTTGTTGATGTGACAGGCTATTGCAGAAAGAGTCTTGTTACAGCTGTGTTATCCTAGAGTGGCTGTTGTTGTTACTAATGTCCTGATTGTTGATCAATCCTTGATGGACTGTAATCAGGCATTGTAAGAAGTTATTTCTCGAGTAACTTTCACATGTTTAAAATTTGTAAGTGTAGTTTCTTTTAGTGATACCTCGTGTCACTGTGTGAGACTCAGATTGAATATCAGCATTGTTCACCGTGTTCATTTATTTATACTGTGTTTGACCTGTTTGAGATAGTAGATTCGTTCTCCTTGCTATATTGAGTGTTATAGCGTTAATTTTTTCAACCCGGGGGGAGTCATCCACTCACCGAGGTTGTTCTTTCTCAGTAAGAAAGAAACTGTTACTTTATTCAGAACAAATCTGCTTCTGGAAGGTTAGCAAGATGGACCTTGACTATCCAAGAGTTCAATCCCACTTTTGATAATTTACCTGGCAAGTCGAATTATGTTTGTCGCAGTTGCCTTTATTGCGGGACACGGTTAGTGTAGTTACTGCAGATCCTAAATGTACTGTCGAGGATGTCTAAAAATGCCCAAAGAACTGATCCCATGTGATTTGGTGTGATTCGATTCCTGTCCAGGGGAAGATCTTATTCTTACTGTGAAGCCACCAGCACCATTTGTGACTTTGTTATGAGCCACGAATTACTGTATTAGAAATAGTCGAGGTTGAGTACTCCTAGAGAAGAATTTGTTATTCACAGTCACTAGTGTTTGTATGCTGTATCTTTTGTATGATACTCCTTCAGATCTCTCACAGTAAAGGCATGTGGTAGCCATTGCAGAGGTATTCGTTCCTCCCAGAGATGATAACCATTCTGCATATGTAACACCTTACCCTCGCAGAATTGGGTTTAAATTGTAACATAGTATTGTATAAATTAGATGTCCGAGTGATTGAAATTATCAAACTGTGTGTTAGTATAGTGATCAGTTTGTCAGAATTATAGTGTTCACGGTCCCTACGTATTCTGTGAATTTGACAGTAATAGTATGAGTGCACGGATGCTTTTGATGTTTATTTCTCCTTGGTTATATATATATTTATTCTTCCTCGATATCCGTTGTGTGCATGAATCAGATCGATCGATCAATTCATCCTATTGTACAAAGATTTGTTCTTATAGTTTGTAATGAATCGTTTAACACCCTTTACGTAAAATCATTTTGTTACAATAAATTGTTCCTAAGTTATATATGAATTTGTTATTTATTGAATCAGCAGATCCTCATGCTGTTCAGCATATAGATTGTAGTGTATGTTGGGACCGACATACGTAAAATGACCGAGCTGTCAGCATAGTTGCTGATCCCTGTATTCCCTGTATTATATAGCTTTAGCATATTGTATCATCCATGATGCTTTAGATATGAGATCCCTTGTGGCCGGTGGCTTTGTGTGTTGTCACCGGGATGCACATGTGATAAGACTCATACTCTGACTCCCTCTCACTAGGCGGCAGACATCCAGCAGACAAGTAAGGCAGGCTGGGCTCCATCCCTCACATATCAGACAGACAATATAGTGTTACCATCCAACAAGTGTGTCTACTTCAACCTACGATATTCCACCTCTTCAAGGGGGGGAATCGTGCGTTGGTGAAGAGGCTCTTGGTCTGAGAATTAGACCTATCGGTCTTCTTCCTCAACCGAACCTAATTACCCCCCAATCTACCCTCCCCTATCACATTCTCCCTTTTCCTTTTTTCCTCCCCTCACAACCCCTCCCTTTTGCCCTTCCTCTTTTTGTCCTTTGGGATTTCTCCCTCAAGGCTCGCTAGTTCCTAGGTAGAGGAATGGATACAGGGTCCATCCCATTCGTTGTGGTTTCTTAGCGGTGGCATAGTTTGTGGAATCTGGATTCGCCTGGATGTCCCGATCCTCTCCGGTATTTTTTCCAGGAAGTTCTTTGGGTGTCTTTTCAGGGTAGGTGTGACGAAGGGTATCTCGGGAAGCCACCTTTCGGATTCCGGGGGTGGTGGCCGAAGGAGGTATGCTTGTGGCGGATATCGGACCGCCTCTTTTTTGTCACGTGGTTGTCGGCAGATGTGTGGTCTGCTATCCCGGGATTGTTAGGTTTAATAGCTTGAATGGGTTGGGTATGGCACAGGTTCCATGCTGCATCTCGGTTACTTGGGTGTGCTGAGGTCATCATTCGGGTGTCGGAGGGAGATGGCTGGCCCTTCATTCCTCCTTGGACCTATCCCTCCGGTCACCCATTTTTTTTCTTTTTTTATTTTTATTTTCTTTTCTTCTTTCTTTTTTTTCTTAAAATACATTAAGAAACGCAAAGTAACCTAACCATGCAGCCCTAGTCCATGAACCTGGTTACCCCCGGGACCCTTCTTGATACCGCACCCAGTTCTGACCCGCATCATTTCTTTTCAGGACCACTATTCAGACTGTCTATGCCTCTGTACCGATTTGACGGTGCTGTTTTCTCTCCGCTTCAGGTACTGGGCCTCGTCTGACTCTTCGAAATTTATCGGTCCTGCTCTATCTCTGGGACATGCTTCCGGCCTCTCCATATTCGGTGCGGCATTTTTCAAAACCGCGACCGTTCCTCGTCGGGACCAATACTCTGGTCCCTTGCCTATATCGCCAACGACTTTTACCTGCTGTGCATACTGCTCCACTTCTCGATTCTTCTCTGAAAACGAGCGACATGTCTTTAACTACCTTTCCACGCTCAGTTTTCAGATGAAACAGATGGACTATATTATTATCTTTTCGACCAACTTCATCGTTGACTATCTTTATGACCTTAGTATTGGCAGGCACTCATAGCCATGTTGGTAAAGATATTTTTTGCTGCTTTATGTGCGGGTCGGGTGAAGCATTACGTTCTGAATGGACCCAGGTCATGAGCTCTCTCGTCTTTCCTTATCGTTACTGTGCCTGTATACTCTTGTAAATCATCATTACCATCAATGTCTTGTAGTGTGTACCGTAGTTCTGCCCCCATACCAGTAGTTCAATCATAATTTCCAGACATGTGGCACTGACATTCTTGTTAAAGCTGGACTCAAAGTTCTCCCAATCTCAAGGTAGTCACGTACGTTCTTCCATGCCGTGGGCGGAGACGATTCCCTAGCATTGTGGCTAGTTTAACATTTTGTCAGCCCACTACAGAAGACTCCATCCTCTGTTTATATAGCAGGAATCGGATTACAGTTCGAAGTGATCCCTACACACAACAGTGTTTAGAAATTGCTTGGCGATTTGGCCTAGCGACATATTGCAGATCTATCGCGAATGCCAGTCTGTGGTTATGGGGGGGGGCGGGGGGGAAATTTGGGGGGGGGCGGCGGGGGGGGCCGGGGGGGGGGGGAGGAGCGTGCGATGACTTTATAATACGTCTTGCAATCGATTCCCTCTTGCCTTAACTTTATTGAGGCTCCATCCTGTAGGTCTCGCCGTTGTCGGGCTATTTAAAGAGCGGGAAATCCGTTACCTAAAGGACAGAGGGTCTCCTTATGCAGTTACTGGCAGTTTCTCATCTCCGCCTCCAATGGGAGACTCCCACGTGTTTCTTATTCCCGTGTTCAAATCGTCCCCCCATTCTGGTATCCATCTTATACACACTCTGTGGTACCTCTCCCATAATCACTTCTGTTATCTAATTCCTTTTGCTGTCTCGGCTAAGACGTCCATACTTCATGCCTCGTTAATCTCGCTTCTTCGAGTTCTCCCTCTCAAGCTAGTATTCGACGAACCTCGTACGAACCTCCTCCCAATCGTCCTCTACTTCTAAAGTCAAAAAAAGGTCGTAACAACCTCCTACCCATCTTCCACCTCCTATTTTACCTCCTGTCTCTGTATAGTTATTCCTTCATGGCTCAGTTACATGAGAGAGGTTCACCCTCCTCTCATATGTACCTTCCTCCCTGTTCCCTCCCAAGTTTCTACCTCTTCTGGCCACCTCCCAGGTTCCTGCCTCTTCTGTCCTGGCACGTTCTCCAGTTCCTCCACCCTTTACCCCTCCTACCTTGGTACAGTCCATACAGTTCAATCTTTACTCATCTCCCCTACCATTCCAATATTGTATCCCATCGACATTCTGATTCCGAACACTTGAAGCATTCTTGATTTTATTGCAGAGACTAACATCAATGGACACGATCCACGTCCGGCTCTTTCTCTTCATTGCTCCATATGCGCAAACTCTTTCTTAACCAGCGCACCGTTCCTTCGCTGCTTGATATTTTCCAATGCTCGCAGTGACTTTTTAACATTCTTGTCCGTAGGAAAACTTACCTGGGATTTCAAGATATCTTTATCATTGCCTTTCATGCTATTTTTACAGTGGAATATAGCGGCCTCAGGGGGTAATCGGGGTGAGCTTCAGTTGTTACTCTTCCAGTTTGCCATGTTGGTGTTTGGCTTACAGGAACAAAATTACCACTCTGCTGTTATTTCTCACATCTCAGGCTATAATTTATTGTTTTCTTCAGTACCTTTTCCTGATGGGGCCTTTAATGAAAGTGCCCTTCTTCTCGCACTGATATTCCGTAACATCAGCTATTTTGTTCATACTTCGCTGCATTACACAGCAGCCCGTATCCACTTACAAAGGTGGTATACGCTCTGTTCTTTTATATTCTCTCCTTCTGGGCATTATCTATCGGATTTTGCCTTCCTTGTTTCGTCATTACCGCCACCGTTTCTGTTATCTTGTGATTTATGCCACATTTCCTCTGGGGGGGGGCCAAATGTGATTCCGTGGAATTAAGTGAGAGGCTTTTCTTGCCACCCACCACTCCATGTTTTAAATACAGGTACTCCACCCATTTGATCCTCGGGGGGGGGGGGGGGGGGGGGGGGGGGGGTCCTTTGTTTTTTTTTTTTCATACTCTTCTTGCATCGATCTTCTCAGTCTGCTCTTCCTCCGACGCATTTAGACTTCACTTGGTATGTTCTCCCGGACTTACGTGACAGTGATCCATTTCCCATCATTCTACTTCCCCTATTATTCGCCACCTCTTTCGCACCCAGCTGGCAATTTAATCGGGCATTTTGACCTTTACTCACACCTAATGTTTTTTAAAGAGGTTCATTTCTTGTCTCCATCAATGTGCTTTTACACCTTTTCTTTCGTCCTCGTTTTCACGCAGTTCTCATTCTATACCAAACTTGGGGCAGGCATTCTCAGAAATGCGTGCCTTGGTGGTCTCCTGCTTGTGCTCGTGCAGTACGTTTGAAACGAGCTGCATGGGGCGGGTACCGGTACAATAGAACCACAGAGCGACTCCTTGATTTTAAACAAAAAGCGTGCGATCGCTCGCCGTGTCATCCGTGACGCTAAACGCACTTGCTGGCGAGATTATGTCTCCACCATCACCTCTTCTTCCTTATGATGCAGTCTGGAAAAAGTACGAAAACTGAGTGGTAAATATTCTCCTGACCCGGGCTCCTGTTCTGCGGGTTGCCGGTGTTGATATAGCAAACCCACTAGATGTTGCCAATGAAATTGGCAATCATCTGGTCTGTATTTCTCGGGGACTCCATCTATGCCCCTCATTTCTTTCTCAAAGTCTGCCAGAGAGTTGCACCCTTGGACTTTTCTTCTCTCAGAAAAGAACAGTATAATGTGCCTTTTACACTTCAAGAACTGGAGGCAACACTCTCAGCTTTCGATCATCGGCAGCTGGGCCCGACAAATTCAAAATTCGTATGCTAAAAACATTTACATCAGTCAGCCCTTGCAGTCCATTACGCCTTTACAATCTTATTTGGTCACAAGGAGTTCTTCCCCAGCTGTGGAAATCCCCATGTTCTCCCTTTCCGCAAACCAGGCACTACGGGACATGAAACCTCCCACTATCGTCCCATTGCTCTTACCAGTGCAGTTTGCAAAGTAATGGAACGCCTAGTAAATAGACGTTTAGTGTGGATTTAGAGACACACAACAGTCTCTCCACTCGTTTAATTGGGTTTCGTAAGGGACGTTCTACCATAGACCCCTTTTCTAACGCTTGGATACGTATGTTCGTAATGCCTTTGCGAATAACCCCTCAGTTATTGCCATATTTTTTGACCTTGAGAAGGCATATGACACAACTTGGAGGTATAATAATTTTAGCCCAGCCCACTCCTTAGGCCTTCGAGGCAATCTACCATCCTTCCTTAAGAACTTTTTAACTGACAGGCATTTCCGTGTTCGGGTTAATAATGTGCTCTCCCCGACTTTATCCAAGCTGAAGGTGTCCCCCAGGGATGTGTTCTGAGCACAACACTTTTTCTCCTTGCTATTAATGATTTGCCTCTATCTTCCATCAAATATTGGTCATCACTCTATTTGATGACTTCGCTATTTCTGTGCAGCGTGCTGTTACCTCCTTCAGTTCTCTCCAACATCATTGCCTGTTTCCCCAAATTGGCCCCACAGTGGGTTTAAATTTTCCAGCCTAAAACCCACCAATCACTTTCACTAGACGCTCTGCATCTCCCATCATCCTTTGTACTCTATGGCTCCCCTATCCCCTAACGGATACAGTCAATTTCTGGCCTCCTCTTTGTCGTAGGTTTCCTGGAAAACCTCACATTACCTCTCTGAAGGAACTTTCCCAGCCGCTGAACCTTCTTAAAACCTTGCTCATCTTTCGTTGGGAGTGATCGGAACCCTCCTTCGCCTACATTTCCACCCTTAATTTTAACAAACTT
>NC_069429.1:41216100-41252038 GCF_026875155.1 Cherax quadricarinatus | reverse complement strand
TTTTCCCCCTTTTTAAATTAAATCTACCTCCAAAAATCACGTTAAACCCTCCTCTTTGCACACCTCCCCTTTTTTTATCACCCCCCCCCCTTTTTTTCCCCAACCCCCTTGGGGTTTTTCCCATTTCCTAAGAGTTTCCGGGGGTCAACCCCCCCGGCCGGTTGTCCACCTCCTGGTGGATCCCACGCCTGGTAGTCAACCATCCCATCCTGTAGGGGTACCACCTCATCCCTCCTGTGGGGTATTCCCTCATTACCATCCTGTGGGTATACACACCATATGCAAACTGTCATTTGTTGAACTCATTGCCCCTCTTGGGTGGTAGTCTCGACATTCCCTCCCGTAGGTGTAGTCACCCCGATGCCCATTCTGTGGTGGTAGTCACCCATACAATCCTGTGGGTGTAATCACCTCATACCATCTGTGGGTCGGTAGTCACCCCTACCACCTGGGTGGTTTACACATACATTACTTGGGGTAGTCACATACCCTTCTATGGGTGGTAGTCAACTCATACCATCCTTTGTGTTACTCTCCCATACCTCTGTGGGTATAGTCACCTTATACCATCATGTGGTAGTGCTCAGTTAAATATAGATTCGTTCGATTTTTAACCCGGGGTTGCCACCCAGGATAACCAGAAAGTCAGTGCGTCATCGAGGCTGTTAACTTAACTTCCTTGGGCTTATCTTGTTCCCCCAGGATCGACCACACCAGTGACATCACCGGTACTATTCCTTATGCAACTTTCCCCCCCCCCCCCCCCCCCCCCCCCCCCCCCCCAAACCCCGAACAGTGTGTAAGGAAACGTGCGAAATTTTCCACCCGCCGGAATTGACCGGGCCCTCCGTGATGTTGAAGCGGGAGCTTTAGCAACACCCAACCCTCCTGGTTGTTCACCTCATTCCCATCCTGTTCGGGTGGGGCTCACACCTTATCCCAAACAAGGGTGGTTCCCCCATACGATCCTGTGAGGGAGTGGTCACTCATACCCTCCTTGGTGGTAGTCACTTCACACCATCTAAAGGTTGGTATCACACCATACATAATCCGGGGAAGTCGTCCAATACCCATCTGTGCATTGTATCTTATATACCCATTTTTTTTGGTATACCTAAATTTGGGGATCAAACAATTCCCAACAAGGACCCTATAGTCACCTACATCCACCCAAAAACACACCTTCAAATTCCCGTTGAACAATCCCTACCACATTCTTTTGGTTCAATCTTTTAATTACCAATAACTTTTGTCTTCTTATGCTACCTTTAACCATCTGTAATTACATCCTAATTCTGAATTTACCATTATATTTTTTTTTTAAAGTGTCACATTTCTATGCACTTTTGTATCTCTGCTCATTCGGAAATCTTATTCCCATGAATTCCTTCCCTTTTTCGACACCCGGAACAATTTAGTCAATCGCCACTTTTGACAAGGACCCTTTCAAATACCTTCCTGTTTTAAACTTTATCCATAGATGGTTTAAGATTCCCTCAACAGGAAAGACTTGTCAAAAACTTCTCATTTGCCAGGCATACGCATCTAAATGGCGCGACTAAAGATTACAAAACATCGGCCATGGGAATATTTTCCTGGTCAGCCACAAAGCATCTCACAGAGTGTCCGAGCACGGTATAAAGTGCCAGGAAGGAAAAAAAACTGTCGGAAATGCAGAAAATTCGTCACCACATCCAGTCATTCCTTGGAGATGACACCACAGTCGATGGTCTTCCATTCAAACTCAACAGGATACATACTATGCCGGAAAAAACAAAAATTCCACCCGCCGGAATTGAACCCCGGGGCCCTCCGTGTGTTGAAGCGGGAGCTTTAGCCACCAGGCACCGGGCCCCCCCCCCACCTCATACCCTTTCCGTGGTGGGAGTCACACCTTAAATCCAATTGGGTGGAGACTCAATACCGATCTGGGGTTGGGTGGCATTTATACCCATCCTTTGGTGTATCCTACAAAACCCATGCCTAAAGGGGAAGTCACCCCATATTTTAAACCGGGGATGAAAGCTCCAATACCATCCTGTATTTAGTACTTAATCCCATTCTTTTGTACCAAATAGGGGCAGTAAAGCAACAGCAAAAACTACAACATAGCACTAACATCCCATATCTAAAAATCTTTGAAAGGGTCCTAAAGCAAGTCCCACCCATCAGAACCATCAGTTACACAACCCAGGCCAACTGGGTTAGAACAGGTGCTGCCTGTCTGTCTCACTACGGGATCACTACACAGGTCCTAAACCCACTAGAGACAAAAAGAATGCAGAAGTAATAATACAGACTTGCAAAAGCCTTCGACAATTTGGGGCCATGGCGTAATAGCGCACAAAATGCGCGCTAAAGGAATAACAGGAAAAGTCGGTCGAGGGAAATCTATAATTTCCTCACTAACAGAACACAGAGAGTAGTCGTCAACAGAGTAAAGTCCGAGGCAGCTACGGTGAAAAGCTCTGTTCCACAAGGCACAGTACTAGCTCCCATCTTGTTCCTCATCCTCATATCCGACATAGACAAGGATGTCAGCCACAGCACCGTGTCTTCCTTTGCAGATGACACCCGAATCTGCAAAGACAGTGTCTTCCCCTTGCAGACACTGCAAGGCTCCAGGCGGACATCAACCAAACTTTCAGTGGGCTGCAGAAAACAATATGAAATTTTAAAAGATGAGAAATTTCAATTACTCAGATATGGTAAACATGAGGAAATTAAATCTTCATCAGAGTACAAAACAAATTCTGGCCACGAAATAGAGCGAAAACCAACGTCAAAGACCTGGGAGTGATTTTTGTCGGAGGATCTCACCTTCAAGGACCATAAAATTGTATCAATCGCATCTGCTAGAAAAATGACAGGAAAGGATAATAGAAAACCCTTTAAAAATAGGGAGGCCAAGCCCATGATGACACTCTTCAGGTCACTTGTTCTATCTAGGCTGGAATATTGCTGCACTCTAACAGCACCTTTCAAGGCAGGTGAAATTGCCGACCTAGAAAATGTACAGAGAACTTTCACGGCGCCATAACGGAGATAAAACACCTCAATTACTGGGAGCGCTTGAGGTTTCTAAACCTGTATTCCTGGGGAACGCAGGAGGGAGAGATACATGATTATATACACCTGGAAAATCCTAGAGGGACTAGTACCGAACTTTCACACGAAAAATCACTCACTACGAAAGCAAAAGACTTGGCAGACGATGCACCATCCCCCCAATGAAAAGCAGGGGTGTCACTAGCACTTAAGAGACCATACAAAAAAGTGTCAGGGGCCCGAGACTGTTCAACTGCCCCCAGCACACATTAAGGGGGGTTACCCAAAAGACCCCTGGCAGTCTTCAAGCAGGCACTGGACAAGCACCTAAAGTCAGTTCCTGATCAGCCGGGCTGTGGCTCGTACGTTGGTTTGCGTTTCAGCCCGCAGGGAACAGCCTGGTTGATCAGGCGCTGATCCACCAGGAGGCCTGGTCACAGACCGGGCCGCGGGGCGTTGACCCCCGAAACTCTCTCCAGGTAAACTCCAGGTAATACCCATCCTGTGGGTGGTAGTCAAAACATACCCAACCAGTGGATAGTAGTCACCTCATACCAATCCAGTGGATGAGACTAACCCTATACCCATCCTGTGGTTGGTAGACACCTCATACCCATTCTGTGGGTGGTAGTCATCTCATACCCTCCTGTGGTTTGGTAGGCACCCCCAAAATTTCCCCTTTCCCGTAAGTTTTTAGTCACAACAAACCCATTATGTGGGTGGTAGTTAACCCTTTAACCTAACCTGTGGGTTGGTGTCACACCAACACATCCCATGGGTGGTAGTAACCCCATACCCATCCTGTGGGTGGTAGTCACCCCATACCCATTCTGTGGGTGGTATTATTATTATTATAATCAAGGGGGAAGCGCTAAACCCGGAGGATTATACAGCACCTGGGGGGGGGATGTGGAAGGCATTCAGGCTTAATTCGGGGGAAATTGAGCACAGATCCAATTCCCTAATCAAGAGGGCCCCCCACCAACATCAAGGAACCTTCCTTGGGGTATCTGTGGGTTTGGTAGTTATTGCAATACCCATCTGTGGTTGGTAGTCACCCCATACACATCCCGTTGGTGGTAGTCACTTTTTACCGATCTTGTGGGTGGCAATCACCCAATATCCATCCTGTGGGTGGTACTTAACCCATACCCATCCTGTAGGTGGTAGTCACCTCATCCCATTCCTGTAGGTGTTAGTTACCTCATACCGATCCTGTGGGTGGTTGTCACCTCATACCCATCCTGTGGGTGGTAGTCACACCATTCCCATCCTGTGGATGGTAGTCACCTCATGCCCATCCTGTGCATGGTTATCACATCATTCCCTTCCTGTGGGTGGTAGTTTAATTATACCCATCCTGTGGGTGGTTGTCACACCCTACCCATCCAATGTGTGGTAGTTTACTGCATACCCATCCTGTGGGTGGAAGTCATCCAATACCCATTCTGTGGTTGGTAGTCACCCCATACCCATCCTGTGGGTGGTAGTCTCCCATCCCCATCTTGTGGTATTCGCCTCATACTCTTCCAGAGGGTGGTAGTCACCTCACAACCATCCTGTGGATGGTAGTCACACAATAACCTTCTTGTGGGTTGTAGTCACCCCATACCTATCCTGCAGGTGGTAGCCACCTCATACTGATCCTGAAAGGGGGTTGTCTCCCCATACCCATTCTGCGGGTGGTAAATTACCCCATACCCATCCTGTATGTTTATCTGGAGAGAGTTTATCTGGAGAGAGTTCCGGGGTCAACGCCCCCATTCCTGTGGGTGGTAGTCACAAATACACATCCTGTGTTTTGTAGTTATCTCATACCCCTCCTGTGGGTGGTAGTCACCCCATACGCATCTTGTGGGTGGTTGTCACCTCATACCAATCTTTTGCATGGTAGTCACAAACCCTACCTATTCTATGAGTGGGGAGTCACACTATAACCCCTCCTGTGGGTGTTAGTCCCCCCTCATACCGATCCTGTGGGTGGTAGTCACCCCATAAGCATCCTGTGGTGGTTATCGTCTCATACCCCTAATTTTGCATTGTAGTCACACCATACCATCCTGTGGGTGGTAGTCACCTCATACCCATCGTGTGGGGGGTGTCTACTGATATGCATCCTGTGGGTGGTAGTCACCCCATACATTTCCTTTGGGTGGTAGTCACCTCATACCAATATTATGGGTGCTAGTCACACCAAACAAATCCTCTGGGCGGTAGTCACCTCATACCCATCCTGTGTGTGGTAGTCTCCCCATATCCATGCTGTGGGTGGTAGTCACCTTATACCCATCCTGTGGGTGATTTTTGCTTCATACCCTTTCTGTGGGTGGAAGTCACCTCATACCAATCCTGTGGGTGTAGTCACATCCATACCAATCCTGTGGGTTTTTGTCACACCATGCCCACCCTGTGGGTGGAAGTCAAACCCCATACCCATCCTGTTTGGGTATTAGCACCTCATACAAATCCTGTAGGTGGTAGTCACACTATGCCCATCCTGTGGGTGGTAGTCACCCAATACCCATCCTGTGGGTGGTAGTCACACCACACCCATCCTGTGGGTGGTAGTCACACCTTACCCATTCTCTAGGTGGTAGTCACCCCTACCCATCCTGTGTTTTGGTTTGTCATCCCATACCCATCCTCTGGGTGGAAGTCACACCATACCTTTTCTGTTGGTGGTAGTCCCACCATACCCATCCTGTGGGTGGTAGTCACATTATACCCATTTCCCGTGGTAGTCACCTCATTTCTCATCCTGTGGGCAGTGGTCACCCTTTTACCATCCTGTGGGCAGTGGTCACTTTATACCCATTCTGTGGATTGTAGTAACGTCATACCCCTTCCTTTTGGGTGGTAGTCACCTCATTACTAAACATGTGGGCGGTAGTCACCCTATACCTATCCTGTGGGTGGTAGTCCACACCACATGCATCCTGTTTTGTGGTAGTCACCCAATACCCCTCCTGAGTGTTAGTCACCTTGTACCCATCCTGTTGTGGTAGTCGTCCAATCCATTCTGTATTTGGTAGTCACTCAATACCAATCCTGTGGGTGGGAGTCACCCCATATCCATCCTGTGGGTGGTAGTCACCTGATACCCCTCCTGTGGGTGGAACTCGCAATATGCCAGTCCCGTGGGTGGTAGTCACCCATATCCATCATGTGGGTGGTATCACCCCATAACTATCCTTGGGCAATGTTACCCCCTACCCATCCTGTGGGTAGTAGTCACCCCATACCCATCCTGTGGGTGGTAGTCATGCTGTCAGCATAGTTGCTGATCCCCGTATTCCCCGTATTATATGCATGCATATTAGTATCATCCATGTGCTTTAGATACGAGATCCTTGTAGGCCTGTGGCTTTGTGTGACGTCACGGGATGCACATGTGTAGGCTCGTACCTCTGCCCTCCCTCTCACTAGGCGGCAGACCATCCAGCAGACAAGTAAGGCAGGCTGGGCTCCATCCCTCACCATCTCAGACTGACAATATATAGTTACCATCCAACAAGTGTGTCTACCTTCAACCCACGATATCTCCATTTTAAAAACCTTTATGATAAATGGTGGCAGTGGAGGGGCCCGTAATTCTGACGATTACAGCGATTTCTGGAGATAAATTTTCGACCAGCAAGACGGCCATTTCATGTCACCAGTAGGCCTACGTGGTTAACGCCAGCCAGCTACCTCAAGTCAGCTTCCCCGCCCCAAGCTCTACCAGCTTCTACATTATCACTGGTCAGTCTCCTTGTATTTGTGTTTATCTGCTTATTTGTACTCCCCGGGGTTGACCCCGAGTTTGCAAAATAAACCAGCTTCCAGTCTGTGGTGGGGGAGTCAGAACAAGGGAAAGCCCAGTCGGAGCCTAGCTACCCCATCCAGTTATTTTGCTCCCAAGCCAGCTTCACCCTGCTGTGCTCATCGTGTGAAGTTATCAAGCATTCTGTGTGAAGGGTTAAGATAACCCAGATAGCAACAAAACCCAGGTGTCTTACCCAGTACTCAGCAGAGAGTAAAGTAGTCTTCATCCTTGTGATTCAAGCTCCAAGCATGTTGAGGCTCTTTTTCATCCTTGTGGTGTGTAGTATTTCGTGGGTTTATTTTAAGCCAGCCGGCTTGAATTTATCTTCGCGGCAGTGTGGGTGTTCTCAGTGAGCTTACGACGTTCAACCCATAAGCCCAACCACTCACGATCACGTGGTCGCACCTTAGCGGTCCTAACCTGTTATAACCCAACACAGTCAGCATTATCACCACAAACTCTTCAGAGTCTATAGTGCACTGATAATTATATCACCAATTTTAAGGACCACATAGGGGCAAGAGCTAGGTGTGTTGCACCACCTTTTAAGGCCTCCATGTGTGTGTCTCGCAAGCAATTCTACGATCACTTGCGGGGCAGCACAAGACTTAAACAATCCTCTCTCATTCTTCAAGTCATACAGCAATAAATCATTTTTCTAGAGACAGCGAGTGTTGAACATTTCTTTTGTGTTCCCAGTATTTTTCTCTTTGTGGACATTCAGTGATCTGAGACTCAGTGTTTGATCATGAAACTGATTCCAGTATTTTTTTTAATCTCCTTAATTCAGTGTTTAAATTTGTCGTTGCTTTAAATTTTTTTAATTCTTTTGTGTTTTTTCGTGCATTAAAATTTTAAGTCTTTGTGTTTTTTCCCTTGTTGTGTGCAACATTGAGCATATAGAACTTGGTGTTTTCCTTGTTTGTGTTCAACATATTAGTGAAGTATAGAACTTGTGTTACACTTCAGAATCACCTAGTGTTCTCAGTATTCCAGTGAAGTATTTCAGTAAATTTTTTCACCTCATATTCTGCATCACAACTCAGTGTTGTCTGTTATTTTTTTTTCTTACCAGTATTTGTGTATTTTTTTTTTTGTTCCCTGTGTGTTGAACATTTTTGTGTTCATATTCTTTCCATTTAGCCAGTGTCTAATTTGTCTTATTTCCACAGACAATAGTGGCAAGAAATCATTTTTTTTACAAAATTTTTCACATATCAAGTTTCTTTGTAAGAAATCCCAGTATTGTGTTATATTGATGTGTTGTGTTCTGCATCACTGTAAGTGTTAAAACTTGTTTTGTTATGTGTTTTTAGCACCTATTAATTTTCATGTTTTATTGAACAAATTCACTCTTAGTGCAATTTTTAAGTTCTCCTTTTAAAGTAAATTGTTCTTTTGCTTGTTAAGTGTTGTTTAAGTGCAGTTAAGAGTTAAAGTGTTCATTCCTTGATATATTTCTTTTCTTGTGTAATAATTTATTTTTATTGCACATTGACTCATTTTGCAATAATTCTTGTGCAAATATTGTGTTGCTATTAAAGTTTTTTCTTGCAGAAAATTTTATGCAGTGTTGTGCAATACTTTTTTTGATTAGCAATTATTTGCAATATTGCTACAGTTTATTTCAGTGCAGTTTCATATGCTCTGTTCTGTGCCATTTTATTTTTATTTCAGTGAATTGTGTGTCTGTTTTAATTTTTCACAAGTTTATTGAGTCCATTTTATCATTTTATTGTGTATTTCCTTGTTGCATTGAAAGTAAAGACAACTCACTGTGCCATCCTTTCAATTTAAAGTAAAAGTTGAGCAAATTAGATTTGAGCAAAGTACAAGTTCTCTTGATTTTCAGTGTTTGTTAAGTTGCATATTCTTCTTGTGTAAGTTCTTTGCTTACTGCGTGACCTGTCAATTTTTAATTACTTATGCAGAATAGTTAAGCATTTTCTTCCATTTAAGCTTACTGTGTCATTCTCTCTATTTTTTTTTTGACTTATGCCCTTCAGTATTTTCACTGAGAAGATGTCCCAGTCACTTTTGAACGTTCACTTAGTGTATCATTCCAGTCAAAGTCAATATGAATCAGTCCACAGTACCAACATTCCCTTACTGACTGAAAGACAATACCTAGCCCTTGAGCAATGTGTTTGTTCTCACAGCTTGTATCTGAGATTTGTTAAAGTGCTGCGAAATGTGAAGTTCAGATTAAGTTCCTATAGATTCGTGAATTACTTATTAACGTAGCCGAGCGGTCAGGCACTAGTAACTCTGTCACTCCCATCTGGGGTTCCACCTACATCTTCAGGGCTTGCAGGATAGTGTTCCATTGCCTCAAGTGTCCGGGGACACTCAGACTGCCTTGAGTGCACAGCCTATCCCTGCAATGACTGCTAGTTCGAGTAGTAGTTTCTCCAAAGGGGATGCCTTGTCAGAAAACGATTACTTGCAACTAGTAATGCCATCTCTTGTTGATGTGACATGCTATCTGCAGAAAGACGTCTCTGTTACAGCTATGTTCTCACTAGAGTGTCTTTTTTGTTCCTAATGTTCCAGATGGTGATCCCATCCTAGTTGACAGTAATCAGTGCATTGTAAGAAGTTATTTCTCGAGTAACTTTCACATGTTAACGTTTGTAAGTGTAGTTTCTTTATAGCTGATACCTCGTGTCACTGTGTGCGACTCAGATTGAATATCAGCATTGTTCACCGTGTTCATTTCTTTTCTCCTGTGTTTGCAGTTTGAGATAGTAGATTCGTTCTCCCTTGCTCATATTGCGTGTTAAAGCGTTAATTTTTTCAACCGGGGGGAGTCAGCCACTCCACCGAGTTTGTTCTTTCCTCCAGTAAGAAAGAAAATGTTACCTTTATTCCAGAACAAACAGCCTACTGGAAGGTTAGCCAGATGGACCTTGACTATCCAAGAGTTCAATCCCACTTTTGAAAATTTACCTGGCAAGTCGAATGTAGTCGCAGATGCTTTATTGCGACACGTTAGTGTAGTTACTGCAGATCCTCCATTTACTGTCGAGGATGTCAAAAATGCCCAAAGAACCGATCCCATGTGTTCTGGTGTGATTCGATTCCTGCTCCAGGAAGATCTTATTCTTACTGTGAAGCCACCAGCACCCATTAGTGACTTTGTAATGAGCCAAGAATTACTGTATCGAATAGTCGAGTTGAGTACTCCTAGCAGACGAATTAGTAATTCCACAGTCACTAGTGATTGTAGCTGTATCTTTTGTAGATACTCCTTCAGATCTCTCTCAGTCAAGGCATGTGTTAGCCATTGCAGAGGAATTCGATCCTCCCTGAGATGATAACCATTCTGCATATGTAAACCTTACCCTCGCAGAATTGGGTTTAAATGTACATAGTCTGTATAATTAGATGTCCGAGATGAATGAAATTATCAACTGTGTGTTTTGTCATTAGCTGATCAGTTTGTCAGAAATTTTCATGTTCACGTTCCCTCCGTATTCTGAGAATTTGACAGTAATAGTCTGAGTGCACCGGATGCTTTTGCTGTTAATTTCACCTTGTATATATATATATTTATTCTTCCTCAGAATCCGTAGAGTGCATGAATACAGATCGATCGATCAATTCCATCCATATTGTACAAAGATTTGTTCTTATAGTTTGTAATGAATACGTTAACACCCATTACGTAAAATCCATTATGATACCATCCATTAGTTCTAAGTTATATATGAATTTGTTATTTATAGAATCAGCCCAGATCCGCCTGCCTGTTCAGCCTATAGATAGTAGTGTATGTCGGGACGACATACGTAACATGACCGAGCTGTCAGCATAGTTGCTGATCCCTGTATTCCCTGTATTATATAGCATAGCATATTAGTATCATCCATGTGCTTTAGATATGAGATCCCTTGTAGGCCTGTGGCTTTGTGTGACGTCACGGGATGCACATGTGTAGGCTCGTACCTCTGCCTCCCTCTCACTAGGCGGCAGACCATCCAGCAGACAAGTAAGGCAGGCTGGGCTCCATCCCTCACCATCTCAGACTGACAATATATAGTTACCATCCAACAAGTGTGTCTACCTTCAACCTACGATATCTCCACCTCTTCAAGGGGGGCTCCTTGGCGTGGTGAAGAGGCTCTTGGTCTGAGGAATTAGACCTATCGGTCTTCTTCCTCAGACCGAACCTAATTACCCCCCAATCTCCCCTCCCCTATCCCATCCTCCCCTTTTTCCTTTATTCCTCCCCCTCCCCCCCCCCCTTTTTTCCCCCTTTCCTTTTTTGTCCTTTGGGATTTCCCACAGGACGTAGTTCCTGGGTAGGGGGAAAGGAACCCGGGGGTCCACCCCATTCCGTTGGGGTTTTCTTGGGGTGGGCTAGTTTCCCGTGGAATCTGGATCGCCTGGGTGTCCGATCCCTCCCGAAATCCGGAGTAGCTTTGGGTGTCTTTCAGGCGACGGTGTATCTCTGGAAGCCCCCTTTCGGATTCCGGGGGTGGGGGGCCGAAGGAGGTTGCTTTGGGGGGATATGGGGCCGCCCTCTTTTTGTCCCCGAGGTGCTCGGCGATGTGAGGTTGCACCCGGATTGTTAGTTTATAGCATGATGGGTGGGGTATGGAAAGGTTCCATGCTGCTCTGCATACTTGGGGTGCTGAGGCCCTTTCTTGGGGCGGAGGGAGTTTCGGGCCCCTTTTCACCCTCCTAGGCCCTATCCCCCCGGCCCCCCCTTTTTTTTCTTTTTTTTTTTTTTTTTTTCTTTTTTCTTTTTTTTTTTTTTTAAAAAACAAAAGAAAGAAGTAACCTAACCATGGCAGCCCTAGTCCATGAACCTGGTCCCCCCCGGGGCCCTTCTTGATACCGCACCCCGTTTTCTGCCCCGCCTCATCTTTGGCCCACCTTCAGAATTTCCCTCATCCCTCTGTCCTATTGCGGTGTGTTTCCTCACCCGCTTCGGTATGGGGCCTGATGACCCCTTTTATTTATGGACCTTCGCTTCCTCTGTTGCTTCCGGCCTCCCCCTTACGGTGCGGAAATTTTCAAATCGGCCCCGTTCCCCGTCGGAAAAACTTGGCCCCACCCAAAAACGCCAACGACAATTACCTTGATGTACTTCCCACCTTCTCGTTCTTTCGAAACGATCGACATGCCCTTCATACCTTTCCACGCCATTTTCGATGAACAGTGGATAAATTCTTCACTTTACCCCCAACTTCCTCTACTCCCTTCTTTCTGCCCCATGTTTTGGGAAAGGCCCCCTACGCCATGTTGGAAAAAGATATTTCTTTTCATGCTCTTTAAGAGCGGTACGGCTCATTCCCTCGAATGCTCCCCAGGCTCATGAGCTCTCTCGTTTTTCCCCATATCGTTTATGTTCCTGTCACTTTTGGGAAAAAACATCTTTCCCCTAAATTTCTTGTAGTGGTCCCGTCTTCTGCCCCATCCTAGTTAAACAAATTTCCAGAATTGGCACTGACTTTCAGAAAGCTGGAACTCCAAGTTTCCAATCCTCAAGGTAGACACTTACGTTCTTCCTGCCGTGGGCGGAGAGTACCCTGCAATGTGGCTCTTTTAAACTTTTGACACCCGGAACCCCCATCTCGTTTATATAGCAGGACATGGGTTTTACAAGTTCGAAAGGTGACCCTACACCACAACAGTGTAAAAAAATTGCGGGGATTTGGCCATCCAGCGAAATATTGCAGATCTATCGCCGAATGCCCAGTCTTTGGTCCCGGGGGCCCATTCTAATAGTCTTGCAATCGATCTCCCTCTTGCCTTAACTGTCAGAGGCTCACCCTTCGTGTCTCCCCGTTGTCAGGTCTATTTAAACGAGGGGAAATCCGTTACTAAAAGAGACGAAGGTCCCCCTTTCCCAGTTTGGCAGTTTTTCCCGCCCTTCAAGGGAGACTCCCACGTGTTTTTATTGGGTTTCAAAACGCCCCCACTTCGGGTTATCCCATCTTCTACACCCACCTCTGTGGTTCCCTCCCCCATAACACTCCTGTTTTAAACCCTTTTGTGCCCTGGCTCAGAGCCCCTATTTCAATCCCTCAGTTAATTCGCTTTTGATTCTTTTCCCAAGCCTCAGTATCGACGGCCCTTACGCACTCCCCCCAATTTCCCCCTCTACTTTAAAAAGTCAAAAAAAGGCCCGGTAACCCCTCCTCCCCTCTTCCACCCCTCATTTTCCCCTCCCTGTTTTTGTCCTGTTCTTCCCTCTCACGGCTCAGTTACAAGTGCGAGGTTCACCCTCCTCCTCAAATGTCCCTTTCCCTCCCTGTTCCCCCCCAAGTTTTTCCTCTTTGCCCCTCCGGTTTCCCTGCTTTCTGTCCCTGCCACGCTTCTCATTTCCCTCCCCCCTTTTCCCCCTCCTCCCTTTGGTAAGTAAAATACAGTTCCAAATTTCTTTACTATCCTCCCCCTACCATTCCCAATATTGTCCCCATACGACATTCTGAATCCGAAACACTTGAAGCAATCTCTAAATATATTGCAGGACCAAACCATCAATGGCATGATCCCCCTTCGTCTTTTCTCCCCTCTGCTCCATCTGCGAACCCTTTCTTCACAGCGCACCGTTCCTTCGGCTTGAACATTTTCCACTGTCCCATTGGGATTTTCAAAACCCTTTTAGCCTGGGAAACCCCTTTTACTGGGATTTAAGATTTTTATCATTGCAATCAGGGCCCTATTTACGTGGAAAAATACGCGGCCTCAGGGGTAATCGGGGTGAGTTCAGATGTTACTCTCCCCGTTTGCCCTGTTGGTGTTTGCTTACAGGAACCAAAAATTTCACTCTGCTGTTATTTCCACATTCAGGTTAATTTATTGTATTTTCAGTCCTTTTCCCGTGGGACCTTTAATGAAAGTGGCCCTTCTTTCCGCACTGTATTCCGTACCATAGCTATTTGTTCAAATTCGCTGCATTACACAGCGCCCCTACCATTACATAGGTGGTATACGCTTGTTTTTTTATATCTCTCTCCTTCTCGGGCATTACTATTCCGGATTTTGCCTTCTTGTTTTGTATTACCCACCGATTCTGTTACTTGGTGATTTTTTAAGCCCCCCATTTCCTCTGGGGGGGGTCTCACGTGTTCCCGTGGAAAATTTAGTTAGAGGTTTTTTTGCCCCCCACCCCCTCCCTGTTTTAAATTTCAGGTACCCACCCTTTTGATCCCGGACTCTCTCTCCCCTTTCATCGATCTCTCGTTGCTCTTCCCCGCCGCATTAGACTTTTACTTTGGGCTGTTCTCCCCGGGCTTTTGTGACAGTGATCATTTCCCCAAACATTCTTATTCCCCCCATATTCGCCCCCTCTTGACCCACGTGGCAATTTAAGGGCAAAAATTTGGGAAACCTTTATCAACCTAACTGTTTTTAAAGAGGTTCCTTTTTTCGTCCTCCATCATGAGGTTTTCCCTCTTTCGTCCCCCGTTTTCACCGCAGCTTCTCATTCTATACCCAAACTTCGGGCAGGGATTTTCAGAAATGCTGCCTTGGTGGCTCCTGCTTGTGTCGTGCAGTACGTTTGAAAGGCTGCATGGGGGAGGTACGGTACAATGAACCCCAGAGCGACTCCTTGATTTTAAAAAAGAAACGTGGATCGCTCGCCGTGTCACCGTGACGCTAAAAGCACTTGGGCGAGATTATGTCTCACCTTTCCCCCTTTCTTCCCCTATGAGTGCAGTCTGGAAAAAAGTACGAAAAATGGTGGTAATATTTCCTGACCCCGGCTCCGTTTGCGGGTTGCCGGGTTGATATAGCAAACCCCCCCCAGATGTTGCCAAAGAAAATTGGCAATCATTTGGTCCGTATTTCTGGGACTCCATCTAGCCCCATTTCTTTCCCCAAAATCTGCCGAGGTTAGCACCCTTGGACTTTTCTTCTCTCAGGAAGAACAGTATAAGTGCCTTTTACACTTAGTGGAGGGGAACACCTAGCTTGTCGTTTATGGGGAGTGGCCCCCACGACTTTTTGTATGCTACAACATTTAAATCAGTCAGCCCTTTCAGTCTATTACGCCTTTAAAATTTTTTTGGTCCAAGGGGTTCTTCCACAGCTGTGGAAATCCCCCATTTTTCTCCTTTCCCAAACCAGGCCCCTACGGGAATGAAACCTCCCATATCGCCCCCCTTGTCTTACCATGCAGTTTGCAAAATAATGGAACGCTAGTAAATTGACGTTTGTGTGGTTTAGAGACACACAAAAGTTCTCCCTCGTCAAAATTTGGGTTTGTAAGGGGTTCTCCAGACCCCTTTCTACGCTTGGATACGTATGTTCTAAGCCTTTGCGAAAAACCACCCCGTTATTGCCATATTTTTTGACCTTGAGAAGGGATAGACACAACTTGGGGTATAATTTTTGCCCCAAACCCCCCTCCCTTTGGCCCTTGAGGCAATCTACCACCTTCCTTAAGACTTTTTAATGCAGGCATTCCCTGTTCGGGGTTAAAATGTTTCTCTCCCCGGGCTTTTTCCAAGCTGAAAGGTGTCCCCCAGGGGTGTGTTCTGAGCCAACCTTTTTCTCCTTGTATTTAAAGATTTGGCCTTAGTTTCCATCAAAATATTTGGTATCACTCTATGTTGATACTTCGCATTGCCTTTTCAGGCGTGCTGTACCTCCTTAAGTTTCTCTCCAACTGCAGTTGACCCTGTTTCCCAATTGGGCCACCACACGTGGGTTTTTTAAATTTTCCCGCCTAAAACCCACCAAATCACTTTTACTAGACGCTCTGTCATCTCGATATCCTTTTTACCTCTTTTGGGTCCCCCATCCCTAAGTGATACAGTCAAGTTTCTGGGCCCTCTTTGATGTAGGTTATCCCGGGGAAAAATCACTTTCCTCTTGAAGGAATTTTCCAGCCGGTGAACCTTCTTAAAACCCCTTTCTCATCTTTTCGGGGGAGCTGATCGTCGAAACCCCCCTTCGCCTACATTCCACCCTTATTTTATCGAAATTGATTTGGTGACCGACTATTCAGCGGCATCTTGTACTCTCTCTAGCCCTTTAAACCCATTTATCCAAGGATTTTTTTTTGTTGGGGTTTCGCTCTTCCCCCCGTCGAAAGCCTCATGCAGAAGCGAAGTTCCCCCTTTTCCCTCGCCGTGATGCCCATTGCCTGGCTACTTGTACGCTTCATATCTCCCAAACCCTTTCCTTTTAGAATGGTCACTGATATTAGTAGAATTCTTTTTTTGTTCGCGCCCCCGTTCCTCCCTCCCCTTTTCTTTCGTTTATTCGCTCTTGTCTTTCTTCAAACTACCACCCCTTTTTATGTACATGTAGATCTCACTTTTTCCCCACCCCCCCGGAAAGTTCCAGCTGTTCGAGTCTGTTCTTTCTCCCTCCCTTGCTCGAAAGCCAACTGTCTACGGTCGCTTCCCGCTCTCTTTTTCTTGACCACTTTCACTCTCATTCTCATTGCCATTGCTGTGTACAGGATGGCTCTAAGTCTTCTGACGGCGTAGGATTCGCAGCAGTGTTTCCGGACAGCATCATACAAGGGCATTTACTATCTTCGGCTAGTATTTTTACTGCTGAATTATATGCCATCCTTACAGCACTTATCCGTATTGCATCTATGCCTGTGTCATCATTTGTGGTTGTCTCAGACTCCCTTAGTGCTTTACAGGCTATACAAAAATTTGATACACCTCACCCCTTAGTCCTCCGTATCCAACTTTGGCTACGCCGCATCTTTAAAAACGCATAAACATATTGTTTTTTGTTGGGTCCCTGGTCATGTTGACGTACAGGGCAATGAACAGGCAGACACTGCTGCGCGGTCAGCAGTACATGACCTACCAGTTTCTTATAGATGTATTCCATTTACGGACTATTTTGTTGTAATATCTTCCCACCTTCACACCCGTTGGCAACAATGTTGGTCTAGTATGCTCGGCAACAAACTTCAGTCTATTAAACCGAGTATAGGTTACTGGCCGTCTTCTTATCACCAGTGTCGAGGTTGGGAGACTACTCTCTCCCGTCTTCGCATTGGCCATACTCGTCTTACTCATGGATATCTCATGGAGAGGCGTCTTGCTCCTCTCTGTGAGAATTGCCAAGCTCCATTATCAGTCAGCCACATTCTGTTGGACTGCCCACTTTATCAACGATCACGCAGAATTTACCTCTGTCGTCGTCTTCGCTCTGCTGCTCTCTCTTTACCTTCCCTTCTCGCTGATGGACCCACCTTTCATCCGGACTCTCTCATTGACTTTTTGACAACGACTGACTTACTTCACAAATTCTGATACTTTCAGCCCTTTCTACTTCAATCTCTTGCTACCCTCTACCCCCGTACTATCCCCTGCCCCGCTGTTTTCTGTAACCTGCTGATCATCCCCCCTCCCTTCTGCCATCCAATTCCCTTGCTTCCTTCCCTACCCTACAGCGCTGTATAGCCCTTGTGGCTTAGCGCTTCTTTTTTTATAATAATAATAATAATAATAATACGATATCTCCATTTAAGAACCCTTTACGATAATGCTATACCCATCCTGTGGGCAGTAGTCACCTCATACCCATCCTGTGGGTGGTAGTCACCCATACCCATCCTGTGGGTGGTGGTCACCCATACCCATCATATGGGTAGTAGTCACCCATACCCATCCTCTGGGTGGTAGTCACCCATACCCATCATATGGGTGGTAGTCACCGATACCCATCATGTGGGTGGTAGTCACCCATACCCATCCTGTGGGTGGTGGTCACCCATACCCATCATATGGGTAGTAGTCACCCATACCCATCCTGTGGGTGGTAGTCACCCATACCCATCATGTGGGTGGTAGTCACCGATACCCATCATGTGGGTGGTAGTCAAAGGATTACAGAGGTACATAATGGGCCCAGGGACTGGGGCCCAAAGTTTTTATAGCTGAACATGGTACAAAGGTAATGAATTCACAAATTAGAAAGGTAATGAATCATGTAAGTTTACTTAAGTTTATACATGGTTACAATCATTATCTATTTATAAAGCAATGAGTAATTCACAAGTCCACACCCGGTCACAACTGCAATGAGTTATTAGTGCAAATATTAATTGAGTCACACAGATACACACACATACATGCACACACACACACATAATCACACAACACACACACACACGAGCATGCATGCACACACACACACAGGAGCATGTGCACACACACACACACACACGAGCGCACACACGAGTGCACACAAAAATACACACAAACAGACACACACACATGAGTGCACTCACACCTAGGATGCTACACACAAGTTTACACACACAAGCATGCACATACAGGAGCACACACGAGGAGCTATGTATCGACCCCTGTAATTCGTAGAGGTAAGTAAACACATACATGAGATACATATACCCACGAACACTCACACACGTTCGAAGGTTTCGGAACATGAATGCGGATGGAATAGTGAATTAAAAATTAGATGATGCATGAAAGAATCAATGAGTAGTCCCCAGACAATCATAGCAGTCACAGAAATGAAACTCACCAAGCAATAACAGATGCAATCTTCCCCCAGCATATCAGATCCTGAGGAATGGATTGATGGAGCAGAGGGGTTGCCACCTGCTCATAAATAAATACATGGAGATTTTGAGGAAATGGAAGTTCATGGCGAGATGGGGGACTACATAGTAGGTTATTACTTCAGTCCTCGGGACATAAGTAGTCATTGCAGTGATGTTTATCCACCACAGACTGCAGGAGGCATGAGGAGGAATATGAATCCTAGAGCAAAAAGAGCTAATGTTGGGGCACACTAGCTGAGGTGGCAATAAGAGCTCACTTGAGCAGAGCAATTTCACTTGAGCAGAGAGATTTCAACCACCGGGAGATCAGCTGGGAAAACCTGGAGCCACACGGGGGTCCCGAAACATAGAGAGCCAAGATGTTGCATTTGGTTCTGCATTTTGAGTACATAGTAGAGTTACAAGTTGAGTGGGTAACAGGAGTTGGAAGGGAAAAGCCAAACTATAAAAGGGGTACTACACAGGTATGAGGAACTTCCTGCAGGAGGTTCAGTGGGACAGAGAATTGGCAAGAAAGTCAGAAAATGAAATGATGGAATACATAACAACAAAATGCAGGGAGGCAGAGGAAAGGTTTGTTTCAAAGGGCACTAGAAATAATGGGAAGACTCAAATGAGTCCTTGGTTTACCCGAATGTATAGGGAGGCAAAAACTAAGTGCACCAGAAAATGGAAAAGGTACAGGAGGCAAAGGACCCAGGAAAACAGAGAGACTAGTTGAAAAGCCAGAAATGAGTATGCACAGCTAAGGAGGGGAGGCCCAGAAGACAGTACGAAAACAACATAGCAACGGAAGTCAATCTACCCGAAAATGCTGCATAGCCACATTAGGAGGCAAGTCAACAGTTAAAGACCAGCCGTGATCAGGCTGAGAAAAGGAAAGTGGGGAAACTCACAGAAGCAATTAGATGGATGTGAGGAGCTAAGCAAGAGATTTAAGATAGTATTTACTAGGGGACAAGGAAGGCCTCATGGTGGACAGAACAGAGGGGGACACAGCAAGGACATATCCAAAAGTGTAGTGACATACACACACTGAAGGAGGTGAAGAAGCTGTTAAAGGGACATTGATACCTCGAAGACAAAGGGGCCAGTCATCTCCCTGCGGTCTTAGAGGAGGGAGCGAAATGCTTTGTTGCTCCATTAACCTCAATCTTCAAACACATCTCTTGATACTGGGCAAATACTGAGATATAGGAAGATGGCAAATGTAAGTACCATATTTAAAAAAGGAGACAGAAAAAGTGCATCTAAACTCATAGACCAGTGTCAATGACTTGTATAGCATGCAATGTCATGGAGGATTATCAGGGAGGATGCTGAGTGGTGGAGCACCTGGAATGGTACAAGAGTATAAATGCCTCCAGCCAAGGATTTATGGAAGGCAATGCTGTGTCACAATCCTACTGGAGTTTATGAATAAAAGTTAAGAGTAAGGGGTCACGAGGAAAGAGGGGTAGGTTGATTGCATCTTTCTTGGACTGCAAGAAGGCGTTGGACACGTTTCCTCACCAGGAGAATTGGTGCCAGAAGTTAGAGGACAGGTGATATAACAGAACGGTGCACTGTAATGGTGATCAGAGGAATACCTGGCAGGGACGGCCATAACAATGAGTCATGGAACGTGATTGGAGGCATCAATAGTGGGCACTGGGACTAAATGGGGTTCCCATTCACATATACAAGAAATAGCAGATGTTTGCAGATGATGTGAAGTTAATGAGGAGAATTTTAATCAGATGACGATCAGGTAGAATTCAAGAGACCGGACACCCCCCCCCCCCCCCGGCTGGACACCTGAGTCAGCAACTGGCTTCTCGAATTGAACCTGCCAATGCAAAGGTCATTGAAGACTGGGGAGGAGCAAAGAAGACCGCAAACAGAGTATAGGCAAGGTGGCCAAAGACTGCCAAACTCGCTAATGAGAAAGATCTTGGGGTGAGTATAACTCGAGATTGTCTCTGAAACACACATCAAGAAGATAACTGCTGGCAGCTTATGGGTGCTGGCAAACCTGAGAATAGTGTCTCCAATATCTTAGAAGAATCGTTCAAGACCTGTACACTGTGATACGTTCAGGCCAGACTGGAGTATACAGCACCTGTTTGGAAACCCACCCTTGGTCATGCACGTCAGGAATTTAGAGGTAGTGCAAAGGTTGTGACAAGGTTCAGTTCCAGAGCTAAGGGGTATGTCCTGCGAGAAAAGGTTTAGGGAAATCAGTCTGACAAACTGGAGTGACTGGAGGATCAGGGGAGAGGCATGATAGGACATACAAAATATGAAGTGGATTAAACAGTGTGGATTAGAGACTGGATGTTTTCCAGAGGGGGACACAGACACATGGGGTCACAATTGGAAGTTCAAAGCACCCCAGATGAGTCAAAGGGAAATGTTTGGAAGTATTTCTTCACAGAGTAGTCAGAAGTGGATTAGCCTTGGAAGTGAGGTAGTGGAGGCAGGAAAACCATACATAGCTTTAAGATGAAGTATCGATATAGCTAATGGATGCAGAGAGGGAGAGGACTTGTTGCATTCAGTGTAGAGGCAGAGCCAGGAGCTGAGTCTCGCACCTGCACAGACAATTAGGCAAGTACAATATGTGAGTCGCACACACACACACACTATGAGGCACAACAAATACATGCACAAACACAACATATAAGTGCACACACGTTGGTAATGCCTTTATTTACAGTGAGCAAGTTAGAGTATTTCTCCAGAATGGTTCTGAAATATTCAACTGTGGATAAAATACTCTGATATATACCTTGATGATTTCTGTAGTGAGTTGTCCCTCGAATGCATTCATTTATCGCACTCCATGTACATAATGATGCAGGGTCATGTGACAATAGCCCATCTGGCAAAGTTTAACATTTCGTTTGGTGTTACATCTGGTGGTGGTAATTTAAACTGAAAGGTGGTGATTTTAAGCTGCCTGAGGTTCTTAATATGAGGAAGGAGCTTGGTCATTTCTAGTATCAGTGATAGGAGTGTTGAGATTATACAACTGTACTCGGTATTGGGAATGTTGAGAAAATGCCACCAGACTCTGTCACAATGATCTTACCAAACTGTCTAGAGGTAATACACACAGATCTAATTGGATAGTGAAAATGTTCAATTGCATTGCTTTATATCTGCACGAACTGTATCACTTGTAGGCAACACGAGGCATTTAACCCCTCCATGGAATATGTGTTCATTTAATATCACATACCTGCTAAGTCCTCTGAAGAAGCTCATTGTAGTGATCCCTTCCTTAAATCACACTTGTTAAAGCATTTGCTCAAGAAATTTCTGGCCTACTGGTAGTAATATAGTTATCACAAGTTATATACAAGGGTGGATATCTAAACAGGTAGTTCTTCTGGAAGGGCTGCATCTGCTTCTAGTTAGCCACCTCATAGTTAAGACGATAATAAATTTGTTGAGTTTGGCATGAGAATTAACAACTGGAGTGTCCTACACTGCTGCAACACTGAATTGTTTGCAATCCTAATGGCGCTAAAGCTTAACCTATGACACAGAGCTTGACTTATCATCATTTACTGATTCTATATTCATCAATGAAGGTATTGACTTATATAATGATGCCAAATAAACATGCATCACTGGAGCAAGCAAGGTATTGATACTAAAAAATCAGGGAACAAAAGGAATTAGGTACAGTTGCTTGGATCCATCACACATTGGATATTCCTTCATGTAAGTTGATATGTAGCCAAGAAGAGTACCTGAGGAGAATGTAGAATATAACTGTGGTATACTGTGTCTAGCATTAGTGAAGTTAAATAATGAAAAATGGATCTGTTATAGGACAAGTAATTAGAAGCTGAGTAGACCTATAAACCCTCTATGATAACATTGAATGTAGATAAGTATGTTTATGGGAGCAACGTGCAATCGTGAACAGACTGACTGATGTGGTAGTGGCCAGGCTTAGCTTGCTTACAAGTACTTCTGGGCAGTCTGGAGACACTCCAGGTGCTGATCAAACTAAATGTATATTTATGTGGGACCAGGCATCATGTCACTGTCTTGAAACACTATGTGATTAAATTGTCCACTTATTGAGGAATACAGAGAAGACAGTATTCTAGCCTATGGACATGTCAAGATATCTTATTATGAAAATAAGATACTAGATATACTAAGCCAAAATTTCCTAAATTTGCTTGGGACTGATAATAGTGACTATAGATACGTAGATATAAAATCCTTATGTATTCATGTTAACCCTTGACGGCCTAGTTCCTAGGCCTTTTGTGTATCCACATGCTCTTTGCACTAACCGTCACAGGAGGATATGGGGTGCACAAATAAACTAGCCACTTTGGTGGCAAAATCTAATTCCCAGCCTGAGGTGGGCGGTTAGTGACATCCAAAAGTCGGCTTATTTTATAAGATGCACCATAGACATGTGGCTTCTCCTGCATGTTAGAATGTTGATCGATGAACTGACTGGTTTTCCATCTCCCTGATGTCTTAAGGTCAATATAATTCAGTTGTAAGTTCTTTTCATATATTCTCAAACTGCTAACTGACAGGCCATGATTGTTTGTAATCTTTCCCTCTTTGAAAGCATTTCAACTTAGCCAGTTCAACATTTCTATTATGCATTGAAGAACAATGTGAGATGGAATCCCACAATATGTGCATCTGACTCCACGTCCACAATGCCCTACCATACCTGTGCCTGGCTTCTGACCAAGCATGCCCATTGATACTTACTGAGTTGAGAGCATTATGGAAGACAGAGAATCAGTTAAAATTAAAGTGTCAAACCTTAGATAATTGATGCATTTGAGTGCAAGGAGTATGGCAACAAGTTCTGTTTAAGGGTAGTGGCCCAGTTATTGATGCATGCTCCAATTTCTTTATGTGGCCAAACTCGTATGACCAACAGCCAGCACTACCAGCTGCCACAGTGGATTGGGTGTACGGAACCATCATTGAGTATACCTGGAGAGGGTTCTGGGTCAACACCCACGGCCCGGTCGGTGACCAGGCCTCATGGTGAATCAGGGCCTGACAACCAAGGCCGTTTACTGTTAGCTCGTTACAAAATAATTTGTGAAAGAGTACTCTGTGGGACTAGGTTTCTCACTCAGCTTAAGGAATCCTGTTTGGCTTAAAGGAATAATGGGAAAAGTTGGTTAGGCGGATTCTACAACTTCATGACTCAAATAGATCACAAAGAGTATGAGTTCCCAGGCAGAGATGGTAAGAAGTTTGCTTCCACAAGGCACAGTACCTCTGCTCCCATTTTCATTCCTCATCTCATTTCTGACATACACCAGGTGATGTAAAGCATAGCCTACATACATTCTTTTAGCCATAGCCTCACATCTTTGGTAAAGCACTAGCTTACCATCTCCTTTGCGGACGACACTGGTTCACCATGGCAGTGACCACCATCGAAGGACACTGTGAGACTCCAAGTGACATCAACCAAATCTTCAAATTGGCCACTCAAGACAATAAGAGTTCAATGAGGAGAAATTTCACTACTCAGATATGGAAAATGAAGAAAGAAAGTAAATTGTATCTGGGTTTTACACAGTTTCTAACCTTACAATAGAGCAGAAAGCAATGTGAAGGACTGGCGTGATTTTGTCAGAGGATATCACTCATCAAGACACAACAAGTATTTGCCTCATCCACTAGGAAAATCGATTTGGATGGATATGAGAACCCTGCAAATCAGGGATGCCAAGCCCGTGATGACTTTCTCTTACTATGCAATTGTGCTCCATAGGCTGGAATACTGCTGTACACTCAATGGCCCCCTTCAAGGCCTGGTGACATTGTGACCTGGAGAGTGTACAAAGAACTTTCATGGCACACATAAGTGTGATAAGGCACCTAAACTACTGGGAACGGTTGAAGGTTCTTGATCTGTATTCCCTAGAACACAGGTGAGAGAGATACATGATAATATACACTTGGAAGGTCCTGGAGGGATTGGTGCCAAACCTGCACACGAAAATCACTCCATATGAAAGCAAAAGTCTCAGCAAGAGATGCAACATTCCCCGACGAAAAGCAGGGGTGCCACAAGAACATTGAGAGATAACACATTAAGCATCCAGGGTCCAAGACTGTTCAATTGCCTCCCAGGATACATAAGGATAAGGGGGATTACCAATAGACCCCTGGCTGTCTTCAAGGCACTGGAAAGGCACCTAAAATCAGTACCTGACCTACCGGGCTGTGGGTCGTATATCAGCTTGCGTGCAGCGAGCAATAACAGCCTGGTTGATCAGATCCTGCTCCACCATGAAGCCTGGTCTCAGACCGGGCCATGGGGGGATTGACCACCAAAACCCCTTCCATGGTAAACTCCAGGTAGGCAAAGCTTTAGTTGTGATTTAGAAATATTTGGGGGGGATGGAGGATTGGAATGGTAGTTTGGAATAGGCGTATATTCCTCGGAGCAGAGGAAGTGCCCATTTGCCTTACTTGGGACATATAATATTATTTATAATCAAAAGGAAGCGCTCTAATCCGAAGGGCCCCCCCCTATACAGCATCTTACTTGGACATAGGATCATGTACTAGTTTCTTGTGGAGGGTGGGTTCAGTTTTTTAGTCCTTCTGGAGAGGTGTTCCACCACTGCTGAGGAAAAATTTAACGGGCTTCTGTGCAGCAGGTTTGACTCAAATATGCGAACTTGCTCTCGCTGACATATGCTATTAACCCCAATTCAGTACTCGGATATTTCTTTCAGTAATTTGATCTGTGATGCCTTGAATCTCAACGGCGGCCTCCAGAAGATAACACCATCGCCGGAGAAGACACCATAGCACTCCTGGGTGACCAGAGAGGGATCGGAGATCCACAGATGATCCAGATTTCACAGCAAAACTATACAACCACCACAAAACCTCAATGGAATGAGATGGACCCTGGTTCCCTTCCCCCTATTCTAGGAACTTAGCATGCCTGTGGGAAAGAATCCCAAAGGCCAAAAAGCAGGAAGGGAATGTGGGAGGGGCAGGGAGGGAGGTGAGGTGGAAAGAAAAAGGGAGGATGGGGATAAGGGATAGGGAAGGGAGGAATGGGGGATAATTAGGTTCAGTATGAGGCAGGAGAACTACAGGTTTTCAATTACTAGACCAAGAGCCTCATCACCACATCAAGGAGCCCCCCCTTGAGGAGTGTGTGGGGGAATAGAGAAACATTGGGCATGTTTCTTTACACTGGTTGTCTATGTTCACCCAGCAGTAATGATGGGTACCTAGAGTTAGTAGAACTGGTGTGGGTTGCATACTGGGCCAAGGCCCCCCTAATTTGTGGAAATGCTCAAGCATAACAAGAGGCTTTCTATATCGTAGAATGTCACTGCCGATGCCAAGCTCGGCCTGTATAACCTTGTTCATGTTCTTGTAGTAAGCAAATAGATTATTATTATTATTATATTATTATAAGTAACGTATATTTCACTCCCTAACTGTTATGGTAAATTCATTTTATATATTTCTGATGAGTTTAATAACTAAAATTTTTACTTAACATTCAACACTAACATATTTTATCTCCTGTATGCTATCATTTTGGTGTCACAAGATGCCTTTTTGACGTAAAACATTTCAGCGACACTCTGAACTTTGATATGGTTTATCTCCTGTTATGTACTTTCATATGTGTCACAAGGACTGCCATTTTTTCTACAAAACATATCAAACCCTCTGAACATAGTTGATATGGTTTATCTCCTGTTTGTACTTTATATGAGTCACATGACTGTGTTTCACAACTAAAACATTTCAGACACTCTGAACATGATACTGAGTTTTGTTCCTGCTATGCTCTTTCCATATGTGGCACAAGACTGTGTTTCACACTAAAAATTTCAAACACTCCTGAACTTGATATGGTTTATCTCCTGTATGACCTTTCATTTTGTGTCACAAGCTGTGTTTCACACTCAAAACATTTCAAACCTCTGAACCAATTGATATGGTTTATCTCCTTGTTTGCACTTTCATATGTGGACACAAGACTGTGTTTCACACTAAAAACATTTCAGCACTCGAACACTGATATGGTTTGTCTCCTGTATGTACTCTCATGTGTGTCACAAGACTGCTTTTATCAGTAAAATATTTCAGACACTCTGTACACTGATATTGTTTATCCCATGTTTTTGTAATCTCATATGTGTCACAAGATTGCATTTTTGACTAAAAACATTTCAAACACTCTGAACACTGTTATGGTTTGTCTCCTGTATCACTTTGCATATGTGTCACAAGACGTGTTCACCCATAAAACATTTCAAAACACTCTGACATTGTTATGGTTTCTCATGTATGTACCTCTCATATATGTGTCACAAGACTGCCTTTTTGATGAACATTCAATCACTCTAACAATTGATATGGTTTATTCCCTGTTTGTACTTTCATCTGTGTCACAAGATTGGTCTTTTAGACTAAAAACACTATTTCAGCACTCTGAACATTGATATGGTTTATCTCCTGTATGTACTCTTCATATGTCTCACAGATTGCCTTTTCCGACTATAAAAACATTTCAGACACTGTGAACATGATTTGGTTTATGTTATTTATGTGTTTCCCTATTTTTTAAACAATGGTATTTCATTTAAAATATTTTAGTCATACAACATTGGCTATAGTTAATCTTCCTATGTACTCACAGGTCTATTTCAAGATAGTTTTTTTTCAACTATTTGGGACTGAAAAACACAGTTTCCTTATGAACATATTCCAATGTTAGATTTGTTTAAGCAAAACTTTCCCTACTTTAAGCACTAATTAAAAGTTTATATTTGCAATTTAAAACACTATCATATTTTTGATTTTGTGTGTTAAAAGGGCGTAATATATGTAGTGGGAACACTGCAGATACACTCAACTCACTTTTATTATTATTTTATCTTGTTTTGTAAAGAGATTTTCCTGAAATTTGACAGTATTTCTGCATGTATTTTTCTATTAACTAACCATGCATATTTAGTTAGGATATTGACCAATATCAAAAGTAAATTGTTTAATTGGAATACTTAGGTAGTTAAAAATTCACAAGGATAACAGATGTTGCTTTCTTTGTAGTACTGTAAGATATTATGTCTGGAAGACACACTTGGTAATCTTCCACAAATTTATTTCTGCAATAGAAACATAGAGTCAGTCATTGTAAAATATTTCCACAATTAACAACAATCCACATACCTCAATAAAGAAGAGCTTTTGTTCTTTCCCAATTATCACGTTTCACTAGTTAATAGTGTCGCTTTTTAAACCCATTCATGTCTGTCCTCATTATTATTATGGCTTAGAAGCCAGAGTCAATCCAATAGTACTCTGCCAAAACTCTAGTAGCTTTCAATCTTGCAGGTGAGAGCTGGTAGTCCTCACATATGAGAGAATGGGTCTGACGCGTGTGTTCAGTATACATAGCATAAAAAAAAAAATCCTGCAGCACTCATGTCCATGAGAAAATCTGGGACTGCATTTTTGGTTAATAAAAACAGCATATTTGTTTTGGTATAGTTTATAGTATTTATGGTTGTATTCTCGTTTTCTTGGCTGTCATTTGCAGAATGGAAGGACATACAGTGGACCCCGCATTACCGTTGGCCATGCACATTGGTTAAATCCGCATACCGAAACATTTTATCTAAGATTTCGCCTCGGCATACTGCTAAAATCCCGCTCAACGCTATTCGTTCCGAGGACGCGTCTATGTGAGGCCTGCGCCAGGCCTCACTGTTCCGCGGTGGCATTGTTTACAAGCCAGCCTCCACGGGTATCATCCAGGCTACAATCGGAACCATTTCGATTATTACAGCATTTTGGAGAATTTTTCTGCAAAATTAAGTGACCATGGGCCCAAGAAAGCTTCTGGTGCCAAACCCTGTGGTAAAAAGGGTGAGAAATATTATCGAAAACTGTGCGGTTTACCATGGTCAACTGCTGATGCTGCTGCTGGCTGTAGCACTGTCAGCTGCTGCATGCTGCTGTACCACCATCAGCTGCTGCTGCATGCTGTACACCGTCACTGCTGCTGCTGCGGTCAGTAACCATTGTGTGCTGTGCACTGTCTGCTGCTGCTGTTGCACTGTCGCTGCTGCTGTGCACTGTCAGCTGCTCATGCTGCTGTAGCAGCAGACAGTGCTGCTGCTGTAGCTTGTCAGCTGCTGCTGTTAGCACTGTCAGGCAGCTTGCTGTAGGCATGTCAGCTGCCTGCTGCTGCTGTTGTTAGCACTGTTCAGCTGATGCTGCTGCTTGCCACTGTAAGCTGCTGCTGCTGCTGTAGCACGTCAGCTGCTGCTGCTGCTGTAGCAACGTCAGCTGCTGTGCTTTGCTGTACCACCGTCAGCTGCTGCTGCTGTAGTACTGTCTGCTGCTGCTGTAGCACTGTCAGCAGCTGCTGTAGCACTGTCAGGCTTTTGCGGCTGCTGCCTGCTGTAGCACTGTCAGCTGCTTGCTGCTGCTGTAGCACTGTCTGCTGACTGCTGCCTTGCTGCTGCTGCTGTAGCACCGTCAGTGCTGCTGCTGCTGTTACCACCGTTCAGGCTTGTGCTGTTGTAGCACCGTTTGCTGTGCTTAAGCACTGTCAGCTGCTTCTGTTGCACGTCAACTGCTGCTGCTGCTGTACTGTAGCACCGTTGTTTGTGTGGCTGATTGAGAATGCCAAGAAAACAATTAACCCCAGAAGGGTTAAGCACCCAGGATAACCCCATAAAAAAAGTCAGTGTCATCGAAGAATGTCTAACTTATTCCATTGGGGTCCTTTAATCTGTCTCCCAGGATGCAAACCCACACCAGAGACTAACACCCAGAGTGAACAGGGATAAATGCCTGGAACTAGTGCTCATATTGGTGAATTTAAATCCGCAAAGGTTGGTTTTGCGCGATTTAAAGATCATAGTGGATACACAGTGTGATAAAGCCAGTTCAGGAAAGAAAATGCCATAAACAGGACTACATTTCCTCAGGAGGAATAGGCACTCCCAGGACACAGTGTCTTTCATCAGTCATTTGCCTGCATCTTCAATAAGGTAAGTGTCATTTATTCTTCATTTAGTTAGAGTAGTACATGCACAATATATACTGTGAATTTTACTACTCTACTATTGTGCATGTATCCTTCTCTTCTGTGTGTAGGAAAATGGTATATTTCCTTGTGGCAAAATTTTTTTTTCATAACTTTTGGGTGTCATTTGCACGATTAATTTGATTTCATTATTTCTTATGGGATAATTCATTCGCCATAACGATAATTTCGCCTAAAACAATGAGCTCCCAGGACGGATTAATATCGTGATGCGGGGGTCCACTGTATTAACGAAATAGATTATTTTATAATAAAAAGAAGCGCTTAAGCCACAAGGACTATACAGCGCTGCGGGCAGGAAGGAAGCGAGGGTATCAGGGGCAAACAGGGAGGTGATGAGTCAATAGGTTACGGATAACAGCAGAGCAAGCGTGGATGGTGAAATGGTAAAGGGCAGCAAGAGAATGAGCTAGAAAGGGCTGAGAGAAGTGCAAAAGGTATCTTTCATCAGAGTTTGTGGGGTAAATCAGTCGTGTTAAGAAGTCAATGAGGAGAGTCTGGATTAAGGAGGGTCCATCTGCAAGAAGGGAGGTCAAAGAGAGATGAGAGTAGTTGAACTAAGACGACGTTGGGGATAAATGGCTGCGTGCTCGTCTAGAGATTGGCAGGTCTACCAGAAAGTGGCTAATCGATACGGAACTTGACACTTGTCACAGAGAGAAACATGGGTTGTCTCTCATGAGATACCCATGAGTAAGACGAGTGTGGCCCAATGCGAAGGGCGGGGAGAGAGTAATCTTCCAACCTCGGGCACCTGATGTACAAGAGACAGCCAGTAACCTATGCCCGGTGATAATAGAATGAAGTGTGTTTAATGGAGCAGAGTTGACCAATGGTGTTGCCATCGGGTTGTGAAGGTGGGTAGTTATTGCAGCAAAAATAGTCAGATATGGGAAACCTTCTATAGGAAATTGGCTTAGGTCATGTACTGCTGACCGCGCTGCAGTGTCTTGCCTGTTCATTTGCCACTGTATGTCGACATGACCAGGGACCCCACAAAAAACAATTCTTTATGTTTGTAAAGATGCGGCGTAGCCATAGTTTGGATACGGAGAACTAAGGGGTGAGATGTATCAAATTTTCGTTTTTAGCTGTGTAAAGCACTAAGGGAAGTCTGAGGTACTACCATAATGATGACCAGTATAGATGTGATACGAATTAAGTACTGCAAGAATGATACAACTCAGCAGTAAAAAATGCTCGCCGAGAGAGTAAATGTCCCCGCACGACGATGTCAGGAAAACACTGCTGGGCCCGAATCCTACGACCGTCTGAAGACTTAGCGCCATCTTGGTACACAGCGATGGCATGACGAATGAGTAGTGGGAAGTGATCAAGAAAAAGAGAGCGTGGAAGCCACCATAGGCATTGGACTTTCGAACAAAGGGAGTGAGAAAGAACAGACCAACAGCTGGAACTTCCCCGGGTGTAGGTGAACGTGCTGTTGCTACATGAACATATAAAGGTGGTAAACTGAAGGGAAGACAAGAGTCGAATGAGGCAAAGAAGAAAAGGGAACGGAGCAAAGGGGCAGCGACAAAATCAAGCATGTCTATTAATATCTGTGACCATTTTATAAATGGAAGGATTTGTGGAATCGTGAGAGCGTACAGTAGCAAAGGGCAATGGGAAAGGGCGATCAGACAAGGATGGAAATTCGTTTGCATAAGGCTCTAACGGGGGGGAAGAGTGAAAACCCCAAAGGGATAAACAAACCCTTTGGTGATGGGGGGGTTTAAGGCTTGAGAGTAGAGGAACCCGCTAATAAATCTGGTCACCATAATCGAGTTTAAATAAAACGAGGGCAAAGTGGGCAAAGCAGAGTTCGACGATCACTCCCCGGGAAAGATGAGCAAGGGTGTTAAGAAGGTTTAGGGCTGGAAAGTTCCCTTTAAAGAGAGGTAATGTGAGGTTTCCCGGATAACCTCAGTCAAAGAGAAGGGCCCAGAAACCCGATGTATATGTTGGGGATCGGGAGCCCTAGAGATACAAAGGATGATCGGAGATGACAGAGCGCTAGTGAAATAATTTGGTGATTTTGGTATGGAAAATTTTAAAAAAAAATGCAGGTGGCACAAGTGGGAAAAACGGCGCCCCCATGCTCGAGAAAACTGCAATGAGATGACGTTAGCGCCGCACAAGCAATAGGAAGTCTAACATAGAGTGAGACCAAATATTGGGTGGAAGAACAGGGCCAAAAAATTTATAGCAAGGGAAAAAGTGTTGTGTCGAACACACCCTTCAGCTTGGACGAAGTGGGGGGAAAGCACATTATTGACTCAAAACGGAAGGTCGTCAGTTAAAAGTTTTTAAAGGAAGGGGGTAGATTCCCTCTGAGGCCTAAGGAGGGGGCTGGGCCCAAAAATATTAAAACCCAAGTTTGTCGTATCCCTTTCCAAGGTAAAAAAAATATGGCAATCCCGAGTGTTTATTGCAAAGGCTTTCCGACATACGACCAAGCATAGTAAGGGGTCTAGGTAAAAGCCCTTTTAGAAAGCCATATTGACAGGCGGAGAGACTGTTTTTGTTCTCTAAATACCACTTTAAAACGGTCGATTTACGAGAGTTCCATCATTTTTGCAAACTGCATGGAAGAGCAATGGGACGTTTAGTGGGGGGTTTTTCATGTCCCGTAGTCCCGGGTTTTGGGAAAAAGGGAGAACAATTGGATTTCCACGCTGGGGAAAAAACCCTTGTGATCAAAAAAGATTGTAAAGGATTAATGGACTGAAAGGGGCTGACTGATGTAAATGTTGTGCATACAATATAAATGTTGTGGGGCCCAGCTGCCGATGATGGGCAAGTGATGTGTTGCCTCCAGTTTTGAATTTAAAAAAAGGCCTTTAAACTTTTTCTTCTCTGAGAGAAGAAAAGTAAAGGGTGCTAACTCTTGGCGATTTGATTTAAGAAATGAGGGGCATAGATGGAGTCCCTAGAAATACGGACCAATGTTTGCCAATTTCATTGGAAAACATCTAGTGGGTTTTGCTATATCAACCCGGAAAACCCACAAACGGAGCCGGGTCAGGAAATATTTCCCTCAGTTTTGTATTTTTTTCCACATCATAAAAGAGGAAGCAGAGGTGAGGGGGTGGGAATAGTCTGCCAAAGTGTGTTTGCACACGGTGACACGGCGAGCGATCGCCGTTTGCTTAAAATAAAGAAGTCTCTCAGGGGTTCTTTTGTATTGGTACCCCCCCCTGAGGCATTTCAAATGTACTGCATGACCCAAAAAGCAGGAGCCCACCATGGTATGCACTTTGAGAATGGCTCCCTGAGGTTTGGGGAAAGAATGAGAAGCTGCGGTATAAACTGATTTGAAAGAGGTTTAGGGCTCACAATGGAGGATAAAGAAGGAACCTCCTAGGAGCGTGAGTTGCGGAAAAGGCCCAAAATTTGCCCGTTCAAATTCCCAAACGAGGTATGGAAAGGCGGTAAATAGAAGGAGAAGTAAAAATGTTTGGAAATGATTGCTGTCATGTAAGTCTGGTAGAACAGCCCGGGTAAGTCTAGGCGTGGAGGAAGAGCTATGATAGATCAATGCAAAGGGGGTATAGTACGAGGATCAAAATGGGGGGAGTACCCTTTTTAAAACATGGGGGGGTGAAGGCAAGAAAAGCCCCCAACTGGATGCCATACCCAAAGGGAAATCCCCCCCCATGGGGAAAAATGGTGGGCTTTAAAAATACCAAGTAACAGAATTGGTGGTGGTAAGGAAAAAATTAGAAAGGAAAATTGGGATAAAAATGTCGAAAAGAAGAGAGTAAAAAGAACATATTGAAACCACTTATTCAAGGGATACGGGCTCCCCAGTGTAAGACGAGGTATGGACAAATAGTTGCAGTACGGAATACGTTTAGTAAAAAAGGGCCTTTATTTAAAAGGGCCCCTTTGAGAAGGATCCCCAAGAATACAATAAATTACAGCCTGAGATAGGTTGGGAAAAAGCTGAGTGTAAATTTTTTTTTTGGCAACAAACCCAACGGGGAAAACCTGGAAAGCAACATCTGAAGTCACCCCGTTACCCTGGGCTGGGTATTCCAGTAAAAAGCCATGATTGGCAATGAAGAAAATACCCGGAAATCCTAGGGAAAGGGGACCATGGACTAGAGGGGTTAGAAAAGTCAAGTTTTTGGTGGATTTGGGAAAACTAAACGTGAAGGAATGGGCTTGCGGGAAAAATGGAGTTGTGAAAGGAGGAGAGGGAAGGAAGGGAAAAGGAGGTACTCAGTGTTCATTGAAGGTTTAGTCTGTGAATTAAATTTTAAATGGGTTCAAGTTTTCTGAATTCAAAATGTTGGGGACCCCTATTAGAGGTAGAAGGAGGAGGGGAGTAAAGATTGGACATAATGGACTGACCAAAGTAAGGGGGGTGAAAGGTTAGGGATGGAGTGAAGTGTGGGGGGAGAAGAAAAGGGAGAAACCCGGGAGGTGGCGAAAAGGAGGAAAAATTTAGGGGGCGGGAAATTAATCCACCTTTAATAACTAGAGAACAAGAACTACCAAACTAAAATAAATTATTAAAAAACAAAAAATTTTAAATTAAATTTTTACTTTTTAAATAACCTTATAATTTCATAAATTTTAACTTTTGTAAAACGCAAATTAAAAGACACATATCATTCAACCCCAAAAATTAATCCAATTATTAAAACAAACCAAAATAACCCCAAAATTTTTTTTTAAAATAAAATAAAAATATGGGGTAGTCCCCTTGGGGGTGGGATGGTAAATCCATAGCATAAAACCTTCCCCTTTTTGGGCAACTTTTCTTCTTTCCTGGCAACCATTTTTTAATGGGTTCATTTCAAATAACAAAGGAGTTTTACGCAAGATTATTAGAATGGTCGTCGCACCCCCAGATGGCATTCGGGGAATAGATCGCAATTTTCATGGGGTGACCAAAACGCCGAAATTTCTACACGTTTCGGTGTTGGTATCACCTTTTGAAACTTGTAACCGATGCCCGGACTTAAAGAGGACGGGAGTTCTAGCGTCAAAAGTTAATCAAGCCACAATTTCTAGGGTAACGTCTCCTCCCCGGCAGGAAGGACATAAGTGTCTACTTTGAGGATTGGGAGACCCTGGAGTTCCAGCTGTTCAAGAATGTCATTGCCACACGACTGGAAATTCTGTTGGACTATGGTATGGGGCAGAATGACAGTACCACTACAAGAATTGAGAGAAAGATGTTTTTCAATAGTGATAGGAGTAGTATCGATATTCGAAAGAAGAGAAAGATCATGAGCTTGGGTAGCATTGTGGACAGTGACGATGTGCATACCACTCTTGAGAGCATGAAATGAAATATCTCTACCAACATGATGCAGGAGCGCTTTGCCAATACTATGGTCAGAAAGATAGGCAGAAGAAGAAGTCGGTTTTAAGGTAAAGAATTTAGTCCATTGTGTGGTCTGAAACCGAGCGTGGAGAGAGGGTGCATGACGTGTCAGTCTTTTCTGAGTAGAATGGGAAGGTAACGAAGGAGCATCATCAGGAGATTTACGTTGGTGTTTAGGAGTACGACCGGAGGTGGTACGGCGTGAAACGGGCTGGCAATTCGAAAATTGCCAAACCGTAGAGGGAGAGGCCAGAAGCATAGTCAAAGGAGAGCGGAGGTCAGACAAATCGAAGGAGTCAGTCGAATCCCCGGTACCTGAAGCAGGTGAGGAAATAGCATCAGCAAGAGGTACAGGGGCATCAGGAGTGTCCGAAGAGTGGTCTAAAAACAAGGCAGGGTCAGAATGGGGTGCGGTATCAAGAAGGAGCCCGGGGGTAGTGGGTTTAAGGATTAGGTTCTCCATTTGGGTTTGGTTATTTCCCTTTTCTTTTTGATTTTAAGAAAAAAAAAGAAGAAAATAAAAATAAAAAAAGAATAAAAAAAGGGGGAAGCGGGGAGGAATAGTTCCCAGGAGGGAAAGAAAGGGCCGGAAATCTCCCTCCGCACCCCAAGAGGACCTCAGTACCACTAGTAGTGCAGATGCAGCATGGAACCCGTGCCATACCCCCCTTCATGCCAGTAAACCAGCAATCCAGTATAGCAACCTCACATCTGCAGAGGGTACCTCGGTGGACAAAAGAGAGAGTGGCCGGATATCCACCACAAAGCATAACCTCCTTTGGCCACACCCCCGGAATCCGAAAGGTGGGCTTCAAGAGATACACCTGTCGCCTGAAAGACACCCAAAGCTACACTTTTGGGATACCCGGGGAGGGATTTGGGACATCCCCAGGCGATCAAGAAATTCCATGGCAAAACTATGCACCACCAAGAACCTCAATGGAATGGGATGGACCCCCGGTATCCTTTCCCCAACCTAGGAACTAGGCCCCTGTGGGAGAAATCCCAAAGGCCAAAAAGAGGGGGGGCAAAAAGGGGGGGTGGGGAGGAGGAGGGGAAGGAAAAAAGGGGGGATGGGGAGGTGGGATGGGAAAGGGGGGAAATTGGGGGGTTAAATTTGGTTTC
>NC_069429.1:41198705-41215600 GCF_026875155.1 Cherax quadricarinatus | reverse complement strand
AATCCCCGGGACTTCCTACACTCATACCCTCCAAGAAACCTAACCCTTCTTCACTTATAGGTCCATTCAAAGCCAACCTGTCCATGTACTCTAGATTACAACGTACATATTCACCCATTTCCCCCAGCGCCCCCTTAGAAATCCCAGCATTTTTGTATTGCAATTCATACCATGCGTCTACAAAGGTATTCATAGCCTCCGTTGACGAAGGACCTGCCCCCTACTAAAGTTTCCCAATGACTCCTGAACCTCTAATCCCATTAATTCTGTCGCCTTACGGCGTCTGCCCTGCTCTCGCAAGACAAACGCCGAAGGACGGTCACCCCATAAAACCTCATCAATTCCACTTGCTATCCGCGCCGCATCAAAAATACGATTGTGAAGTCTCTAATTAAGCGTTTTAAATTTTTCAATTTCAACCACCGGATACACTCCCCCACCCTTTGTATAACATGCTTGCAGTTGATTTTCAAGATAGTTCAAGAGCCCATACTGCATTCTCTTGTCTTCTTTTCCTTGCTGCTGATAAAAATTCCTCACCTTCACCTTACCGACAGTATCCCACCATTCGACTATATCAATTCCCTCCTGCCATTCGGGCCCACCATCCTCTCCAAGCACTCACAAAATCTTCCCTCACACCTCTTTTGTGCATTAAACCCACATTCAACTTCCAGAAACCTCGGTAACGCCTCGGTAATCCTACCCAGTCAACATCCACCATAACACCTCTGTGATCGGAAAAGCTCACATTTAGCACACGTACACTCCTGACGCTGACACCTCTAGAAACGTATATGCGATCCAGTCTTGCCGCATACTCCCTTCTAACGAACGTATGCATGACCCCACCCACCTCATCCCCCCCCACATCCGTAACATTAACACTCCGCACAAAGGTCCCCTAAAATCCTGAAAAAAACCTCTCCCTCTCGGTTCGACATCCTTGCGACGATCAATGCAATTCCAATCACCCCCAATATCGTGACGACTGGCAGTGATCTTAAATGGTACACCAACACGTCCCTAAAAAACGCATTTTTTACACGCATGTCACCTTCCGCCCGTCCGTACACCCCCAGGAAGGCCACCCGTACCCCACCCACACCCCATCAACCCTAACAACCCTCCCCTCCTCTCCCACCTCATATGTTTGCAAAGAAAACGGGCTAGCCTCTTTAACTAACACTGCTACACCACCTTTCAGTCTATTAGAACAACCCATGTACAAAATATATTCAGGAATCAGCAATTCACCTAAAGATTTATAATTGTGTTCTTGTAAGAATACAACATCAGGTACATAGTTTTTTAACAAAACCTCCAAATACTTACGTTTTTCAACAGACCGTAACCCATTTATATTTAAAGTAAGACACTTGAACGTTTCATTGGAGGTTTACCCTTGGATACCTTGACATTCTTGGTTTCCCTTGTGTGTATCTCCACTTCTTCCCCCACCCCCCCTGTGTCGTTCTCCTTGACATGCTGAACACATGTACATTTGCCCTTGTCTCTACGGGGTCACATCGACCATGCTTTGTTCCCCGACCTTTGTCCTGGTGTCAGAACATTTTGAGAGTCAGATATCCCCGCCACTCTCTTACAAAAAAACGCGGCCAGTACCATTCACTTCAGAACTTTATTTCATAAACTTTCACGACCAAAACCCTGATGTTCACAATATGCCCGGGGATGCCCCGTCCTTCTCCTTCATACTTAATCCCAAACACTGTGAAGCCCCAGATTGGAAGCATCCAAAAAAAACATTCAGAACTTCTTGAATGATTGCTCCCGTCAACCTGAGTAGAACGGATCTTCCTCTGTCGTCGCGATACCACGCCCACGTCCTCCCTGCACCAGGGGGGGTTTTAGACATATGGGCGAGTCTTCAACCTCACCCTCTACCCCTCATCCATGATTTACAGGCGATAAAAGTTGTTTGTAGCAGCGCATATGATCGTGCCCGTTGAAACATCAAACCCCCTTACCTCATCGTTTTTCAGTTTTGTGGGGTTTGCCCCCGCCATAGGGGTCAAAACCCCCCAAAAACCCTGCAGTGCTTTTTTTTCCTGAGACGTAAGTACACTTGTGTACAAAGTCCCCTAACCACATACGACGGAATAGGTGCTTGGGGGCATTTTCGGGGGAGAAAGACCCCCCCAGCATACCAACTAGAGGACCATCATGCCACCGTCCCTAGTTCCAAAAGAACCGTGCCAAGCGTGCAAAAACTTCCTCAAAACCTCTCTCCGCCTCAAAAAAGGGAAGTTTCGACCTTGATCCAGGGTAAAAACGGGAGACGTCGTGAAAAGGGGAACAGTGACACCAGGGTTAACGGTTTTGGTCAATCCTGATAATGGCAAACCCTATTTTTAGTACTATTTTGTCTGAATTTGACAAAAAACCCCGAATTGCCGTTCAAAGAGACCCCCCCCCGATCTTCATTATTGTACCAAGTATCTGGAGTACGCAGTAAACAGTAGATTGTGTTTGATTGTTTAACGAGCCCGTCACAAAATTAAGGGAGACGGTGTTGATCGCCTTCGTGCACCTTCCGCCATTGTGAGTGCATGAGGAAAACTGCGCAGCAATCAACAGAGTAGGAGCTACTAGCAGCCTGTCCGTCGGCCCAAAGTGATACAACAAAAAAGAAAATAAAAATTTTCCCAGAAATTGGCAACCCCAAAACAGCTGCTCATTTCCGGCCTGATGTACCTGGTACGAAATTCTCACCCTTTTCCCGGAAAAACCCCCAAATTGATCTGTCTCTGTGGCTAGACAGAAATCTGATATCGAGAAGAGAAAAATTAAATGTACCTTTGTAACAAAAAAGGGCAAGCTAGAGAAATTTGCTATAGTTTGGGAAAGAGATAGAGAAACAGTGTACGGCTGGCGCCCCCCCCAAGTTTCCTCTTCGAGCAAAAAATGGCACCCAAAATCCAGTAAAACCTCTGATCCCACTCAAATCCGGGATTAATATTAAGTCAAAACTTAAAGTCAATTAATGGGGTTTTCCTTAGTTCTACAAGACTTTTCACTTATACATATTACACCAACCTCTATCCCTCCCCCCTTTTTTTGGAAACACACCTTGATAAGACCCATTGTTTCGTGGGATTCACGTTCCCGATGCCTGCTGTACACCCGCCCAAGACTTTTTCTGGCCTTTGTGCAGGAGTATGCACGACGTCTGAGTCTTATGGGGTCGCAGTTCGCTTTCGTGTCCTAAACCCTCCACCTGCAATTGGATTTTCTTTAAGTGCAACTATCGTGATGCAACCGGTCCAACTTCTGCTACATTTACCGTCATTACCCATCCGACACACTAGACTCAATGCTTCCATCCTCGCCTCACCATGCGAATGTTCAACCGATCCCAAAATGCACCTGGATCCTCCACACGGTTGACGATCGACTCGTCTAACAAAACTTCCAGTGCTTCACAACAAAGACGGCCCGCACATCCTCTTTCCCCCATAGCTGGGGCAGAAGTCTCTTCAAGTACTTTATTTTAATGTTCCAGTGACGGGATTCCTTCTCGCGTTGCATCCTCACAAGCATTCTCCTGCGCTTTTCAACCTCTCCACGCTCACGATGACCGTGTAGAACGGTATGAGCATAAGAACGTTCTCGTCCCTCAACTTCCTTCGACCTCTGAGCGCGCAGAGTGTTGCTGTTGTGATATTTGGAGATTCCCACAGACGCTTACCACACTGTGTGCCGCTATCTGTGTCACACTACGACCCACACAGCCGACACGTACGACGTTTGCCCCGCATATGTTACATATACTTGAGTTCGAAATGCTTGCAATATAATATAGGACGGTATGGATGACGAAGTCATTTGACTGAAAATATGTTCCCTCCAAACTTCCAGCATAAATCCTGGGCCCACCGACCTGAACCTGCAGAGGACCAATGAACCGTAACCATAATTCCTATTTCATCTTTATAACAAAATTCAGTCGCTTCAAAAAGCACATTCTTGATTTTTTACCCATGTTAGTATCGTTGAAACCTCATGAAGACTACTGAACAGCTGAATTGACGGCTATAATGGTCTCTTGATACTTATCCACCACTGCTCGTAGACATTTGCTGACGTCATTTTAAACGAAAATCCGTGTCCGTCCATTAGTGCTACAAACACCACATATCTCTTCATTTGCGAAAGCCGTAGGTATCACGGATAATCGCCGGTAGTAACAAATCCATCGTGCTCCCGTGACACCCCTACGGGTCAACTCAAATGCAAACAGTTTTGATGCGCCTGTTGCTATGCAGCGCCATGTTGGAAAATGAGCAGCACACGTCCTCACTACTCAATGGCTGTTGACGAACTGATGTAGCTCGCCTGAAACAGCAGAGGGGTGCAGAGCACAACCGCACTCTACCGTGGTCAGGCAGCGAATAATACAGAGATGTCTATATAATTCAGATTCAGAAAGTCTAGTGACACAATTATGGAGGTATGACTCTATTTTGAAGAAGATGAAAGAGCAACTAGAGCAGAAGTGAGCCTAGTGTCCGAGCCTAGTGTAGCTCAGTTCTCGCTGGCTCCTTCCTTCACTGACACATTAGTACAGAGTATAGCTGGTATGACACAGCCTAATACTAGTACAGTGTATACTACACCTGTAATTTACTTATCCTAGACCAGACTAGACACTTCTAGAGAGGGCTGGAACCAAGTGTCCCGACCTAAGGACCGTCCAGACCATGTAATTTCCCTACTCTCCTCCATTACCCACTGTCCTATCTCTCAGGAACAGTTTGAGAGGTTGGAAACGCTCATTATGTGCAAGACTGCCACAAATAGAGGCACAGAAGGAGATTCAACGAATAATATTTCAAAGACAGAAAACGTTCGTCTGTAAGACAACACACTGATATATCAGCAGACACATTTAATGTGCAGAAAGCTGCATCTATGGTTCCAAGTTTTTGAAAGTGACTTAACACATATTTTGATGTGTTTAAACCAGGCTCGTGCTATGAACTGGCCACGTAAGCATCTGGGCAACATTGCTGCATACAGCATTGACAGGAAGAGCTCAATAAATTGTACGCTGCTTTTGCCATTTGCCAAAGTACATTTGTCTTATGAAGCTGTCAAACAAAACTATTCTAGAGACTATAACTTGTTACCTGAAAGTATCAAAGAGCATTTTCCGAACGTTACAACGACGACAAGATCAAAGCTTGTGTAGAGTTTTGCCGTGAAAAAAAGTTGCATGTTTCAGAGGTGTGTAGAGCCTGCTAAATGTTAATAACTATGGACAGCCTTGTTCATTGTTTCACCGAAGTATTTATCACAACATGTATGTCTCCCGACATACAAGAATATCTGACGATCATACTACCTCAGATATTCTGGAAACTGCGCATTAGCAGACAATTACGAGATTTCTCTACAAACTTGCACGTACTAAACACAAAAACAAGGTAAATAAAGATTGATTCCTAGAAGTTGGCAACCAAATCAGCTGCTCATTTGCCGGCCTGATGTAACCTGCTACTGTAACTACTCGTATCCTTTTATACCAGGAAAACCTCACAATCCTGAATTCGTCTATGTGGCTACAGAAATCTGGTACGAGAAGAAGAAAGTAAATGTACCTATTTGTTTAAAAAACAGAAAAGGAACATACCAGAGAATATTGCTATAAGTTAGAAAAGATACGAGATACAGTCGTGCGCTGGCGCCCCCACTCAAGTCTTACCTCTTCCGAGCAACAAAGGCAGCAACCAAAAGGATGTTTTTGTCCGCTTCAAAATCCCAGCAATTCCTCTTTACCTACTGTTTTTAGATAATGTATTACTCAGATAGATGACTACGTTTCCCCCCCAGAAAGTGTATCTGACGAAAAGATTCGTTCAGCGATGAAGATGTCCTTACTTTTCGAGATATAAAGTAGGATTTGACGAATCACATCTCCCTGAGATAATTTCGTTCAGAGACACTGGCAGTTATCCTCACGTATTAAGAGAAGATGTACTGCCCATGGAGCTGACGATACCCTATTGCAAGAATAGATGTATTGTTAGAACCTATGGAGGGCTGTTATAAAAGTGCCTCTGCAACAAAGTTTTATATTGAAACAAGCTATTATACTGGTTATATTTCAGTGGTATATCCATTGGTGTATTTCCATCAGGTTCATGGACTTGTTTGAATAGGGAACGATATCCTCATGCTGGTATATGTAAAGACCACGTGTGAATGTAATACCACTGATGATAATTATGCCATTGAAGCTTGTAGAAGAAACATATTTTATTCCTCCAGGCGCAATTATAGAGCATGTCAAATATTCAACAACCATCCTTGTCTCCTGATGAGTTTGTTGATGACAATGTTTGGGGTTGATATGTTGTTTAGTGACGCTCTGCGCCCAGGGTCATTAACACTTGACTCCCCCCAGTCATCAACTAGCAGGACACAAACGACGTTAAATTTCTAACTCATGATGATTTAATCAAGGATCAGTTTGTTGATCATCACGGAAAGACTGAGAGATATCGCAGTTACTGAGAGTGAAGCAATGGAACTCGATAATTGTTACTATTATAGTAACGGTGTACTGATGGAGAAAAATACATGTAGTTGTCGCTGATAGTGTTTCCAACCACAGTCAAGCATCTAGTTGTGTTACCAGTTTACATTTCGTGGACAAGCCATTGATTTTGCCTCACAATAGTCCCCATAGGAGGACATTTGGGTGTCAAGAAGACACTCGGGTAAAACTGGCAAAACATTTTACTTGGCCAAAGATGAAGGAAACAGTAGCTGATCATGTGCGAACGTTGCACGTGGTGTCAAGTGACAGGCAAGCCAGCAGCGCACACTCCACCTACACCTCTCACTATGAGCTCTAGTAGCAAAGTTCAGTTCCTCTGGACTAGAGATTGGTTCCAGACTCGTTCAAAAGGTTGAAGCCTCTGCTTTCCCTCTGCTCCAGTGTTTTGAGTCCTAATTTCAATCTCCATCTTGTTACATATAGATGCGAGTGGCTATGCAGTGGGTGCTGTGCTGCTCCAACAGTCAACATCCACTGATATTCTCCATCCTATATGTTTTATTTACATTTCATCTAAGCTTAAAAACGACACCAGAAAAATTATGGCCACTATAGAGAAAGAGGCTCTACCTTTGGTGTCCCTGGAACAATTTGACGTGTATTTGGGCACTTCCCCATTTAAATTAACGTTTTTTCTGACCACAATCCACTCACTTATATAAATACTATGAAAAGTAAAAATGCTAGGATCATGAGGTGGGCCCTCAGAATCCAACCTTATTCTATTAGCATAAAACACATAAGTGGTCATTGTAATGTAATTGCCGACGCTCTGTCTCGTCCTTAATAATTATCAGTTACATTAAATTAACGTAATTTTATGCCCAAATACCTTTTGTTACTTGCTATGTCAAATACAGTAAAGTAACTTAATCCCTCCAGCCCATATTAACTATATATACTCATGTCATGTCTAATTATTATATTTATATATTCACAGGGAAACATGCACCAACAGGGAATACAGTCACAGAAACCCAAGGCAAACGGAAACCAAGCCTGTGCACAACTATGCACCCGGTTATTGCTGGCATGAAATCTGGAAAAACAGATGGGACGTGCAACTATGACCACCCTAGGAAATGCCATGCCCATATGACAACAGGAAAATGCAAACTCCCTTCCTGTAAGCTTTTTCACCCTGAACTGTGTACCTCTTCAGTACAGGAAAGACTGTGCTATAACTTAAAATGCCAGGCATACCATCTAAAGGGGACAAAAAGATACAAAACATCCAGGCCATGAAAACTCTGGGTAGCCACAGCCACTCAAGAGGGAAGGTTTTAGTGCCAGGAAGGAAAAAAAACTGGCAGGAAATGGCAGAAATCGTAACCAAATCCAGTCATTCCTGGAGTGGAACCACAGTCGAGGCCTCCACTCCAAACCAACAATTCAGATTACTAATGCCCGGAAAAAAAATCCCCCCCCAGTACCAACAATACCACCATCCATAACATTCTTCTTTGCAATATACAGGGTCCTAAAGTCCGCCAGCAACAAACAACAAAATATCCTTTCATCCGTGGACTGCTTGCAAGAGGCAAAGGCAATGTTCGCAGCTTTTCACTGAGAACCACATAAAGGAATCACTTGGACAACGAAATATGATCCCGGTTACAACCTAATACAGATGTGACAGAGTGAACAGCAAAAGGGGGGGGTTGGCCTGTAAGCAATGCAGAGTCACTTGTTTGCACAGAACTGCTAAAATAGCCTCCAAATGATGTATGGAAGTTTTAGCAGTAAAGGTCGAGAACCAAAACCTAGTCATTTGATAGTCTACAAGCCTCCGGATGCAACATCCCAGCAATTCTCCAGGAAACATCTGTTAAAAATTGACCACATGTCTGAAAACCTTCAGCTCCTGCACCCAACATCTGCTCCCTGGGGGATTTCAACTTAAGGCACCTAAAAATGGAGGAAATAGCAAATAATATTGATGCAGTAATAACACCAGAGGCAGCTCTGATTGAAACTCACACACTCGCGAGACTTTTAAATCTCTGCACAAAATTTAATTTAAACCTAGCAAATATAGAGCTTACAGACCCTGGGGGAGAATACACTAGACCTTCATCTTCACTAACAATGAGATCCTGATAAGAAAATCACCATATCAACAAAACAATATACTCAGATCCACAAATAACTGGAGGTTCAGTCATGTATGCGCGGAGTCCCCAGACCACATAATGAGATAGTCACGAAGGGAGCATTCACCAATTCAACTTCAATAACAAAAACCATAAAGTGGGACCAAGTAAACCAAGTCCAACCGATATAAGCTGGAGGGGAGATATACTAAGGCAAACACAGACCCCAACGTATGCTAGAACAGATTAACATCGGTGGCACTCGATGTATGCACAAGGCTTATTCCTCTAAGAAAAAGGAGGAGTAGATGTAAAACAGAAAGAGACAGGCGCTCCCTTTACAGGCGACGGAAAAGAATAACTGAGCGGGCTAAAAGGGTCAATATATTTGAAATGCTAGGAGACACTGTCAGAGAAATAGCAAGCATCGAACTTAAGCTAAAAGAATCCTTTAGGAGTCAGGAATCGCGGGAAGACCTGGAGACCTGGAGTTTACCTGGAGAGAGTTCCGGGGGTCAACGCCCCCGCGGCCCGGTCTGAGACCAGGCCTCCTGGTGATCAGAGCCTGATCAACCAGGCTGTTGCTGCTGGCTGCACGCAAACAAACAAACGAGCTACAGCCCGGCTGATCCGGAACTGACTTTAGGTGCTTGTCCAGTGCCAGCTTGAAGACTGCCAGGGGTCTGTTGGTAATCCCCCTTATGTGTGCTGGGAGGCAGTTGAACAGTCTCGGGCCCCTGACACTTATTGTATGGTCTCTTAACGTGCTAGTGACACCCCTGCTTTTCATTGGGGGGATGGTGCATCGTCTGCCCAATCTTTTGCCTTTCGTAATGAGTGATTTTCGTGTGCAAGTCGGTAACTAGTCCCTCTAGGATTTTCCAGTGTTACATTTTTTTTAAAAATTTCCCATGTATCTCTCCCTCCTTGCTTCCAGGGAATACAGGTTTAGGAACCTCAAGGCGCTCCCATAATTGAGGTGTTTTAATCTCCGTTATGCGCGCCCGTGCAAGTTCTCTCTGTACATTTTCTAGGTCGGCAATTTCACCTGCCTTGAAAGGTGCTGTTAGTGTGCAGCAATATTCAGCCTAGATAGAACAAGTGACCTGAAAGTGTCATCATGGGCTTGGCCTCCTAGTTTTGAAAGGTTCTCATTATCCATCCTGTCATTTTTCTAGCAATGCGATTGATACAATGTTATGGTCCTTGAAGGTGAGATCCTCCGCCATGATCACCTCCCAGTCTTTGACCCCCCCGTTTTTGGTGTTTTTCGCTCTATTGTGTTGGCCAGATTTGTTTGTCTCTGATGACGATTTAATTTCCAATCATGTTTACCAAATCTGAGTAATTGAAATTTCTCATCGTTTAAACTTCATATTGTTTTCTGCAGCCCACTGAAAGGATGGGGGGGGGGGGGGGGGGGGGGTGGTCTGCCTGGAGCTTTGGCAGTGTCTGCAATGGAAGACCCTGTCATGCAGATTCGGGGTGTCATCTGCAAAGGAAACACGGTGCTGTGGCTGAAACAATCCCTTGTCTATTGTCGGATATAAGATGAGGAACAAGATGGGAGCGAGGTACTGGTGCCCTTGTGGAACAGAGCTTTTTCACCGTAGCTGCCTCGGACTTTACTCTGTTGACGACTACTCTCTGTGTTCTGTTAGTGAGGAAATTATAGATCCATCGACCGACTTTTCCTGTTATTCCTTTAGCACGCATTTTGTGCGCTATTACGTTGTGCTCCGGGTTTTTCGTGTTTTCACGGTCGCTCTTACGTGCTAGAACTTTAATTTGTGTCATCAATCCTATAACAAGACATCCCTCAGCGCCTGGAACAAATCTTTGGCGAAAACATTATATACTGAGTCAAAAAAGGAGAATTAGTGTGCACTAGCAGAGTTTACTGCCAGAGGGGAATCATAGGCCTGTCCCGTGTGGAAAAAAAATAATAATTGAACTTTTCATGTCAGAGGAAAGAAAGTCTCCCTGATAACATTGAGTATACATAGTGTATAGTGTATACTACAGGGGCTCCCTAGTATATGATGATAAAGGCTAAAGTGTCCCATTTTTGAAAACATGGTGATATGGTAAATGAAGTGATAAGCCTATAGAGGCAGTGCCAGAGTCGCCAGAACTTACCACAGGTCAGCTGTTTTTAATAATCTTCCTGGCTTGCCAGTGTACTCGCCTATAAACTAGTGATACCCAGTGAACAGAAATACAGTGTTGTAGTAGCAACTAACCAGTATTATAATGGTAACTTGGGTAGTGAGTGAGTGACTTTCATTAGTTTCTTTTCTGAAATACGAGACTTTACTTGTGAATTTCTATAACCTTAGTTTACCAGCATTCGCAATATACACAACGAGAAGCAATTATTACTACAGCAAAAGCGTCCTTCCTCAAAAATTTGCACCAGTCCAACTATAGTGATAATATAGCATTTATTGTTGGTGGAGACGGAAAAAAGAAAAAAAAAAAAAAAAAAACAGAAGAAAAGCCAGATACAAGCATTGAAAATCAAGGAGGAGACCGTTCGTCATTGTAGGAGCTGCCAGATATCACCGCGCTCTTCAACACGCAAGTTATACTTTTGTATCAGTCAATCACATATTACTCGGGTAATAATTTCACAGAGTAGATCCTTCATGTGTTAGGCTCATATCACCGACCAGTTAATGTTTTAATAAGGACGCCACTGATCAGAGGGGGGGCAAGAAATCGCCTGGCCCGAACCCTTGCCTGGGTCCGCGAACCCTTGACTGGTCCGAACCCGGACTGGTTTCAAACAGTTTCGTTGGACAAAAAGCAGACTGCAACGATGGGTTGCTAGGCGCCTCTATAAACACAAACATTAAAAATCAGAAACGTGACGGTAAGCTGTCCCAATATTCAAAAGAGTTAAAACAGAAAATACAAAATACTAGAAGCTTCATTTAAGGTTATTAATAGAATTTTCAAGAGTTGCTAGTAAGAATTTGCAGTAAAACAACATTCAAATCATTATGAAGCCCTGTGTAGTCTGTGGTCAGTCAAAACAATCGGGCTTCCACATGGATAAATTGTCATTTTTGTGGAAATTGGGTGTCCACGGCCCCTTGTTGCAATACCCCAGAACTAGCTACAAGCAGTATTAAAACAGAGAAGTGTTTTTTGAGGTATGCTCAAATGAGGAAAATCTGTGGACTAAAACACAAGGGTATTAAAATAGGACAACATCAAAGCTGCTTTCATAGAAACCTGGAAGCTTTCTACAACAGATGGGAACATAAAATGTCTGGGCTGAATGGTACGCCCCTTGATACTGGCCATGTAGTCATAAAACTGTAAGGCTGGAGGTGATGTCCTGGTAGTCAGAGTAAATGGTGGGCTGATAGTGTCTGTCCTGGGAGACAGTAATGGTGAAGCTGGAGGTGCTGTCCTAGGAGGACAGTGGGATGGTGAAGCTGGAGGTGGCTGTCCTGGGGAGACAGTATGGTGAAGCTGGAGGCGTCCTGTGAGACAGAAATGTGAAGCTGGAGAACTGTCCTGGGAGACCAGAAATGGTGAAGCTGGAGGTGCTGTCCTGGGAGGAACAGAAATGGGGAAGGGCTGGAGATACTGTCCTGGGAAGACAGTAATTGGAAGCTGGAGGTGCTGTCCTGGGAGACAGAAATGGTGAAGCTGGGAGATACTGTCCCTGGAAGACAAGAAATGGTTGGAAGCGGAGAAATTGTCCAGTAGTCGGGAATTAATACGCAAGGAAGGAATACATATAAAAAAGAACTCATAGGGGACAGGAGCCTTAGAGGGAAACAAGTAGTGCAAAGATAAGAATAAAACCATATTGCAAACTAGAAATACCGCAGGAAATAGCAACCAAGAGGACTCAATAGCAATATGAGGATAAATTACCAAACAACTGGGGGGAGCTCCATTTTTGGGGCTAGGGGATGAAGTAAGACAGGGAAACATGCACCCAAAAGGGAAACAGTACAAAACCCAAGGCAAGCGGGGAAAACCAAGCCGTGCACATACTATGCACTTGGTATCTGCTGCATGGGGGAATCTGGAAAAAAAAGAGGGGCAGCAACATGACCACCCTGAAAATGCCTGCCCTATGAAAAAAAGGGGGAAAAGCAAACTCCCTTCCTGTAAGCTTTTCACCCCGAAATTGGGCCTCTTCATTCGGAAAGCTTGCTATAAACTTAAATTTCCAGGATCCATCTAAAGGGGACAAAAGTACAAAACATCCAGGGGCCCGGGAAAACCTGGGAGCCACAGCCACTCAAGAGGGAGGGTTTTTTTAGTGCCAGGAAAGGAAAAAAAACTGGGAGGAAATGGCGAAATCGTACACCAAAACCAGTCATTCCGGGGGGAACCACGTCATGGCCTCCACCCAAACCAAAAGATCAGATACTAATGCCCGGAAAAAAAAACCCCCCCCCAGACCCAATACCCCAGTCCGTCATTCTTCTTTGCAAATTCGGGCAAAGCCACTACAAAAAACAAAATACCTTTATCCGGGGCTGCTTGCAGAGGGAAGGCAATGTTCGGCGGGTTTCACTGAGACCCAATAAAGGGTACTTGGGGAACGAAGTATGGATCCCAGGTTACAACCTATACAGAGGACAGAGTGAAAACAGGCAAAAGGGGGGGGTTTGGGCCTGTCATTGCAGAGTACTTGTTTGCACAGAACTGCTTAATGCCCAAATGACGAGTGGAAGTTTTAGCAGTAAAGGTCGAAAAACCAAAACCTGTCATTGTGGTAGTCTACAACCCTCCGGTGCAACATCCAGAAAACCGGAACACTTTTAAAATTGACCCTGTCGGAAAATCTTCCAGCCCCTGCACCCAACATCTTGCTCCTGGGGGGATTTCAATTTAAAGGCACCAAAAATGGAGGAATATAGCAAAAATATTGTTGCAGTAATAACACCAGGAGGCAGCTCTGATGAAAACTCACCCCAAACACAGCTTTAAATCTCTGCACAAAAACAAATTTTAAAACCCCAAAAAAATAGAGCCTACAAGACTGGGGAAAAACACTAGACCTCATCTTCCTAACAATGATGATCTGATAAGAAATGTCACCATACAAAAAAAATATACTAGATCACAAAATAAATTTAGTTTAGAAAGTATCATGGAGCCCAGACCGACAAAATGAACTAGTCCGAGGGAGTTCACCAAAACAACTTCAATAAAAAAAAAAAAATGGGGCCCAAATAAACCAAGTCCTAACCGATTAAGCTGGAAGATATACTAGCAAAAAGACCCAATTATGCCTGAACAGATTAACTCGGGGGGACTCGTGTATGCACAAAGGGTTTTTTTCCCTTAAGAAAAAGGAGGGGTGTGTAAAAAAGAAAGGAAGGCGCTCCCTTTTCAGGCACGGAAAAAAATAACAGAGCGGGTAAAAAAGGTCATAATTTGAAATGCGCAGGGAGGACACGGTCCCAAAAAGCAAGCATCGAACTTTGCTAAAAGAATCCTTTAGGGGTAGGAAAACGCGGGAAGAACTAAAAGCCTAAAAGAAACGAAAAAACCCAAGATTTTTCTCCTATGCCCAAATCAAAATCGAGAACAACGTCCAGTATTGGGCCCCTACTTAAACAAGATGGGTCCTACACAGATGACAGCAAGGAAATGAGTGAGCTACTAAAGTCCCAATATGACTCAGTTTTTAGCAAGCCGCTAACCAGACTGAAGTCGAAGACCAAAATGAATTTTTTATGAGAGAGCCACAAAATTTGACTAACACAAGCCTATCCAAAGTTATCCTGACGCCAAATGATTCGAACAGGCGATAAAATGACATCCCCATGCACTCTGCCCCGGGGCCAGACTCATGGAACTCTGTGTTCATCAAGAACTGCAAGAAGCCCTATCACGAGCCTTTTCCATCCTATGGAGAGGGAGCATGGACACGGGGGTCGTCCCTCAGTTACTAAAAACAAACAGACATAGCCCCACTCCACAAAGGGGGCAGTAAAGCAACAGCAAAGAACTACAGACCAATAGCACTAACATCCCATATCATAAAAATCTTTGAAAGGGTCCTAAGAAGCAAGATCACCACCATCTAGAAACCCATCAGTTACACAACCCAGGGCAACATGGGTTTTTAGAACAGGTCGCTCCTGTCTGTCTCAACTACTGGATCACTACGACAAGGTCCTAAATGCACTAGAAGACAAAAGAATGCAGATGTAATATATACAGACTTTGCAAAAGCCTTCGACAAGTGTGACCATGGCGTAATAGCGCACAAAATGCGCGCTAAAGGAATAACAGGAAAAGTCGGTCGATGGATCTATAATTTCCTCACTAACAGAACACAGAGAGTAGTCGTCAACAGAGTAAAGTCCGAGGCAGCTACGGTGAAAAGCTCTGTCCCACAAGGCACAGTACTAGCTCCCATCTTGTTCCTCATCCTCATATCCGACATAGACAAGGATGTCAGCCACAGCACCGTGTCTTCCTTTGCAGATGACACCCGAATCTGCATGACAGTGTCTTCCATTGCAGACACTGAAGGCTCCAGGCGGACATCAACCAAATCTTTCAGTGGGCTGCAGAAAACAATATGAAGTTCAACGATGAGAAATTTCAATTACTCAGATATGGTAAACATGAGGAAATTAAATCTTCATCAGAGTACAAAACAAATTCTGGCCACAAAATAGAGCGAAACACCAACGTCAAAGACCTAGGAGTGATTATGTCGGAGGATCTCACCTTCAAGGACCATAACATTGTATCAATCGCATCTGCTAGAAAAATGACAGGATGGATAATGAGAACCTTCAAAACTAGGGAGGCCAAGCCCATGATGACACTCTTCAGGTCACTGTTCTATCTAGGCTGGAATATTGCTGCACTCTAACAGCACCTTTCAAGCAGGTGAAATTGCCGACCTAGAAAATGTACAGAGAACTTTCACGGCGCGCATAACGGAGATAAAACACCTCAATTACTGGGAGCGCTTGAGGTTTCTAAACCTGTATTCCCTGGAACGCAGGAGGGAGAGATACATGATTATATACCCCCTGGAAATCCTGAGGGACTAGTACCAAACTTGCACACGAAAATCACTCACTACGAAAGCAAAAGACTTGGCAGACGATGCACCATCCCCCCAATGAAAAGCAGGGTGTCACTAGCACGTTAAGAGAACCATACAATAGTGTCAGGGGCCCGAGACTGTTCAACTGCCTCCCAGCACACATAAGGGGGATTACCAACAGACCCCTGGCAGTCTTCAAGCTGGCACTGGACAAGCAACTAAAGTCAGTTCCTGATCAGCCGGGCTGTGGCTCGTACGTTGGTTTGCGTGCAGCCAGCAGCAACAGCCTGGTTGATCAGGCGCTGATCCACCAGGAGGCCTGGTCACAGACCGGGCCGCGGGGGCGTTGACCCCCGAAACTCTCTCCAGGTCTCCAGGTATGTGTGCTGGGGGGCAATTGAACAGTCTTGGGCCCTGGATGCTTAATGTGTTATCTCTCATTGTACTCGTGGCACCCCTGCTTTTCATCGGGGGAATGTTGCATCTCTTGCTGAGTCTTTTGCTTTCATATGGAGTGATTTTCGTGTGCAGGTTTGGTACCAATCCCTCCAGGACCTTCCAAGTGTATATTATCATGTATCTCTCTCACCTGTGTTCGAGGGAATACAGATCAAGAACCTTCAACCATTCCCAGTAGTTTAGGTGCCTTATCACACTTATGTGTGCCATGAAAGTTCTTTGTACACTCTCCAGGTCTGCAATGTCGCCAACCTTGATTGGGGCCATTAGTGTACAGCAGTATTCCAGCCTGGGGAGCGCATGCGATATGAAGAGAATCATCACGGGCTTGGCATCCCTAGTTTTGAAGGTTCTCATTATCCATCCTATCATTTTCCTAGTGGATGAGGCAAATACATTGTTGTGGTCTTTGATGGTGAGATCCTCTGACATTATCACTCCCAGGTCCTTCACATTGCTTTTCCACTCTATTGTATGGTTAGAACTTGTGGTATACCCTGATACATATTTAATTTCTTCAAGTTTTCCATATCTGAGTAGTTGAAATTTCTCCTCATTGAACTTCTTATTTTCTTGAGTGGCCAATTCGAAGATTTGGGTTTATGTTCGCTTGGGTCTCACAGTGTTTTCGTGGTGGCACTGCCATGGGGGACCAGGTTCGCTCGCAAAGGAGATTAAAACTAGGGTTAAAAGGGGTGTAAGCAGGCTT
>NC_069429.1:41139348-41198205 GCF_026875155.1 Cherax quadricarinatus | reverse complement strand
CCCCTACTATGGCCCCTGCCCCCTAGGGTCATTTTTGATTCCCCCTGGAAAATTCCCCGATACCTGGACAAAATCTCCAGCTTCACCATTAGTTCCCAGGACAGTATCCCAGCTTCCCATTTTGTCCCCCGGGGACGCCCCCAGTTTCACTTACTGTCTCCCAGGACGTATGTCCGTTTCACCGTCTGTCTCCAGGACAGCCCCCTCCAGCTTCACCATTACTGTCTCCCGGCAGCCCCTCCGCTTCCCCTTACTGTCCCCCAGGACAGCCTATCAGCCCCACATTTATGACTCCCGGGAAATCCCCTCCACCCTTTAAGTTTGTGCTACAGGGCCCAGTATCAAGGGCAGTACCATTAGCCCAGACTTTTTATGCCCCTTGCTGGAAGCTTCAGGTTTTTTTGGAAGCACTTTGTTTGTCCTCTTTTAATCCCCTTTTGTATTTTAGTCCACAGATTTTCCTCATTTGGGCTCCCCAAAAACACTTCTCTGTTTTAATACTGCTTGTAGTAGTTCGGGAATCTGCACAAGGGGCGTGACCCCAACTGATTTAAGTAATTAAAACTTCAGACGTGTTGGGAGTCCCAAACTCGGTGTGAGTATAACAGGAATTACACCGCAAAAAACGGGTCAGGCATTAATTAAAATTATTTTTTTCCTGCTCATCAGAGATGTCTGATTATGATCGATTAGAAAGTCTAGTGTACAATTGGAAGTCGACCTATTTGATGAAGAAAAAAAAGCAACTACTGCAGAAGTGTCGAGTGGGAAACCCTCCGCTCACACCTTCCGCCCCACTGCACAATAGTACGAGTTAGATGTTGGATGACGAACCCACATACTAGTACAGTGTTGTTTCCCCGTTTTTAATTTATCCTAGCCCGATATGACTCTCTAGAGACGGTGGACAAAGTGCCCGATCAAAGGCCCATCCAGCCCACGTTAGATTCCTTACTCCTCCATTACCCTACTGGCCCTTTCTCAGGAACATTTTGGAGAGGTTTAAAACCCCTCTTTTTTGCAGACTACACAATAGAGGCCAAAGGGAAATTGAAGGAAAAAGATTTCTAAAGGAAAATGTTGTCGGGGAGAAAAACAGACTGATAGTCACGGGCAATTTAATGTGCAGAAAGCTGCCATTGGTTTTTTTTTTTGAGTGACTTAGACACCTTTTTGATGTTTTTAAGAACAGGCAATGCTAAAAAAGGGCCATGTAAGCCTGGGCCCCCTTTTTGAATACAGCTTGACGGAAGAGCTCAAATTGTATGTGCTTTCCCATTTGCCAAATCGTTAGTTATGACCCTGCAAACAAACTATTAGAGGGCATATAAATTTTACCCGTAAGTTATCAAAGTGCATTTATACAACAACGACGACAAGATCAAAAATTGTGTGGTTAGTCGTGGAAAAAAGGATTTGAGAGGTGGTGTAGGTCTGCCCAAATTTAAACTACGACAGCCCTTTTTCAGTTGTTACTACACGAAGAGTTTTAACAACTGTAGTCTGTGACATACAAGAATATCTATCGATCTACTACCTTGGATTTCTGGAAACTGCCCGCATTAGCAGACAATTACAAGATTTTTCACAAACTTTTTGTCTAAAAAACAGAGAAAACAAGGTAACTAAAAAAATTTCCCAGAAGTTGGGCCCCAAATCAGTGCTCATTGCCCGGCAGATGTACCCGCTACTGTAACTTTTTGTCCTTTTCCAGGAAAACTCCAATCTGAATCTGTCTCTGTGGTTAGAAGAAATTGTATAAGAAAAAAAAAATTAAATGTACCCATTTTAACAGAAAAAGGACAGCTAGGAGTATTGCTATAAGGTTCATGGTCAGTCGGGCACGTGAGGTCACGGGCCCTAGCGCTTTGGGGGTTGGTGGACGGTTACAAAGCATGGCTTTTCTTCTGCAGTGTTTAAAAAAATGAGTTTGGAGGTTTAAGGAGGAGGTTTTTTTTCCAGGAGGAGATTGGAGGTGAAGGTCCCCCTCAATGGGCCTGGGAGAGGTGTGAGGTGTTGGAGATGTGGGGAATGAGGCTTCTAGCAGTGAGGGCAGTCTGTCTCTCACTGTGAGGGGCGTAGGGGGGGAGGTGCAAAGGGACCAGCAGTGGGGTGCAGCCCAGCCCTGCTACAAGGGGCGAGTTGTTCACAGTAATGGGGGCGCATCAGAGTAAGGAAAGTTAAGAGTGAAGATCTGAAGGTAAAAAATTTGCTTTTGTTCTCCAGGATGAAGTACTTCGTGGCCAGTAAAGGTAAGGGTACTATGCCCCTGAAATGAAGGTAAGCGCATTTTGTGGTTGGGACTCTCGGTAAGATATGTTGGACCGTCTTTTTTTAATAGGAATAAGAAGATGAGAGATAGAGTGTGCTTCCCCGGGGTGGTGTTGGGGGACTTTTTCAAAAGATGGAAATTCATGTCAGGTAATGGGAACAAGCCCCCTTATCTGTTTTAGTGTGGTGGAAATGATATTGGGAAGGGTAGGAGGAAGAGTGCTAGATAAGTAAGGTCAGTTAGATTTCTTAAGTCTAAGGGAGGGATCCCAAAACATTGTAGCATTTGCTGAAGGGGGAGGGGAATGAATGGTTGTTAGGGCAATTTGGGGTAAATTGCTGGCTAGACAGTACTGCAAGGAACTTGCAATCCCATTATTGACAATGGAACAAATTTTATGGCAAACATGATTGTATGCAAGGGGTGGGGTTACTCTCTGGGGGGGGGTGGGGAGCACTTGCGCCGTTTAGAAGGCCATTGGTAAATGCCCTTTATTTTAAATGTGGAAGATAGGGGGTAGGGTGGTGTGGGAAACAAAGCAGGTTGCAACATAGGGTTTGGGAAAAAGTAATGTATAAAAGGCATTCAGCATGAAATTTAAATAAAGACAATAGAAAGGTCAGAAAACAAAGGGGGACGCAGGGGCAAAAAAGGGACTAGCTCCTTAAAGGGTTTTCTTACTAATAGCAGGAGTGTTAGAAATAAGTGATGAGTAAGTTTAATTGCAAGTGCGGAAAAAATAGATTTATTGTATAAAAGAGCCCTGGCCAATCTGAAAGATAGGAGATCCCATTGAATGTCACATCAAGGCTATAAATTATTCCACACTGCGGGTAAAAAGGAAAAGGTGGTGGAGTGCGTGTATGTCAGAGAAAATTTTAAAATTGTTGTGTTAGCAAGATATTAAATTGAAGGCAGCCACTGAATCTTTTTGGTTACGTTCTCGAGGGCCGAAAAAAACAAATTTTGGGTGTGATTTACGGGCCCCAATCTTGATGGGAGTGCAGAAAATTCTAGGGGGACAAAATTCTAAGGATTACTACAAAAATGTTGTGCTAAGGGAGATTTCAACATAGACAGATTGTTGGAGCAATTTGACGGAAAATTTAGGTGGGTGACTTTTTTGATCGTCCGGATTTTTTTTTAAAAATTTGTGACGAGCCAAAATAGGGGAAAAACCTCCTTGACTTGGTTCTTGCCAGTAGGGGAAACAAAATTAAATATCTTGAGGTTAATGATGAGCTTGGGGGAGAGTGATCCAAATCACTCAGTTTTAACATATCTGGGAATTCCCAAATAAGGGCAAAAAGTTCTCCCTGACTTTCGTTGGCTGATTTATAGGACTGAAAAATTACTTAGGGGGGCTAAAATGGAAGACCTGTAGGGGTAGGTAGGTGGTGATGGTTGCCGATATGATGTTTTCCGGGCATTTTTCTAGCTGCCAGTAAAATTTGTTCAAAAGGGGGAAAATCGACAAAAAAAAATTGACCCTAAATGGTGAAAAATAGATTAAAATATCTGATTGGTCAAAAGGGGATATATAGGCAAATAAAAAGAGGGAGGGGCAATTAAAAAAACAAATATATTCGTTAAGAGGAAATAAAAAAGGGAATTGAAAAGCAAAAAGAGATTATAGGTTAAAGTTGAAGAGAATCAAAGGACAACCCCAAAGGTTTCTTTAGGTATACAAAAGTAAGTCAGGGACAAGGGCCCACTCAAAATTTCCCTCGGGCAGCTCACTGACAGTGATAAGGAAATGTGTAGAATTTTTAACCATATTTCCTCTCTTTTTTACACAGGGGTCGTGTATTCCGTAAGAAAAAATTATGTAGAACAGGAGTAATAAACTGTGCACTATTGGGTCACAAGTGCATGGTCCTTGGGAAAAGATAAATTTAAAACCTAAAAAACCCCCAGGCCCTGATAAACTGTATGAAAAGGGTTCTAAAGGAAATGTAAAGGGAGCTTGACCCCTTTGGCAAATCTTTTAAACATATCACTAAAAACGGGCAGGGTCCCAGAAAAGGGGGGAAAATGAAAATGTGATACCCATTTTCAAAAAGGTGACAGGTCCTTGTTCGAACTATAGCCAATAACCCTAATCCATAGGGGGAAAAATTTAGGGAATCAAAATTCCCGGGGCATTTCGTGGGCCACCTTGAAAAGCATAAATTAATCAACGATCCAGCTGGTTTTACAAAGGGGGCGTTCCCGCCTTACGAATTTATTAATTTTTTCACTAAGGATTTGAGGGGTAGATCATGTAAGAAAATGTATTTTGTATTGGACTTCGTAAGGCTTTTGACAGGGTACATCAGAGACATTGAGGAAAAAATTTAAAAAACATGGAATGGGGAGAAATTTTTTTCCTGGATAGAGGATGGTTGACAATGGGCAGAGAGTTTGCATAATGGGGAGAAATCAGAGTGGGGAAGCGTCACGGGTGTTCCCCCGGGGTCAGTGTTGGGCCCCCTGTGTTCACAATCTACTAAACGACATTATTAGGGATAAAGAGCGACATCGGCAAATTTTCCGATGACCCAAAATAGGCCCTCGAATTCATTCTTTACGAGGACATTGAGCACCCAGGAAGATTTGAATAGACTGATGCAGTGGTCGGAGAAGGGCAGATGCAGTTTAAAATTTTACAAATGAAAGTTCTAAATGTTGGACAGGGCAATAACCCTGCCACATATAAACTAAATAATGTAGATCTTAATATTACGGATTGCGAAAAAGATTTAGGGTTTGGTTAGCAGTAATCTGAAAACAAAACACAGTGCATAAGTGTTCGCAATAAGCTAATGGAAACCCTTTGGGTTCATATCAAGAGCATAAAAAATAGGAGTCCCCAGGTTTTCTTCAATCTATACATCCTTGGGTTTGGGCCCATTTAATTTTGTGCACAGTTTTGGTCACCTATTACAGAATGGATATAAATTTCTGGAAAAAGTCAAAGGAGGATGACAAAGAGATCCATGTTCAGAAACCTTCCCCTTTAGGATGACTAAGGGCCCCGAAACTGCACTTTAGAAAAAAGTGAATTTGGGGGGATATGATTGAGGTTTATATTGGAAGCAGGAAAAAAATAAAGGGGGTAAATAGTGTGTGATAAATATCTAGTAGACAGGACTCGCGAAGGGTTTTAAATTGGAAAAATTCAGATTCGGAGGGATTTTTGGGGACTGGTTTGGTAATTGAGTTGTGGATGAGTGGAAAAACTCCCAAGTACCCTTTTAGGGCCGAAGTTTTGTTTTCTTTAAAATAGGTTGGTAAATCATGGTAGATGTGGGTGGGTTGAGTTAGCCTATGTTGTCTAACGGGTCGGGTTGCCGTGTTCCTCCCTTGAGTCAATGTGACCTGACCTGACTAGGTTGGGGGCATTGGCTTAAGCCGGAGGGATTGGGCCTGCCCGCATGGGCCGTAGGCTTTGCATGTTCCTTGTTTTTATGTTCTTATGTTTAGTTAGAAAGAGATACCACAAACAGTCGTGCGGGGTGGCGCCCCCCAACAAGTGTATCCTCTTCCGAGCAACAAAGACACCCAAAAACCTAGTAATACCCCTGTCCTACTGTTTTAAAAATTAAAATTTGGTTTTTTTTTTTTCCAGGACAGATGACTAGCGTCAGAAAGTGTATCGGGAAAAAAGATTCATTCAGTATGGGGTCCTTATTTTTTCGAAAAGGAAAAAGGGTAGGTTTTTGACAAATTCAATCTAACGGGAGTTTAATTTTTCAGAGCCTGGCAGTTATTACGTTATTAAGAAAAGATGTACTGCCCAAAAACTGACGAAACCTATTGCTAGATAGATGTATTTTAAAAAGCCTTTTGGAAGGGGTGTTAAAAAAGTTCCCTTCCAAGGTATACTTTAAAAACAAGCTATTATATGGTTTTTTTCCGGTGGGTATACCGGGGGTGTTTTTCCCCATCAGGTCAGTGGCTTTTTGATGGGGAACGTATCCTTCTTTGTTTGGTTTATGAAAAAGAACCACTTGTGTTTGATAAAAAAACACTGATGATAATTATCCCATTAAAGTTGTTGAAAAAAAAACCCATTTTATTTCCTCTCAGCGAAATTTACTAGGTAGGTAAAAGATACAACAAAATCCTTGCCCTCCTGTTGATTTAGGGGAAATGAAAATTGTTTTGGGGGTTTTAAATATGTTGTTTATGACGCTCTGCCCCCCGGTTTTTTAAACACTGACTCCCCCTGGTCTTAAAAACCTATTCAGGACCCCAATTGACTTTAAAAATTTCTAACTCATGATGATTTAATAAGGGATCAGTTTTTTGATCATTTCACGGGAAAAAGGACGAGAGATATAGCATTTTACTGAGAGTGAAGAAAAGGATCTCGAAAAATGTTACTATTATGGGTCGGTGTACTGATGGAGAAAAAAAACCATGAAAGGGTTGGGGGTTTTTCCGGGTTTTATGTGTTTCCACCCAGCAAGCTTCTCATAGGGGTTACCAGATAATTTCGTGAAAAACCCATTGATTTTTGGTCACAATAGCCCCTTTAGGTCTTTTGGGTGTCAAAAAGGGGACACTGGGTTTAAACGGGCCCCAAAAACTTTTAGGGGGCCAAAGATGAAGGAAACGTAGAGATCTTGTGGGGACGTTCCCAAAGTGTGTCAAGGACAGGCAAGCCAGCAAAACAAACCCCCAAACCTACACTCTCCTATGGACTTAGTAGAAAAAGTTCGTTCCCCTTTGGGCTAGTGATTGTTTGATTTGAAAAAAAGGGTTTTTTGGAAAGCATCGGGCTTTCCTCTGTTTTGGAAGAGCCCTAATTTCAATCTTTTTTTTTCCCTATAGTTTGCGGGGGGGGGTGTTTATGCAGTGGGCGCTGTGCTGCCCCAAAGTCAACATCCCCTGATATTCCCTTTCCTATATGTTACTATTATCAAGTTTAAAAACGACCCCAGAAAAATTATCCCACTATTGAAAAAGAGGCTCTAGTTTTTGTGGTGTTTTGGGGAAAACATTTTGAGTGTTTTTGGGGAAATTCCCCTTTAAAATTTTGTTTTTCGGCCCACAATCCCTCACTTTTTTAACCCACTATGAAGATTAAGAATGCTAGGTTTCATGAGGTGGGACCTCAGAACCCAACCCTTTTTTTATTAGTATAAAACACTAAGGGGTCATTGTAATGTAATTGCTGCCCCCTCGTCACTTTCCTTAAATTTAATTTTCAGTTACATTAAATTAACGTATTTTTATCCCCAAATCCCTTTCTTTTACTTGCTATTTTCAAATTTTTTTTGAGTAACTTAATCCCCCCAAAGCCCATATTAGCTATATATACTCAGGTCATGTCTAATTTTATATTTATATATTCAAGTTTGTTGTGTGAAGGGGACATAAGCTGAGTGTTGAGTGGGGGAGTGTGGTGGGGGGTGATGTTTCTCGTTTACGCAACACTGTCTACCGCGACCCCCCCTCACTAAAACAAACCCTTAAAACTGTTTCCTACTCAGTTTTCCAAAACTGCCTTGGGATTCCAAAAACTATTAAGAGGGGGGAAAGCCGTCCCCCTCTACTATGATCGAGCTCAAATTTCCCTGCTCATCTTCGCTTTCCTGTCCTGCCCCTGATGTACATAAAACCCCCGGGATGCCCGGATACGATACTGTGTATGCCCTAGTACTTAGGGGCATATCCCCGTGACAGGGTGCTGTGAAAAATTTTAGAGGGGCTTGGCATAAGAGATGATCCCAAATTTTTTTATTATATTGTTAGTAATGTAACCCGAATAATCAGTAAAAAATGGAAAGACATTAATGCAACTCCTAGTGGCCGTTTTTGTCATGTGGGGGGGGGGGGTTGCCCAAATCCTGAATGGTTGCAATGGGTTATTATGGATATATATAAAATTAAATTTCCTTTTTTATTTAATTTTATATTTCTTTTATTTGCGATAATAGCTAAAAACATAAAAGGGATTGCTTTTTTATTTTTATTTGACGGTTTTGTTTCCCCTTGTTTTAGGTAGGATGTAAAATATTATGTGCTCAGTTCAAGTTTGATGGGCTAATACTGTAATTTTTCGCTGTTTGCTGTTATATTGCCCGGGTTCTTGTGGGGGGATGCTTTCCCACGGAGCTATCACGTGTTCGAGGGGGGGGGGGTGTCCCCACCCCCGTGAAGTATTCGTTTGATCTAGACTTCTTGGTGGTTGGGGCAGATTGGGCTTTTTCTCTTTTTTTTGGGGAGTTTTGTTGAACCCCTTTTTCAAAGAACCCTTGTATAGAAATTAGTTTATTTTTGACTTTGTACGGGGGTTGTGTGTCGCTTGACACTCTGAAAAACTCAGGTCCTTAAACTGTGCTTCTGACCCAACTTTACTGGATTGTGTATTTCACAGTCGGGGATTTTTTTGCTGAACTTGATTCCCGTAGTTTGTTAGTTTAGTTTAATTGTTTATTAGGGACCCCATACCCATCCCGTTGGGCGGTTGTAAAAAGTTAAAAGGGGGGAAAAAATTGGGGCCCGGGCTGGACTCCCAAAAGTTTTGATAGCTGGAAACAAGTTACAGAGGTAATGAAAATCACAATTTTTAAAAAAAATGGGAAATCACAATTTTTCAAAGGTAATTTAACTCACAAAATTTAAAAAGGGAATGAACTCCCGGGGAAGTTGTCCAATCATTGGGCAAGTTTCAAAGGTATTTTCAGATTTTCAAGGGGGTGTAATGGGTCCCGGGATGGGCCCCCAAAAATTTTTTAGTGGAAATAGGTCAAAGGTAATGGCTCACAAGTTACAAAAAGGGAATTTAATTCTGTTGGGAAAGGTTCCCTTTCGTTTATTTTTAAGTAACCAAATTTAGTAGTATGGGAGTTTTGTTGGGCTTTTGTGGGGAAACTGTGATGGGCCCCCCTTAGTGTCGGTTTTTTATCTCCTTGATCCCGATTGTGGCCCCAGTTGCTTGTTTTTATTGCTATTGGGCTTTGTTCTTTTTATTTTTTAAACCCGCTGGTTTTGGTTGCCAGTCGGTCAAGAAGTTGTTTATTTAGAGGGGCTTTTCAGTCACTTGTTTAAGGGCTAGTTGGTCGTGAGGCATAACGAACTTTTTGTGCACCCTTTCACACATGCTTTTTAAATTGTACAATTTGTAATAACTTTTAAAAAGTTAATGTAAAAGATGGTCTTAAACCCCTTTTAGGGGTTTTTGTGTACTGTAGTCTTACGGTAGGGGTTTTTTTCGTACGGGACTCATAAAAATTTTAGCGACCTTTAAATCTAGTGGTGGGGAAAAATGGTTGGCCTTTATATGAAAGGGAAGGGGTTTTATGTGGTCAGTGTTTACGGTCTAAAAAAAATCCCCAGCACCAGTGCATAATGAGAAAAAAAAAACTTTTTCGATTTTTTTTTAATAATCAGCGACTTTGCCCGTTATTTTCGTTTTTGGTATTTATTGTTGTATTCTAGTTTTTTTGGTTTCATTTTATAGAATGGAAGACATATTACTGAAATTGAGATGATTTTGACTGGTTTTACAATGAAAGGTGCCTTGAAATTGAGCTCAAAATAGCAGAAATGTTCGATTTTTACCAAACTTCAAAAGTAAACAAATCGTGCCAAGCGTGCAATACACGTCAACTGGTGAGTCTAATATTCTTTCACAAGTGCACCCAATAATATTTATACCATTTTTTACACTAATGCAGTAGTCTGCATAACAGTAAATCTTATATTTTTTGTGAGAATAAAAATTTAAAGTGGAAAGCAAAAGAATATAAGAGGGGCCTTGAGACGTGACTAATGACTAGAGGAAATGTCATTTTAGTGCCAGGAATGTCTTTCTGTTTATTCTGGACCCTATTCCGAAATTGGCATCTTTTGAAATTTGTGTGAAATTGGCAAATTGCTAAATTCTGACCACTGTACTGGATGTTGAATTTATAAATGGGTGGTTTCTTGCACCCATTCGATGGGAAAAAATGTAGTTCTAGCAAATATTCATGTTTTTTGTCGACTAGTACAGTGAAATTGGCCGAAAATGGGGCTCAAAGTGGGCAAAATCGCCGATCCGTAAACATCGCCGAGACCGCTAACTTTGCGAGAGCATAATTCCGTAAGTTTTCTATCAAATTTCAAACTTTTGGTGTCGTTATGATCGGGAAAAGATTCTCTATCTTTTCATAAGAGAAAATAATTTTTTTTTTTTTTTAAATTTGGCCGACCCTGAGAACGAGTTTTGGAGAGGGCCTGTCGACCCTCAAAGGGTTAAGAATTATAAATGTGATATGTGCTTTCAGCACAATAATATTGCACTCGAGAGATTGATATTATTTTGATTGATTAATTTAATTTAATTTAATTTGATAATATACCTCTAGACTTAATAAATTTATTAAATTTTAATTTCTCTAGTTAGTAGCCTACCAGTTGTAATCCTAAAGCACTAATAATTCATACTGGATTCTAATGGATAACTGGACAAGGATACTGACTACTTGTTACGAAAACCCAGTAACAGGCTGGATGCTAGAAGGGCAGTCCTTTCTAGTATTCACTGGAGATCTCTAAGCTTTTAGAATCGCGTTTTTTGTAACAATGCCCATCCTGTGGGTGGTAGTCTCGACATTCCCATCTTGTAGGTGGTAGTCACCAGATGCCCATCCTGTTGGTGGTAGTCACCCCATACCCATCTTGTGGGTGGTAGTCACCTCATACCAATCCTGTGGGTGGTAATCACCTCATACCCATCCTGTGGGTGGTAGTCACCTCATACCCATCCTGTGGGTTGTAGTCACCCTATACCCATCCTGTGGGTGGTAGTCACTGCATACTGATCCTGTGGGTGGAAGTCTCCCCATACCTATCCTGCAGGTGGTAGTCACCTCATACCCATCCTGTGGGTTGTAGTCACCCTATACCCATCCTGTGGGTGGTAGTCACTGCATACTGATCCTGTGGGTGGAAGTCTCCCCATACCCATCCTGCAGGTGGTAGACACCTCATACCCATCCTGTAGGTGGTAGTCAACTCATGCCCATCGTGTGGGTGGTAGTCTCGACATTCCCATCCTGTAGGTGGTAGTCACCAGATGCCCATCCTGTTGGTGGTAGTCACCCCATACCCATCTTGTGGGTGGTAGTCACCTCATACCAATCCTGTGGGTGGTAATCACCTCATACCCATCCTGTGGGTGGTAGTCACCCCATACCCATTGTGTGGGTGGTAGTCACACCATACCCATACTGTGGGTGGTAGTCATTCCATACCCATTCTATGGGTGGTAGTCACCTCATACCCATCCTGTGGGTGGTAGTCACTCCATACCCATTCTGTGGGTGGTAGTTACCTTGGACAACGAAATATGGATCCCAGGTTACAACCTATATAGATGTGACAGAGTGAACAGGCAAAAGGGGGGGGTTGGCCTGTACATTGCAGAGTCACTTGTTTGCACAGAACTGCTTAATGCCTCAAATGACGTAGTGGAAGTTTTAGCAGTAAAGGTCGAGAACCAAAACCTAGTCATTGTGGTAGTCTACAAGCCTCCGGATGCAACATCCCAGCAATTCCAGGAACAGCTGTTAAAAATTGAACATGTCTGGAAAATCTTCCAGCTCCTGCACCCAACATCTTGCATCCTGGGGATTTCAAATTACAGGCACCTAAAATGGAGGAATATAGCAAAATAATATTGTTGCAGTAATAACACCTAGGAGGCAGCTATGATGAAAACTCACACTCACACGAGCTTTAAAAATCTCATGCAAAAAAATTCAATTTAAACCAGCTAATAATAGAGCCTACTAGACTGGGAGAATACTACTAGACCTCATCTTACTAAAACAATGATGATCTGTAAGAAATGTCACCATATTCAAAAACAATATACTCCAGATCACAACATTAATTGAGGTTCAGACATGGTATCGTGGAGCCCCAGAACGGACAAAATGAGACTAGTCACGTGGGGAGCATTCACCCAGTATTAAACTTCATAAGTAACAAAAACATAAAGTGGACCAAGTAAACCAAGTCCTAACCGATATAAGCTGGGATAGATATACTAAGCAACACAGACCCAAACTTAAGCCTAGAACAGATTAAATCGGTGGCACTCGATGTATGGCACAAGGCTTTTTTCCTCATAAGAAAGGTAGGTAGTAGATGTTAAAATAGAAAGAGAAGGTGCTCCCTTTTTACAGGCGACGGAAAGATTAACAGAGCGGCTAAAAAGAGGTCAATGTTTCTGAAATGCGCAGGGTGTCACTGGTCAGAGATATAGCAAGCATCGAACTTAAGCGAAAAGAATCCTTTGGAGTCTGGAATTCGCGGAAGAAACTAAAAGCCATAAATGAAATCGAAGAAACCCAATAGGTATGTCTTCTCTATTGCCACAATCAAAATCGGGAACAACGTCCAGTATTGGGCCCACTACTTAAAACAAGATGGGTCCTACCACAGATGGACAACAAGGAAAATGAGTGAGCTTACTCAAGTCCCATTATGAATCAGTTTTTAGCTGGCCGCTAACAGACTGGGAGTCCGAAAGTTCAAAATGAATTTTTTTTGAGAGAGCACAAAATTGATTAACACAAGCCTATCCGATGTTATCCTGACGCCAAATGAATTCGAACAGGGCGATAAATGACATGCCACATGCACTCCATGCCCATGGGCCTGACTCATGGAACTCTGGTGTTCATCAAGAAAACTGCAAGAAGCCACTATCACGAGCCTTTTACATCCTATGGAGAGGGAGCATGGACACGGGGGTCGTCCCTCAGTTATAAAAACAACAGACATAGCCCACTCCACAAAGGGGGCAGAGTAAAAGCAACAGCAAAGAATACAGACCAATAGCACTACATCCCATATCATAAAAATCTTTGAGAGGGTCCTAAGAAGGCTAGAACACCACATTAGAAACCCATCAGTTAACACAACCAAGGGCAACATGGTTTAGAACAGGTCGCTCCTGTCTGTCTCAACTACTGGATCACCTACGACAAGGTCCTAAATGCACTAGAAGACAAAAAGAATGGAGATGTAATATATACAGACTTTGCAAGCCTTCGACAAGTGTGACATGGCGTAATAGGCACTAAATGCGCGCTAAAGGAAATAACAGGAAAAGTCGGGCGATGGATCTATAATTTCCTCACTAAACTGAACCAGAGAGTAGTCTTCAACAGAGTAAAGTCCGAGGCAGCTACGGTGAAAAGCTCTGTTCCACAGGCACAGTACTAGCTCCCATCTTGTTCCTCATCCTCATCATCCGACATGACAAGGATGTCAGCCACAGCACCGTGTCTTCCTTTGCAGATGACACCCGAATCTGGCAATTGACAGTGTCTTCCATTGCAGGACACTGCAAGGCTCAGGGGACATCAACAAATCTTTCAGTGGGCTGCAGAAAACAATATGAAGTTCACGATGAGAAATTTCAATTACTCAGATATGGTAACATGAGGAAATTATCTTCCATCAGAGTACAAAAAAAATTCTGGCACAGAAATTGAGCGAAACAACCAAGTCAAAGACCTGGGAGTCAGTGATTATGTCGGAGGATCTCACCTTCAAGGACCATCAACATTGTATCAATCTGCATCTGCTAGAAAAAATGACAGGATGGATAATGAGAACCTTCAAATCTAGGAGTGCAAGCCCATGATGACACTCTTCAGGTCACTGTTTCTATCTAGGCTGGAATATTGCTGCACTCTAACAGCACTCTTTCAAGGCAGGTGAAATTGCCGACATAGAAAATGTACAGAGAACTTTCACGGCGCGCATTAACGGAGATTAAAACACTCAATTACTGGGAGCGCTTGAGGTTTCTAAACCTGTATCCATGGAACGCAGGAGGGAGAGATACATCATGATTATATCACTGGAAAAAATCCTAGAGGGATATTACGATCTTGCACACGAAAATCACTCACTACGAAAGCAAAAGAATATGGCAGCCGATGCACCATCCCCCCAATGAAAAGCAGGGGTGTCACTAGCACGTTAGAGACCATACATAAGTGTCAGGGCCCGAGACTGGTTCAACTGCCTCCGCACAATAAGGGGGATTACCAACAGACCCTGGCAGTCTTTCAGCTGGACGCTGGACAAGCACCGAAAGTCAGTTCCTGATAAGCCGGGCGTGGCTCGTACGTTGGTTTGCGTGCAGCCAGCAGCAACAGCCTGGTTGATCAGGCGCTGATCCACCAGGAGGCCTGGTCACAGACCGGGCCGCGGGGGCGTTGACCCCCGAAACTCTCTCCAGGTAAAACTCCAGGTAACCCATCAATGTGGATGGTAGTCACCTCATACCCATCCTTTGGGTGGTAGTCAGCCCATACCCATCCAGTGGGTGGTAGTCACCTCATACCCATCCTGTGGGTGGGAGTCACACCTTACACATCCAATGGGTGGTAGTCACCTCATACCGATCCTGTGGGTGGTGGTCATCTCATACCCATCCTGTTGGTGGTAGCACTTCCACACCATCCTAAAGGTGGTGTAACAAATACTAATCCTGTGGATGGTAGTCGTCCAATACCCATCCTGTGATTGTAGTCATTATATACCCATCCTTTGGGTGGTAGTCACCCTATACCCATCCTGTGGGTGGTAGTCAAAACATACCCAATCAGTGGATAGTAGTCACCTCATACCAATCCTGTGGATGAGACTAACCCTATACCCATCTTGTCGTTGGTAGACACCTCATACCCATTCTGTGGGTGGTAGTCATCTCATACCCATCCTGCAGTTGGTAGGCACCCAATTCCCATCCTGTAAGTTGTAGTCACCACATACCCATTATGTGGGTGGTAGTTACCCTTTACCTATCCTGTGGGTGGTTGTCACACCATACGCATCCTGTGGGTGGTAGTAACCCCATACCCATCCTGTGGGCGGTAGTCACCCCATACCCATTCTGTGGGTGGTAGTTATGCAATATCCATCCTGTGGTTAGTAGTCACCCCATACACATCCTGTTGGTGGTAGTCACTTTTTACCGATCTTGTGGGTGGCAGTCACCCAATACCCAACCTGTGGGTGGTACTTAACCCATACCCATCCTGTAGGTGTTAGTTACCTCATACCGATCCTGTGGGTGGTAGTCACACGATATGATCCTGGGGGTGGGTGTCACCTCATACCCATCCTGTGGGTGTGTAGTCACACCATTCCCATCATGTGGATGGTACTCACCTCATGCCCATCCTGTGCATGGTTATCACATCATTCCTTTCCTGTGGGTGGTAGTCACATTATACCCATCCTGTGGGTGGTTTTCACACCATGCCCATCCAATGTGTGGTAGTCACTGCATACCCATCCTGTGGGTGGAAGTCATCCAATACCCATTCTGTGGTTGGTAGTCACCCCATACCCATCCTGTGGGTGGTAGTCTCCTGATATGCATCCTGTGAGTGGTAGTCACCTCATACCAATATTATGGGTGCTAGTCACACCAAACAAATCCTCTGGGCGGTAGTCACCTCATACCCATCCTGTGTGTGGTAGTCTCCCCATATCCATGCTGTGGGTGGTAGTCACCTTATACCCATCCTGTGGGTGATTTTTGCTTCATACCCTTTCTGTGGGTGGAAGTCACCTCATACCAATCCTGTGGGTTTTTGTCACACCATGCCCACCCTGTGGGTGGAAGTCACCTCATACCCATCCTGTGGGTATTAGTACCTCATACAAATCCTGTAGGGGGTAGTCCACACTATGCCATCCTGTGGGTGGTTTTCACCCAATACCCATCCTGTGGGTGGTAGTCACACCACACCCATCCTGTGGGTGGTAGTCACACCTTACCCATTCTCTAGGTGGTAGTCACCCCATACCATCCTGTGTGTGGTATTAGGTCATCCATTCCCATCCTGGGAGGGAAGGTCACACCATACCTTTCTGTTAGTGGTAGTTTCCCCACCTACCCATCCTGTTGGTGGTAGTCACACTATACCCATCCTGTGGGCAGTGGTCAACTTATACCCATCCTGTGAGGAGTGGTCACTTTATACCCATTCTGTGGTTGTAAGTAACATCATACCTCCTGTCGTTGGTAATCACCTCATTTACTATCATGTGGACAGTAGTCACCCTATACCCATCCTGTGGGTGGTAGTCACACCACATGCATCCTGTGTGTGGTTGTCACCCAATACCCATCTTGAGTGTTAATCACCTCGTACCCATCCTGTTGTGGTAGTCGTCCGATACCCATTCTGCATTTGGTAGTCACTCCATACCAATCCTGTGGGTGGTAGTCACCCCATACCCATCCTGTGGGTGGAACTCACAATATGCCAGTCCTGTGGGTGGTAGTCACCCCATATCCATCCTGTGGGTGGTAGTCACCCGTTACCCATCCTGTGGGTGGAACTCACAATATGCCAGTCCTGTGGGTGGTAGTCACCCCATATCCATCATGTGGGTGGCAGTCACCCCATAACTATCCTGTGGGAAATAGTTACCCCATACCCATCCTGTGGGTAGTAGTCACCACATATCCATCCTGTGGGTGGCAGTCATGCTATACCCATCCTGTGGGCAGTAGTCACCTCATACCCATCCTGTGGGTGGTAGTCACCCTATACATCCTGTGGGTGGTTAGTCACCCATAACCCATCCTGTGGTGGTTGTCACCATACCCATCATATGGGGCGGTAGTCACCTACCCTCCTGTGGGTGGCAGTCACCTACCTCATGTGGGTGGGTGTCCCCCTGCCCATCATGGGGTGGTAGTCACCGATACCCATATGTGGGTGGTTTTAGTCAAAAGGATTACAGAGGTTCATAATGGGCCCAGGGGACTGGGCCCCAAAGTTTTTATAGCTGAACATGGTACAAAGGTAATGAATTCACAATTAGATAGGTAATGAATCATGTAAGTTTACTAAAGTTATACTGGTTACAATCATTATCTATTTATAGAGTAATGAGCAATTCACACGTCCACACCCGGTCCAACTGCAATGAGTTATTAGTGCAAAATTAATTGGTCACACAGATACACACACATACATGCACAACGCACACACATATCACTCAACACACACACGAGCATGCGACGCACACACCCACACACACACACACAGGGCATTGTGCGCGCAACACACCACAACACACGAGCACACACATGAGTGCACACAAAAAATACACACAAAAAAAAAAACACACACACACGAGTGCACTCACACCTAGAGGCACACACAAGTTTACACACACAAGCATGCCATAAAAGGAGCACACACGGGAGTAATGTATCGACCCCTGTAATTCATAGAGGTAAGTAAACACATACATGAGATACATTACACAAGAACACACAACAGTTCGAAGGTTTGGTACATGAATGCGGATGGAATAGTTGAATAAATATGAGAAGAGGCATGAAAAAGATTAATGAGAAGTCCCCAGACATCATATCAGTCACAGAAAAATGAAACTCACCGAGACAATAACAGATGGAATCTTCCCACCAGCATATCAGATCTGAGGAATGATGAAGGAGCAGAGGGGTTGGCACAGCCTCATAAAAAACTGATGGAGATTTGAGGAAATGGAAAGTCAATGGGGCGAGACTGGAGGAAGGACTAATAGTAGGTATATACTTCAGTCTCGGGAACATAAAGTAGTCATTGCGGTGATGTATTCATCACCACAGAATACTGCAGGAGGCCGAGAGAGGCTATGAAGAGAGCAAGAGCAATGCTTGGGCACACTAGCTGAGGTGGCATAAGATGCTCACTTTGAGCAGAGCAATTTCTCTTCACTTGAGCAGAGAAGATTTCAACCACCGGGATACACAATTTAAAACCCGCACATTAAAAGAGAGAAGCTTACGACGACGTTTCGGTCGAACTGGACCATTGACAAAGTCACACTAACAGAGGGTGGGCAGGATGGCTATATATAAGGCAGTTAGAGGTGGGAGGTTAGTAGTAGTTGTAGTAGTAGTACTAGTAGTTAGTAATAGTAGTAGTTGTAGTAGTAGTAGTATAGTAGTAGTAGTAGTAGTAGTAGTAGTAGTAGTTAGTGTAGTAGTAGCAGCGTAGTAGTAGTACAAGAACTGTAATAATACCGACAGGATGAAATTAAGACACATGCAACAAACACCCGGGCATCCCCATCGTAGACGTTTCGCCATCCAGCCAGGCCATGGAGGGCGGAAAACCGTCCACAACAAAGACAACCAGACGCCGCACATGTGTCTTAATTTCTCAGTAGTTGTAGTAGAAGAAGAAAGAGGTAGTAGTGGTAGTGGTAAAGGGGAAGTAAGGTGATGGCGAGCCAGTCAATACAAAGGAAGGGGAGACACTGCAAGAGAGCTAGCATCCCAAGAGGGAGAGCAGAGCACAGAGTGCGTGGTGAAAGGGAAGTGGTGAAATAAAATAAATGAAGAAGGAACAGAAACACGAGACAGGAGAGAGAAAGACAACCCAGAGGAGAAAAGGAGAGAGGAAAGGGGAAGTGGAAGAAGAAAAATAAAAAGAAAAAAATGAGGATTCAGGTTAAGTCACGGGTGTTCTGAAGTTTGGAGCATTTTACAAATGTAGTGTGGCCCGGTGGCCTGGTGGCTAAAGCTCCCGCTTCACACACGGAGGGCCCGGGTTCGATTCCCGGCGGGTGGAAATTCCGACACGTTTCCTTACACCTATTGTCCTGTTCACCTAGAAGCAAATAGGTACCTGGGTGTTAGTCGACTGGTGTGGGTCGCATCCTGGGGGACAAGATTAAGGACCCCAATGGAAATAAGTTAGACAGTCCTCGATGACGCACTGACTTTCTTGGGTTATCCTGGGTGGCTAACCCTCCGGGGTTAAAAATCCGAACGAAATCTTATCTTATCTTAAGGCATCTACAGAGATGAAGCCAGGGCTAAGGTTCATACAAGGAAAGTTGTGTATTAGAGAGGATTCAACTAGACGGCGACTGTTCGAGTTGGAAGTAGGGAAGACAGTTTTAGCAGAAGACCAGTCAATAGGATGGCTATGATCTCTGACGTGACAGAAAAGAGCATTGTTAGTGTCGGCAAGCCTAACACTATTTTTGTGCTCCCTATGTCTGTCCAGAATAGAGATCGACCAGTTCTCTCGAAGTATTGAGAGGACAGGAGGAGCAAGATATAGAGTAGACCCAGGAACATCTGTAGAGGGAGGAGAAGGTATGAACGAGATTAGTGACGGAAGAGTGTATAAGTCTGGGGAAGGTAAGCTTGATGTCTAAGGGACAGAGAAGAATTGTTGAGTTAGAAAGACCAGAAATTGTAGGAAGGCAGAGGGATAGAAAGAGTTCCATGTGTAGAGAGTTTTGGGAGAGAAGAAATTGCGTTTAGCACGTGTAGAGGGCAGACCGCAGAGTCTATGAAATGGGACGGGTAGCCAAGAGGCGAGGAAACGAAATATGAAGAGTGGAAATTTCTGCTGGAAGGACTGAGGATCACAGATGCGGAGAGCATGGAGAAAGAGGGAGTAAGAGCACTTTTCTTGACAGGGAAGCATGATAGGAATAGTATTTGAATGTACATGCCATGTGCATAGGTTTGCGGTAAAGGAAAAGGAAAAAACTGTATATGAGCGGGTGGACATGGACATCAAGGAAAAGGAAAGTAAGGAATTAGATTTCCCATTCAGCTTTAAACATTAATGGAAGGGCAAGATTATAAGAGCTTCAAGAAAAAGGTTGGAAGAGACTGGAGTCAGAGGCCACAGAGCAAATATGTCATTCCACATAGCGGAGCCCTGAAGTGAGGTTGCACATCGAGGGTAGGAAGAAGAACAGTCTCGAAGTATTCCATGTAAAGGATAGCAAGGACAGGAGAGGGAGAGAGGAGAAGACCAAGTGACACGAAGGTTTGAGAATAATATTTCCCTTGGAAGGAAAAGGAGTTAGAGTTCCACACAGAGGAGGATCAGATCATGAAAGACATCAGTGGGGCATAGGGAGATGAAGAAACCCCTTCATGGGCCTTCTCTCTAAGGAAATCAAAGGACATCATCAAGAGGGGACATTGGTTGAAGAGGGACCTCAAACGTCAAGATTAAGCATCTTACAGGTTGGGATCAGAGCGACCGTTCAATGAAAGTCTTGAGAGTGACCGCGAGGTGGGCAGGAGATAAAGTTACCAAGAAAGGGACAGTGAGGGTTTTGGCAGCCAAGAAGCAAGAGAATAAGAGACAGAACCTCCAGAGGATATGATAGGACGAAGAGGATATCAGGTTTTTGTGTTTTGGGAAAAGGCCATAGAAATAGGGAAGTGAGGGACAGATGACACGAAACCGTTGAACAAGCGTCAAAGTCAGGGAGGACAGAGAGTCGGAGAGAGTCTTAGTTTTTTGTTTGAAAGTTTCTCTTGATAGTGATCAAGAGCGTTGGAAACAAGAGGAGTGTAGGTTGCGTGAGGTCAGAGAGCAAGACATCAGCTTTACGGAGGTATAATCCTTGCGATCAAGGCTTACTACCGAAACTTACCTTTGTCAGAAATAGTATGACAATGTTAGTGTGGTTTAAGAGAAGAAAGGGCAGCACGTTGGTAATGGGTGGAGGTGGTGATTCTTGGAAAACAGACTAACAAGAGCAGGAAGGAGCAGCACCACGTAAAGTTGGACAAGTCAGGAAGTTACGGAAGCGAGATTGAGAAAGGAATCAAAAGAGCTAATCAGGGAATAACCAGCGCGAGGAGTAGGCGAAGTGGCAAAGGAAAGGACCCAACAACAGAAGTAGAAGTTCAGCTCATATTGAGAGAGTAGACAGAAAGACAGATTAGTAACACAGTCAGTGAGAGAGAATTTAGACCAAGGCTAGCTGAGAATGAGAAGTTGAAGTTTATTTTGTAGTTTGAGAATGGAATTTGTGCATTTCAGGCGAGCAGGTGTCAAAGGCAATGGTTAGAGAGAAGGTTACAGAGATCCTGTGGTAGACGCCCAAGTGAGCCACGTTGACGTTGACGAAAGTAAAGAAGTGCATCTTCAACTGTGAATTTAGTCGAAAGAATGAGCTGTGAAGTAGGAGACGGGCAATGATCAGGAAAGGGAAGTGACCAGTGGTTGGGTTTTCAGGAAATGGGAGAAGGAAGGTGGCGAACTTGTTAGGCAAGCAGTCACATAGGAAGCGAAGCTGATTCTTACGGACGCCGGGGGTAGCAATAGAGCAGCCTCATAAGATCGGGAGATCTCTTTTTTTCTTTTTTTTGAGAATTTTTGGATGGGAAAACTGGAGCCACACGGGGGTCCCAAACATAGAGAGCCAAGATGTTGGATGTGGTACTTGGAAAAACCTCATGCATCAAACATGTTTTAAAGGACCATACCAGAGAGAGAGGGGAGGATGAACCAGCAAGACTGGACCTTGTGTTCACCCTGAGCAGTTCAGACATTGAAGACATCACTTATGAGAGGCCCCTTGAGCTAGTGATACATGGTTCTGCATTTTGAATAAATAGTTAGAGTAAAAGTTGAGTGGGTAACAGGAGTTGAAGGGAAAAGCAAAAACTATAAAAGGGGGTACTTACACAGGTATGAGGAACTTCTGCAAGCGAGGTTCATTGGGAAGGGAATTGGCAAGGAAAGTCAGAAAATGAAAATGATGGAATACATAACAACAAAATGCAGGGAGCAGAGGAAAGTTTGTTTCCAAGGGCACTAGAAATAAGTGGGGGGGAAAAAGGGGGAGAAGGACTCAAATGAGTTCCTTGGTTTGCGCCGAATGTATAGGGAGGCAAAACTATGTGCATCAGATAATGGGAAAGGTACAGGAGGCAAGGACCCAGGGAAAACAGATGAGAGTAGTCAAAAAGCCAGGAAATGAGGTATGCACAGATAAGGAGGGAGGCCCAGGACAGTATGAAAACATAGCATCGGAAGTCAAATTTGACCCAAAACTGCAGCATAGCCCACATTAGGAGGAAGACAACAGTTAAAGACCTGGGTGATCAGGCTGAGGAAAAAGAAAGTGGGGGAACTCACCAGGAAGCAATCATGAGTATGCGAGGAGTCAGCAAGAGATTTAAGGAAGTATTTACAATGGGGATCAGGAAGGCCTCTGGTGTGGACAGAAAACAGAGGGGGACACTAGCAAGGAATATACAAAAAAGTGTAGATGACATACAACAACTGAGGAGGTGGAAGAAGCTGTTTAAGGGAATTGATACTCAAAGACAATGGGGTCAGGACATCTCCCCAGTGGGTCCTTAGAGAGGGAGCAGAAATGCTTTGTGCACCATTAACCAACAATCTTCAACACATCCTTTGAAACTGGGCCAACTACCTGAGATATAGAGATGGCCAAATGTAGTACATTTTTAAAAAGGAGACAGAAAAGAGGCACTAAACTATAGACCGTGTCACTGACTTATATAGCATGCAATGTCATGGAGTTTATCAGGAGGGAAGAGTGGTTGAGCACCCTGGAATGGAAAAAGAGGTTATAAATGCCAAACCAGCAAGGATTTATGGAAGGCAATTCCTGGTCACAAACCTAGGAGTTTTGATAAAGTACCGAATGTAAGACACGACGAAAGAGGGGTAGGTTGATTGCAATCTTCTTGGACTGCACGAAGGCTTTGGACACAGTTCTCAGAGGAGATTGTGCAGAAGTTAGAGGACCAGGCGATTATAACAGGAAGGGCACTGTAATGGATCAGAGAATACCTGGCAGGGAGGCAACAATGAGTCATGGTAGTGATGAGGCTTCATAGTGGGCACCTGTGACTAATAGGGGTCCCAATCACATAAACTAGAAATAGCAGATGTTTGCAGATGATGTGAGTTAAGAGGAGAATTTAATCAAGATGACGATCAGGTAAGAATTCAAGAGACCTGGACAGGCTGGGACACCTGATCAGCAACTGGCTTCTCGAATTAATCTGCCAAATGCAAAGTCATGAAGACTGGGCAAGGGCAAAGAAGGACCACAAACAGAGTATAAGCTAGGTGGCCAAAGGACTCTGCAACCTCGCTCAGGAAGAAAGATCTTGGGTGGAGTGAGTATAACACCGAGCATGTCTCTGAAAGCACACAAATCAAAGCAGATAAACTTGATGCCAGCATATGGGTGACTGGCAAACCTGAGTATAGTGTTCCAATATCTTAGTAAGAAATCGTTCAAGGACACTGTACACTGTGTAATGTCAGGCCCATAAGGAGTATGCAGCACCTGTTTGGAACCCCACACTTGATCAAAGCACGTCAGGGAAAATTAGAGGAAGTGCAAAGGCTGTGACAAGGTTAGTTCCAGAGCTAAGGGGTATGTCCTGCGAAAGGAAAGGTTACGGGAAATGGTTCTGACGACACTGGAGGGACAGAAGGGTCTGGGAGAGGCATGATAACGGCATACAAATATGAAGTGGAATAGACAAGGTGATAGAGACAGAGATGTTCCAGAGAGGGGACACAGAACATGGGGTCCAATTGGAGTTCAAGGAACCAGATGAAGTCAAAGGAATGTTTGGAAGTATTTCTTCAAGAGTAGTCAGGAAGTGGAATAGCCTAGAAGTGAGGTAGTGGGGCAGGAACCATTCATAGCTTTAAGATGAAGTATGATTAAAGCTAATTGGGCTGGGAGAGAGAGGGACTTAGTAGCATTCATATGAAGAGGCAGAGCCAAGGAGCCTGAGTTCTCGACCCCTGCAACGACAATTAGGCAAGTACAATTATGTGATTGGCACACACACACACACATGGCAAACAAATACATGCACAAACACACATATAAGTGCTCAAACGTGGTAATGCTTTATTTACGTGAGCAAAGAGTTAGAGTTATTGCTCAGGAATGGTCTGAAAATATACCTCTGTGGATAAATATACTCTGATATATCTTGAACATTTCTGGTAGAGTTGTCATGAATGCATTCACTTTTATTGCACTTCCAGTACATCAATGATGCAGGGTGTGAACAATAGCCCATCTGGCTTAGTTATAATTTGTTTGATGTACATTGGTGGAGGTGATTTAAACTGCCAATGTACCACCCGGTGAGTTAAACTGCCTTGAGGTTCTTTATATGAGGAAGGGCTTGGTATTTTATTAGTATCAGGTGATAGGATTGGTTGTGATTAACAGCTGTATCAGTATTTGAAAATGTTGAGGAAATGAACCAGACTCTGTTCAGAATGATCTTACCATGTGTCTAGCGGAAAATTACACTCAGATCTAAATGGATGTGAAAATGTGCATTTGCATTGTTTTATAACCTGCATGAAATGGTTTCACTGTAGGCGCATAAAGAGCATTTCACCCTTCAGGGAAGATGTGTTATTTAATATCACTACCTGCCAAGTCCTCTGACAGAAGCTCCCTGCTAGTGATCCCTTCCTTAAATCACCTTGTTAATAGTCAGCTGCTCAAGAAATTTTGGCATAGTGTAGTAATAAGTTATCACTAGTTATATACAAGGGTGGATCTAATCCAGGAGTCTTTGGAAGGGCTGCAATCTGCTTCTGTTGCACCTCCCTAGTTAGAGATACGATAATAATTTTGTTGAGTTAGGCATAAGAATTAACAACTGAGGCGTCTACACTGCAAACTGAATTGTTTGCCATCCTAATGGCGCTAAAGCTAACTTATGACACGGAGCTTGACTCTATAATCATTACAGATTCTATGTCATCACTGAAGGGTCTTGATATTTAATGATGCCAAGAACATGCTCATTGGAGAAGCAGGTATAGATGTATAGATACAAAAGAAATAGGGACAAAGGATTTATTGTTACAGTTGCTATGGATCCCAATCCACACATTGGATTATTAACTTCTGATAAAGTGATATGTTATCAGAAGAGTCCACCAGACGGAGAATGTAGACTAGAACTTTGGATTAACTGTGTCTTGCATTAGAATAATATTAGGAGAAGAGAAGTAAAATATGAAAATGATTGTTATAGGAATGGGTTTAATTCGAAGCCTGAGTTAGACTTTAACCCACTATTGATAACATGAACGTAGATAAGTATGTTTATGGAGCATCCGTGCAAATGTGACAGATGACTGATGTGGTAGTGGCAGCTTAGGACTTGGTTCCAAGTACTTCTGGCAGTCTGGGAGACACAAACATGATGATCAAACTAAATGTAAATTATGTGACCAGGCATATGGGTCACTGTGCTTAATTGTACCATTATTGAGGAATACAGAGACAGACGTATAATAGCCTATGTGATCATGTCTAGATATCTTATAATGAAAAATAAGGGATATGAGATTACTAAGCATATTCCTAAATTTGCTTGTGACAGTGAAGTGAAACTATAGATATGTCGATATAAATCATATGCATTTCATGTTAACACCTTGGGGGCCCTAGTTCCTAGGCCTTTTGTGTATCCACATGCTCTTGCCTACTACACAGGTGGATATGGGGTGAACATAAACTAGACCACTGCCGGTGGGGCAAAAAATCTAATCCCAGACTGAGGTGGGCGGGGTTGTGAATCCAAGAGTCGGCTTATTTTATAAGTGCACCATAGACATGTGGCTTCTCCTGCATGTTAGATGATGATAGTTTGAACTGACTGGTGACCATCTCCCTGAGTCTTAAAAGTCTATAAAATTCGTTGGAAGTTCTTTTCATATTATTATTCTCAAACTGCTAATGACAAGCCAAGTTTGTAATCTATCCCTTCTTTGAATGCGTTCAACTTAGCCAGTCATTCAGTTCTAGTATGCATGATGAAGACCAATGTGAGATGGAATCCACAGTTGTGCATCTGTCTCCACTGTCCACAATCCTACCTTACCTCGTGCTGGCTGCTGACACAAACGTATGCCACAATTGAGACTTAATGAGTTGAGTGCATTTATGGATGACAGAGAATCAGTTAAAATTAAAGTCGTGCAACCTTAGGTACATAGGATGCAATTGGAGTGCAAGGAGTATTGCAAACAGTTCTGTTTGAAGGGTAGAGGCCCAGATTATTGATGCGGGCTCTATTTCTTTATGAGAGCCATTATTCTGTATGACAACTGCAGCACTACCAGCTGCACCAGTGGAATGGTGTACAGAACCATCGTTGAGTGTACCTGGAGAGGGTTCATGGGGTCAACGCCCCCATGGCCCGGACTGTGACCAGGCCTCATGGTGAATTCAGGGCCTGATCAACCAGGCCTTTCTGTCTAGCCTGTAAACGTAAATAATTAGTGATAGAGTACTCTGTGGTGACTAGGTTATCACTACAGCTTAAAGAATCCTGATGAGAGTAAGACATGTGCAACATCTGGGTATCTTTATTGTAGACGTTTAGCCATCCAGTGGCTTTATCAATACAAATTCCAGGACATAACTTAAAGACAGTAGAAACTATGTACAGAAGATGAGGTAATAGTCCTCAACTAGGAGTAGGTGCGAACAGCACATAGTCTATGTTGCTGTTCGCACCTACGCTAGGTTGAGGGATGGATTACCTCTATCTTCTGATAAATAGTTCTACGGAAGGCCCTTTTAAATTGTCCACTTTTTGGGATACAGGACAACGAAAAAAACCGTGACAGAAAATTTTAAAGAAAAAGATACTAGTTTATCAACCCCTTTTCCAAATTTTGCTTGTGGTGGGCATTATGAAAATATAATATTTAAAAATTCCTTTTGTTTTGGTTAAAAAACCCTTTTTGGGGTTGTTCTTGGGCTTTTAAACCAATCTTTCCCCACCAAGATGGATTTTTAAACAATAAATTTCCCCCTTTTGGTAAAAAATTCCACCCCCTATCCAAAAGAATAAATTTTGGCCTTATTTTTAAGAATGCAAAGAACATCCCCTTCCCTCCCAGTATAAATTTTTGAAGAGCCCCCTGAATGGGCCATATCCACCCACCCCCCCAAAAAAGTGGGTTCTTTTCCCCAAGATCCCAAAAATGAACTAAGAGTTTGAACATTTTTGCAAGAAAAAAAAAAAAAGGGGGTTCCCCTTTCAACATTTAAAAGCAAGGAGTGGGAAAATTTGGGGGATCCCATAACCCCAAAAATTTTTGCCATCCCCCCCTTGCCACAACACCAATAACCCCTGGTGGGTTTAAAAACCCCAAAAATTTGCCCCCAATTTGGAACTTAACCCCCCCTTGGGTTGGGGCATGGAAAAAAGGGGTTAAAAAAATTAAAAATAAGGAAAAGATTTGGGGGTTACCCCCCCAAAAAGCCCTGTAAAGGTGACCCAGGTTTTTTGGCTTTTTTTTTTTAAAATGACCCAAAACCCCGGGTTTAACAACACGGGGCATCCTAAGCTGCCCCAGGGTTGGGAAAAACCCCTTAGTGTTGGAAGTGTCTGGGGCCCCACCCATTTGGGGGGACCCTTGCCAAAGGGTTTTCAAGGCCTGTTTTAAAACCCGTTGGCAAACTTTTAAATTTTTGTGAAAATTTTTCCCCCCCTTTGTGGGAATTACCACTAAAAAATTTTTAAAAAATCCGTTTGGCTTAAAGGTTTGGGAATTTTTGGGGATTAAACTTCCTGAAAATTTAGCACAAAGAAAAAAAGTCCGGAAGAGGTAAGGTTTGGTTCCCAAGGAAGACCATTTTCTTTTCCCCCCTCTTTTTTCTGATTAACAAGTTTATGCCTAAAAGTAATTCTTGCATTCACAATTTCTTTTTTTGCCATGCTTTTTTTGAAACCATGTTTTTCCCCTTTTCTGTAACCATACTTAATCTCCTTTCACGAAACTTCAATGGCTGACCCCACGAAAAAAGGGGAACTCCGGACTAAACCAAAAACTTCGAATTTGGGGCCATCAAAAAAAGAAGTTCTGGGGAATTTCCTACCGATATGGAAAACAAAAAATTAAAATATTTTCGGGGAAAACCAAATTTCTCTCAATAGGTGGAAAAACTGTGAAAACCTGGGAGGATAAATTAAGGGATCCACACCATCAAAACCACAACAATTTTTGCCTTCCCAGGAAAAGTAGGATGGAAATGAAACCTTCAAAACTGGGGATGCCCGCCCGTGTGTTCTTTAACGCACCTTTCCTCCCCAGGCTGGTTTGTTAACTAAGGGGCCCAAAAGGTGGGGGTTTTGCAGCCCCTTAGTTTTAAAAGCTTTCAGGCCAAAAACATAATGTGATAAGGCACCTAAATACTGGGAAGGTTAAAGGGTTCTTGATCTGTATTCCCTCGAACACGGGGGTACAGTTATCACTTGGAAGGTCCTGGAGGGATTGGACCAAACCGCCAAAAAAAATCACTCCATATGAAAAAAAAGACCACAAGAGAGCAACATTCCCCGATGAAAAGCAGGGGTGCCCGAGTACAATGAGAAAAAAAAAAACCACCAAAGTTAAATTCCCCCAGCACACATAAGGATAAGGGGGATTACCAATAGACCCCTGGCTGTCTTCAAGGCACTGGACAGGCACCTAAAATCAGTACCTGACCTACCGGGCTGTGGGTCGTACATCAGCTTGCATGCAGCAAGCAATAACAGCCTGGTTGATCAGATCCTGCTCCACCATGAAGCCTGGTCTCAGACCGGGTGTTACACTCCAAGTATTGTAACCACTATTTCCTTCTTTTTAGAGCATAACAATTTTGGTCAGAGAGGTTAGGGTAATAATAGTGATCCTCCGGAATGCCTAATTTTAATTAAGTATATTCATAATACAACAAAAGCCAGAAATAATATACGAATTATCGTATATAAGTTAAGAATGCATGTTTCTTCTATAGTATCCAACATATACATAAGGCTTTCATAACAGACGATTAGGAGGAGATCCTAGATATAACATATATATAAATGGAGATTACTTTTTAAGATAAAGTCTTGTTTTCCCAAATTTAAGGTCAGAATAAAACAGAAAATGTCCAGGCCGGCTAATAAACCTTGGCCTTACCCGAGACAGAGGGGTGTTTCTCGTTGGCTGCTCTTCTTCATGCTGTCCCCCAACCTTCAGCAAAGGAAAGTGGGTCCTGACGGGCTCCCAACACCAGTAGAGTAGTTGAACATAAAGGGGGGGGGGGAAAGGGGGGGGATAACCATCGAACATCACGGGTAACTATCACCGGCCACCGGGGGGCAGGGAGGTTATATACCTCCAAATTAAACTTTCTGGCCATGTTACATAAATAAATTTTTATAAGAATTAGTTTAATAAAAACAAGGACGTTCATTTCCAATTTAGTATTAAAGGAAATAAACCCAATGTAATATTAAAGGGGGGGTTAACCTAGGGGGGTGACCCCCGGCCCACAAGCACATTCTCGGCGTTTAAGATGCTGATGGGGGGTGGGAAAAAACCAACCAGGGTATAGGGGTGGAGGTACTCATTTCCCAAAGGTTTGTCATCCCCTTTCTGAACTGGCCAAAAACTGCTGACTGCAAAAAATTTTTCCCATTTGGGCCCTATATTAGGGGAGAGAAGCATCGGCTAACACGTTGCTCGAACCCTTTTGTAAAAATGGAGTCCGGTAAGGTTGGGTCCTTAAAGCCCAGCTTTAAAATTTTAACATTTTTTGATTTCATAGAATTTATGAAAATTAGAGGATAGGGCTGAGTAAATATTTTTACAAGAGGGTTATAACCGAGGTATAGTCAAAATGTTTAAGGACAACACTAAAGCCAGGGCTTCTTTTCTATGGGGTTGAATAAGATCTTTGATATTCTTTTTAATTTATAGAAAAATAAATATTGGATGTAGAATATTACCCTTTTGGAAGGATTTCAATAAGACAGCACCTATCTGCATCATGGCATCAAAAATGGAAGGGGGAAAGGAATTTGGAAATTGGGTGCACCAAATGGGGGAGAGGAAAGGAAACTTTTTTAAACGTTTAAAAACTTTTTCACAATTTTCGTCCCAATTAAATTTATATTTGACGGTCAATCTAGTCAGGGGGAGGCAACTTTAGCAAAGTTTGGGCAAAAAAGCCTGTAATAAGTAGCCACCCCAAAAATCGTTTGGGGGGCTTTCCTGTCCCGGCGTTGGGGAAATTTAAAATAGCTTGGACCTTTTAAATTGGGCGGGGCTACTTCCCCTTTCCCCATTTTAAAACCGAGATATTTAATTGGGCTTTACCAAAATCACATTTTGTAAAATTTTCAGTGAAATTGTATTTCTGCAATGCTTTCAGTATTGCTTAATCTTTCTAAAAGAGACTGCCAGTCTCAATAAAAAAAACCCCCAGGGTCTAATATGCCTTACACCTTCAAAAGGGTTTTGGGCTAAAATGTTCATAATTCTCTGGAAGAGGAGGCGGCGTTTCACAAGCCGAAAGGCATAACTTATACTAAATAGTCCTTCTTAATACGAACCCGGGAAAACTCTTTGGGCCCCGGAGTTAAGGCACCTGGTAAACCCTTCCCGCAATCAATTTGTCACAAAGTTGGCACCGGGACAGCATCTATTAAACACAAACCGGGTAATGGAAAACCCATCTGGTTTGGTGACTGAATTTACTTTACGGTAAATGTGCCTAGGCGTACGGTACATCGGGTTTTGGGGACCAAATAAACAGGGAGAGGCCCAAGGTGTCCAACTGGGTTCTTCAAATTATTTCCTCAGTACTGTATTTATTTCTTGTTGTATAATCTTGCTTAGCAGGAGAGGGACCTCCGGAAGGGGATTGCTTTATTGGACATCTTTTACACAATATCAATATCGTGGAAAAAACCAATGTACAAGGGTAGGGAACAATAGCCGCTGGAGTTACTATTTAGTTGATGTATTAACTCTTTTATTTGAGATTTTTGGGAGGTAGGAAGAAACTTCCAGGAAATGGTCTAGTTGTTTTTAAACTTCAGAATTATGTAGTCTAAATTCTTTCTTCCTTACAGTTGTCATTCCTTTTTTCAGTGGATGTAGGTTGAATAGAGGTAATAATAGAGGGAGAAGGCTAGACTCTATTCTTTAAGTTATCTATGTGATACCTCTTAATTTTCTTACGACGTCCTGGTTCACGGACAGATAATTCACCTCATTTTCTTTGTCTACTATTTCATATGGCCCCAAATATATAGGTTTTAAAGAATGTCTGGGAATTAAGTTTTTAACTAGCACTAATTCATTGGAGAGAATGACGAGATTTAGCCTTTTGGTCTCGTAAGATTTCTTCATTTTGGCTTGAGATTCTGACAGATTCAGGGCAGCAAGCTTTTTAATTTGGAGAGGGAGGTTCTTTCCAAAGTAGAGGACTGGGATGAAGAGGTCCTCTCTCCCTATCAAAGAATCTCGTAATATGGGCTAGGGGTCTCGCACTGATGTCCAAGAATCAGGTCAAATGGAGAGTATTTAGTACTTTCTTCTTCAGCTTCACGGACGGGCGAAGAGAAGAAAGGGTAAACCTTCGTCCCATTCACGAGAATATTGCTCACAGTAAGCACGTAAAGTAGATTTAAGGGGTTTGGTGGAATCCCTTTCTAGCACTCCTTGTGACTGGGGATGATATGCTGTAGAGAGGATCTGTCATTACTCCTATTAGAGACATAGGCCTCTTTAAAAAACCTTAGACGTAAAATATTAGTACCTTGGTCAGAATGAAATTTTCAACGAGGTATGCCTACTTGAGGGCCCCCAAAAAAGAAGCGTATTAATGACTCTTACTAATTTCTGGAATAATTTTGGACATGGATAGCATCAGGATACCGTTTTGGCCATATCTATGATAGTGAAGATATCTGGTAACTCCTTTTTGTGCGTGAGGCAACGGTCATACACAATCAATAACTAATCTTTCAAAAGGTTCTTAAGGACATTTTATTGGTAAGTAAAGGGGCAGACGCGGGATTGTGCGCCGTTTTGCCTATTATTTGACAACGTGGCATTTTCCGTAGTCTTGTCAGCAAATACAAGTCCTCATCTGAGGCAAAAAAATATTTCTTATCTTTTTCTCTGTCTTACGAGATCCTAAATGCCTCCGTGGATTATCTGTGCTGTTCAAATACCATACTACGTAAGGACGATGGGCCCCCACTACAAGTTTCCTTTGACTAAATTCATTATCATTAGTTCTCTTCCAAGAAAACCGTCTTTCATCTAAAAGGGTACCTTCCTCTTTATCTTATGGTTAAACTTTTATGTCACTTTAGAGCTATAAGAAATTCTTCTTTATTAATTTTCTAGTGTAGGTCCCGCAGGGACTGGTAAAACTTTGTACCTGTGGGTTTCGACTGAAATTGCTTCGCCTAAACAGAAGTTCAAACCTAATTCATCTGACATTTCTAAAAGGCTGTTGAATATACCAGGATGTTAGAGTTCTTAGCCCATGCGCTATGCGTACCACATTAAGGGGAAATAAATCTAGAGCCCTGCCTCAGAGGGACTTCTTAAGGCATAATTTACATCACAAGGATTATCTAAAACCAGAGGCTCTCTGGTATCTCCCATTGATCAATTTCGTTCCCGACTTAATAGATCCACGCCGGCAATGGGAAAAGGTTTAATCTGAAAGTCCCACATTGATCCAGCCTACATATCAGGGCAGTCTACATAAATCCTTATAATAGGGACCTTTATTATTGTGCCTACGTTATAAGCCCTAATATACGTCTAGCCGGGGTTCACTACTAGTAGGTAATAAAAAAAAAAAAAAATCTTTACCAGGTTTGATCTTTATAAAGAGAGATAGCTGCCAGTATCTCGAAAGGTAGTGATATTTACTAACTCTTCTTTACAGAGTCCGAACCTTCCCTGGGAAAAGTAGGGTTCCATAGCTACTCGGGACCCCTTTTTTCTGAAGCACTGTCGTGGTAAAGTCATCTAATAGACGGTATCTGCTAGATGAGGCCTGAAAAGGTAGAGTACATCCATCCAGAGTTTCATACTTACGAGAGGAATTTATTACCTGGGTTCTATGGATATCTCCCTCTTGTTGGAGTTTTATCTTCCCACTGCGTTTATGCAACACTGGAACTGTCTATGACTAACTTCTTACAAAAAAGGCCAGTGGTAAGGTCTTTAGGATACTGTATGGAGAAAGAGCCGTTTGTCCCTGTTTTTTGTCTGAATACCACTTTCAAAGGTTCGCCAGCTGGAGCTTTTCCTAAAAGTCAATTCTTGCAATAAAACTTGGGAGGTAGATTTCTTTTCCGGGCCTATAGACATTTCTGTGGTTATAGCATGGGAACATTTCAAGTGATCTGCGTGGGAGCAGCAGGTATCTAACAAGTTAGTAGTAGGAAACGTCAAAAGTTAAGCTATGAACCCTCTCTGGAAAAATTTAAAAGGTCTTCATGACAACATCAGCTGGGAAAGTGACTCGACTGAGGGCGGCTTCCGCAGCCTACGCCAACCTCGAAAGCAGAGGCTTTTCTCATGGCAAAGTCCACCCCAAGACCTGCTCCGAGGATGGATATTTATTCAGAGTTTATAAACATCTTTAAGTAATAAACACGGTAATAAATCGTAAGCTTTCAGAAGACAATCTGTTACTCTAGAGATATAATCAGAATATTGTTCAAAACGGTAAGTCTGCAGTTCATGGTTTGGGCTTTTCCTATTAACCATGAATGTATTAAAGCAGCCAATATTTAGGGGGCCATTGCATCACCTTCGCCTGGATTTTTCGAATGCTTCAAATAAATGAATCTAAATTATCCTCCCCCCCCCCCCCACCCCACCCCACCCCGACCCCATTTAGGCATCAAAAGAGGCTGCTTTACCAAGGTCAAATGAATGGGATTGTATACATATTACTCGATTCTCTTTTCTTCTCAGTAATTCCCGGTTCATAAGCAAAGATTCACGTTCAAAAATTCTCCCTTTTTAACATTCTTCTGGGGTTTCAACAAATGAGGTTTGAAGCGATAAAATACGTTTCTAGTCGTTCGAAAATTCCTCCTTAGATGGAATAGTAGTCAAAAAAGGGCACTAAAGAGATTTGAGGTGGAACCATGGTTCATCATCCAATAGGACTTCCTCTTGTTCTGTTTCAAAAACATCTGTAAAGGGTTTACCTGGAACTGTTCTTTGCCTGATGGAGTTCTGTTCCCCATATAGTCCTTGGAAGATCGGGGAAATTCGGAGTCGTTTTGTAGCAGGCGTTAGCGTTTCGAGTATCGGGATGGTCTCGTCCGTGCGTTCAGTAGGGGTGTTCGCGTCGTAGTTCGTCCTCAGGGTGTCTGTAGAAAGAATTCAAAAAGGAAGGGAATATTGCTTCTCCATTCTCGTTTGGATCTGCCTCATCTGGAAAAAGGAAACATTCTGTATCATACATCTGACTGTCTGGGCAGTGAAATGCCTGTCGTATGTTATGCCCAAGCTTCGTGCTAATTGCCAACAAGATGAAGCTTCAAATTTGTAATCTCTCCTTTGTTATATTTTCAAACCTCTCTGCCATTTCTACAGTCATTTTAAAGGAAATTCTGAGTTATGTTTACTTCACGGACACAGGCCCCCACTAGTACCACTCAACAGTATTGTAACCACTATTTCCTTCTTTTTAGAGCAATAACAATTTTGGTCAGAGAGGTTAGGGTAATTAATAGTGATCTCCGGATGCCTATTTGGAATTAGTATATTCATTCATACAACAAAGCAGAAATAATATACGAATTATCGTATATAAGTTAGGAATGCATGTTTCTTCCTATAGTATCCAACATATACATAAGGCTTTCATAACAGATGATTAGGAGGAGATCCTAGATATATATATAAATGGGAGATTACTTTAATGTATAAAGTCTTGTTTCCAATTGGAAAGCAGGACAGAATAAAACGAATATGTCCAAGGCGGCTTAAATAAAACCTTGGCCAGTTACCAGAGACGGCAGGAGTGTTCTCGTTTGGCTGCTACTTCTTCACTGCTCGTCCCTCAACCTTCAGCATACAGGTAAAGTGGGTCACGTGACGTGACTCGCCAACACTCAGTAGAGTAGTTGAACATAAAGGGGGGGGAGGAAAGGGGGGGTATAACCATCGAACATCACGGCTAACTATACACCGGCACACCGGGTGGCAGGCAGGTTACTATACCTCCAATTAAACTTATCATGGCCATGTTACATAAATCATAATTATTAATAAGAATTAGTCTTAATAATACAAGGACGTTCATTTCCAATTTAGCTATTAAAGGAAATAACCGCAATGTAATATTAAAGGAAGGTTAACCATAGGGGCATGACACCGGGCCATGGGGGTATTGACCACCAAAACCCTCTCCAGGTAAACTCCAGGTAAGGCGAAGCTTTAGTTGTGATTTAAGAAATATTTGGGGGGATGGAGGAATGGTAGTTTGGAATAGGGTAATATTCCACGGAGCGGAGAAGTGCCCATTTGCCTTCCTTGACATAGATCATGTATCTGGTTCATGTGGAGGGTGGGTTCAGTTTTTTAGATCCATCCGGAGGGGTGTTCACCACTGCTGAGGAAAATTTAAAGGGCTTCTGTGCAGCAGTTTGAATGGACTTGCCTGAGCATATTAACCCCAATTAGGATATTTCTTTCAGTAATATGATCTGTGATGCTTTGAATCTCAAAGGCGGCCTCCAGAGATACACCCATCGCCCGAAAGACACCCAAAGCCACTCCTGGGGAGACCAGAGAGGATCAGAGATCCCCAGATGATCCAGATTCCACAGCAAACTACACAACCACCAACAACCTCAATGGAATGAGATGGACCCTGGTACCCTTCCCCCTATCTAGGAACTAGCATGCCTGTGGGAAGAATCCCAAAGGCCAAAAAGAGGAAGGGAATGAGGGAGGGGCAGGGAGGAGAAGGAAAGGAAAAAGGAGGTATGGGGATAGATGGCGATAGGAAGGGAGGATTGGGGATAAATTAGGTTCGGTCTGAGGATGGAGGACAACAGGTATAATTCCTCAGACCAAGAGCTCTTCACCACATCAAGGAGCCCCTTGAAGAGTTGTGTATGGGGTAGATAATTATTATTTAATCAAAAAAGAAAGCGCTAAGCCACAAGGGCTATACAGCGCGCAGCGGTAGGGAAGGAAGCAAGGGAATTGGATGGCAGAAGGGAGGGGGATGATCAGCAGGTTTCAGAAAACAGCGGGGCAGGGGATAGAACGGGGGTTAGGGGTAGCAAGAGATTGAAGTAGAAAGGGCTGAAGGTATCAGAATTTGTGAGTAAGGTCAGTCGTTGTCAAAAAAGTCAATGAGAGGAGTCCGGATGAACTGGTGGTGGGTCCATCAGCGAGAAGGAAGGTAAAAGAGAGAGCAGCGGAGCGAAGACGACGGACAGAGGTAAATTCTGCGTGCTCGTTGATAAATGGCAGTCCAACAGATGAGGCTGACTGATAATGGAGCTTGGCATTCTCACAGAGAGGAGCAAGAGGCCTCTCCAATGAGTATCCATGAGTAAGACGAGTATGGGGCCATGCGAAGGATTTGGGAGGAGAGTAGTCTCCAACTCGACACTGGTGTAAAGAAGACGGCCAGTTAACCTATACTCAGTTTAATAGACTGAAGTTTGTTGCGCGCATAGTAGACCAACGTTGTTGACCAACGAGTATGATGGTGTGAAGATATTACAGCAAAATAGTCTGTAAATGGAATACCTCTATAAGACACTGGTAGGTCATGTACTGCATGACCGCGCAGCAGTGTCTGCCTGTTCATTGCCCTGTACGTCAACATGACCAGGGACCCAACAAAAAACAATATCTTTATGCTTGGTAAAGATGCGGCGTAGCCAAAGTTGGATACGGAGGACTAAGGGGTGAGGTGTATCAAATTTTTGTATAGCCTGTAAAGCACTAAGGGAGTCTGAGACAACCACAAAATGATGACACAGGCATAGTTGCAATACGGATAAGTGCTGTAAGGATGGCATATAATTCAGCAGTAAAAATACTAGCCGAAGATAGTAAATGCCCTTGTACGACGCTGTCCGGAAACACTGCTGCGAATCCTACGCTGTCAGAAGACTTAGAGCCATCTGTGTACACAGCAATGGCATGAGAATGAGAGTGAAAGTGGTCAAGAAAAAGAGAGCGGGAAGCGACCGTAGACAGTTGGGCTTTCGAGCAAGGGAGGGAGAAAGAACAGACTCGAACAGCTGGAACTTCCCAGGGGGGTAGGGAAAAGTGAGATGCTACATGTACATAGAAAGGTGGTAGTTGAAGAGAAGACAAGAGTGAATGAAGGCGAAGAGAGAAGGGACGGAGTAAACAGGGGCGGCGAACAAATAAAGAATGTCTACTAATATCAGTGACCATTCTATAAATGGAAGGATTGCGGAGATCATGAGAGCGTACATAGTAGCGCAGGCAATGGGCATCACGGCGATCGGGTAAGGATGGAACGTTCGCTTCTGCATAGAGGCTCTCGACAGGGGAAGAGCGAAAAGCACCAAGGCATAAACGTAATCCTTGGTGATGAATGGGGTTAAGGCAAGAGAAGAGTAGCAGGAGATGCCGCTGAATAGATCTGGTCACCATAATCAAGTTACGATAAAATAAGGGTGGAATGTAGGCGAAGGAGGGTTCGACGATCAGCTCCCCACGAAAGATGAGCAAGGGTTTTAAGAAGGTTCAGCCGGCTGTGACAAGTTGCCTTCAGAGAGGTAATGTGAGGTTTCCAGGATAACCTACGATCAAAGAGGAGGCCCAGAAACTTGACTGTATCACGTTCAGGGATACGGGAGCCATAGAGGTACAAAGGATGATCGGAGATGACAGAGCGCTAGGAAAAGGATTTGGGGGGTTTTAGTGCGGGAAAATTTAAACCCACTGGGGGCCCAATTGGAAAACGGTGATGATGTTGGGAGAAATTTAAAAGGGGGTGACATCCCCCTGACAGGCAATAGCGAAGTCATAACTAGATGATGCCAAATTTTTTGGGGAAGCTAGAGGCCAAATCATTAATAGAAGGAGAAAAAGTGTTGTGCTCAGAAACATCCCTGGGGGACACCTTCAGTTGGATAAAGCCCGGGGGAGAGCACATTTTAAACCCCAAACGGAAAATGCCTGTCATTTAAAAAGTTCTTAAGGAAGGTTTGGTAGATTGCCTCGAAGGCCTAAGGAGTGGGCTTGGGCTAAAATATTATACCTCCAAGTTGTGTCATATGCCTTCTCAAGGTCAAAAAATATGGCAATAACTGAGTGGTTATTCGCAAAGGCATTACGAACATACGTATCCAAGCGTAGTAAGGGGTCTATGGTAGAACTCCTACGAAAGCCATTTGACGAGTGGAGAGACTGTTGTGTGTCTCTAAATACCACACTAAACGTCTATTTACTAGGCGTTCCATTACTTTGCAAACTGCACTGGTAAGAGCAATGGGACGATAGTGGGAGGTTTCATGTCCCGTAGTGCCTGGTTTGCGGAAAGGGAGAACAATGGCGGATTTCCACAGCTGTGGAAGAACTCCTTGTGACCAAATAAGATTGTAAAGGCGTAATAGGACTGCAAGGGCTGACTGATGTAAATGTTGTAGCATACGAATATGAATGTCGTCGGGCCCAGCTGCCGATGATCGACAAGCTGAGAGTGTTGCCTCCAGTTCTTGAAGTGTAAAAGGCACATTATACTGTTCTTCTCTGAGAGAAAAAAGTCCAAGGGTGCTAACTCTCTGGCAGACTTTGAGGAAAGAAATGAGGGGCATAGATGGAGTCCCTGAGAAATACGGACCAGATGATTGCCAATTTCATTGGCAACATCTAGTGGGTTTGCTATATCAACACGGCAACCACGCAGAACAGGAGCCGGGTAGGAGAATATTTACCACTCAGTTTTCGTACTTTTTTCCAGACTGCACTCATAGAGGAAGCAGAGGTGATGGTGGAACAATAATCTCGCCAGCAAGTGCGTTTAGATCAGGTGACACGGAGCTGATCGCACGCTTCTGTTAAGAATAGAGTCGCCATGTGGTTCATTTCTTACGGTCCCTCATGCAGGATCTATAATACAATAATTATCCCAAAACAGCAGAGTTAATTTGGTTGTAGCAACCACCAAAGGGCAAACTGGAGTAACTCTGAAGCTCACCCCGATTCCCCTGGGCCTGTATTCCACTGTAATAATAGGCTGTTGGCAATGAAAGAGATTGAAACCGCAGGTAAGGGTTCATATGGACTAGAAGAGGTTTAGAAAAGTTCACATGCGGAGGCGTGAAATGTTCAATGCAGCGAAGGAAGTGCGCTGTGAGAAGGAGTTGCGCAGAGGGGCAGAGGAAGAGAAGGCGGAAGGTGGATCAGTGTCCATTGTGGATTGGTCTCTGCATATTAAGATGCTTCAAGGTTCGGAATTCAGAGTATGTCGTATGGGAGACAATATTGGAAGGAAGGGGATGAGAGATGAGTAAAGATTGGAATGTATGGACTGTACCAGGTATGGGGGGGCAAAAGGGTGGAGAACTGGTGAAGGTGGCAGGGGACAGAAGTGGCAGGAACTGGGAGGTGGCAAGAAGAGGTAAGAAACTTGGGAGGGAACAGGGGAGGAAGGTACATTACGAGGAGGAGGGTGAACCTCTGCACTTGTAACTGAGCCAGTGAGAGGGGAAGAACTAGGGACAGAGACAGGGAGGGTAAAATGAGGAGGTGGAAGATGGGTAGGAGGTGTTACCGGACCTTTTTTTGACTTTTGAGAAGTAGAGGGACGATTGGGAGGAGGTGTCGTACGAGGTCTCGTCGATACTGAGGCTTGTGAGAGAGAACTCGAAGAAGCGAGATTAGACTGAGGCATTGAAGTAGGGACGTCTGAGCCGAGGACAGCAAAAGGATTAGATACAGGAGTGATTATGGGAGAGGTAACCACAGAGGTGGGTGAAGATGGGATACCAGAAGTGGGGGGACGTTTTGAAACACGGGAATAAGAAACACGTGGGAGTCTCCCTTGGAGGCGGAGATGAGAAACTGCCATGGCATAAGGGAGACCGTCTGTCTCTTTGAGGTAACGGATTTCCCGCTCGTTTAAATAGACCTGACAACGGCGAGAGAACGAAGGGTGAGCCTCATGACAGTTAAGGCAAGAGGGAGATCGATTGCAAGACATATTAGAATGGTCATCGGCACCACAGACTGGGCATTCGGCGATAGATCTGCAGTATTTCGCTGGATGGCCAAATCGCCAGCAATTTCTACACTGTTGTGGTGTAGGGATCACCTTTCGAACTTGTAACCGATGTCCTGCTATATAAACTGAGGATGGGAGTTCTCGGCTGTCAAAAGTTAAATGAGCCACATTGCTAGGGTATTGTCTCCGCCCACGGGCACGAAGAACGTAAGTGTCTACCTTGAGGATTGGGAGATCTTGGAGTTCCAGCTGTTCTAGAATGTCAGTGCCACATGTCTGGAAATTTTGTTGAACTATGGTATGTGGTAGAATGATGGTACCACTACAAGAATTGAGGGAATGGTGTTTTTCAAGAGTGACAGGAACAGTATCGATATGGGAAAGACGAGAGAGCTCATGAGCCTGGGTAGCATTCTGTATGGTAATGATGTGCGTACCGCTCTTAAGAGCATGAAGAGAAATATCTTTACCAACATGGCGTAGGAGTGCCTTGCCAATACTATGGTCAGAAAGATAGGCAGTAGAGGAAGTTGGTCGTAAAGTGAAGAATTTAGTCCACTGTTCAGTCTGAAACCGAGCGTGGAAAGGTAGTGAAGGACGTGTCGATCGTTTCTGAGAAGAACGAGGTGGAGAAGTATCATCAGCAGGTAATTGTCGTTGGCGTTTAGGCGTGGGACCAGAGTTGGTCCGACGTGGAACGGGTCGGCGATTTGAAAATTGCCGCACCGTAGAGGGAGGCCGGAAGCATAGTCAGAGGAGAGCGAAGGTCCGATAAATCGAAGGAGTCAGTCGAGGCCTCAGTACCTGAAGCGGGTGAGGAAACAGCACCGGCAATAGGTACAGAGGCATGAGGAATGTCTGAAGAGTGGTCCAAAGACGAGGCGGGGTCAGAACGGGGTGCGGTATCAAGAAGGGGCCCGGGGGTACCAGGTTCATGGACTAGGGCTGCCATGGTTAGGTTACTTCTTTCTTTTTGTTTTTAAGAAAAAAAAGAAAGAAGAAAAGAAAATAAAAAGAAAAAAAAGAAAAAAAAAGGGGGGACCGGGGAGGGATAGGTCCTCGGAGGAATGAAAGTGCCAGAAATCTCCCTCCGCGCCCAAGAGGACCTCAGCACCGCAAGTAGCGCAGATGCAGCATGGAACCCGTGCCATACCCTACCCATCATGCTAGTAAACTAACAATCCGGGATAGCAACCTCACATCTGCCGAGCTACCTCGGTGGACAAAAGAGAGGGCGGCCGGATATCCGCCACAAAGCATACCTCCTTCGGCCACCACCCCTGGAATCCGAAAGGTGGCTTCCAGAGATACACTCGTCGCCCGAAAGACACCCAAAGCTACTCCGGGATACCGGAGAGGGATCGGGACATCCCAGGCGATCCAGATTCCACGGCAAACTACGCCACCGCTAAGAACCTCAACGGAATGGGATGGACCCCGGTATCCTTTCCCCTACCTAGGAACTAGCGTGCCTGTGGGAGAAATCCCAAAGGACAAAAAGAGGAAGGGCAAAAGGGAGGGGTGGGGAGGGGGAGGAGGAAAGGAAAAAGGGGAGGATGGGGAGGATGGGATAGGGGAGGGGAGATTGGGGGGTAATTAGGTTCGGTCTGAGGAAGAAGACCGATAGGTCTAATTCCTCAGACCAAGAGCCTCTTCACCACGCCAAGGAGCCCCCCTTGAAGAGTGTGGATAGAAACATTGGGCATGTTTCTTTACACTGGTTGTCTATGTTCACCCATCAGTAAGATGGGTACCTAGAAGTTAGTGGACTGGTGTGGGTTGCATCCTGGGCCAAGGCCCTAATTTGTGGGAAATGCTCAGCGTAACAAGAGGCTTTCTATATAGTAGAATGTCACTGATGCCAGCTAGGCCTGTATACCTTGTACATGTACTTGTAGTAAGCAAATATATTATTATTATTATTATTAGTAACATATTTCACTCTCAACACTGTTATGGTAAATTCATTTTATATATTCTGATGAGTTTATAACTAAAATATTACTTTAACATTCAACACTAACATATTTTATCTCCTGCATGTACTTTCATATGTGTCACAAGATTGCCTTTTTGACTAAAACATTTTAAACACTGTGAACATTGATATGGTTTATCTCCTGCATGTACTTTCATATGTGTCACAAGATTGCCTTTTTGACTAAAACATTTCAAACACTCCGAACATTGATATGGCTCATCTCCTGTATGTACTTTCATATGTGTCACAAGATTGCTTTTTTGACTAAAACATTTCAAACACTCTGAACATTGATATGGTTTATCTCCTGTATGCACTTTCATATGTGTCACAAGACTGTGTTTCACACTAAAACATTTCAGACACTCTGAACATTGATATGGTTTGTCTCCTGTATGTATTTTCACATGTGTCACAAGATTGCGTTTCACACTAAAACATTTCAGACACTCTGAACATTGATATGGTTTATCTCCTGTATGTACTCTCACATGTTTTACAAGATTGCTTTTTGCACTAAAACATTTAAGACACTTGAACATTGATCTGGTTTAAGTTTTTTATTTTTTCCCCCAATTTTTTTTTAAACAAGGGAAATTTCTTTTAAAATATTTTAGTATACAAAAATTGGTATAGTTAATTTTCCCTTTAAATGTACTCAAGTCTATTTAAAAGATGTTTTTTAACATTTTGGGGGGACTGAAAACACTTTTTCCCTTTTGTGAAATATTCCCATTTTAAAGATTTTTTAAGCAAATTTCCCTTTTTTAAAAGCACTAAAAAAGTTTATATTGTGCATTAAAACATTTATATAATTTTTTTTTTGTGTTTTTAAAAGGGGTAATATTTTTTTAGTTGGAACATGCGATCCCACTCAACATCACTTTTATTATTTTTTATCTTGTTTTTAAAGAGTTTTTTCTGAAAAATTATTAATTTCCCGTATATTTCCATGTATTTTTTATTAATTTTCCATGCTTTATTTAGATAAAATTTTCCCAATATCAAAATTTAAATTTTTTAAATTTAGGAAAAATTAGGTTTTTAAAAATTCAAAAGGGATAACAGATGTTGCCTTTCTTGTAGTAGGAAGATATAATGTCTGGCAAGAAAAATTGGTAATTTCCCAAAAAAATATTTTGCAATGGGAAAACATGAGTCAGTTTTAGTACAATATTCCACAATTAAAAAAAAAAATATACTAAACAAAAAATTTTTTTCCTATTATCACGTTTCACTAAACAAAATTCCCCATTTTAAAAAACACTTTCCCACTGTCAGTCCAATTATTACAGCTTAGAACCCGGGTGCAACCCCGTAGTACATAAAAAAATTTCTAGAAGTTTCAATCTTGAGGGGATAGTTTGGTAGCCCTACATATGGGAGAAGGGGTCTGGTGGTCAGTAATATAGCAAAAAAAAAAATCCTGCAGCACTCTGTGCAGGGAAAAAACTGGGGGACCGTGTTTTTTTTAAAACAGCAGGAAAAAAATTTCCGTCAGTCATCCAAGAAAAATAAAACTGGTGGGCTTAATATACTTCCAAAAAATGCACTGTTATTTTTTTATACCCTTTTTTACCCCCAATCCCCCCCAAAGTGGGTCCAAATAAAATTTAAATTTTTCCCAATTTTTTGGGGGAATAAAAATTAAATAGGGAAAGCAAGCATTTTAAAAAAGGGGCCCTTTGAGACTAAAAATTTAAACAGACACAATGTTATTTTAAGTGTAGGTATGATTGCATTGCTTATTCTGAAATCTATTTTGAAATTGGCCTTTTTAAATTTTTGTATAAAATTTGGGCCAAATTTACCAATTTCGGGTCACTTTATTAGGGGGAAAGGGAAAGGAGTTCTGTAAAAATTGTTTTGGGAGTTTCGTCGACTGGAACAATTAATTAATATTTTTTTAACAAAAAAGGGCACTAAACTGACGGGGAGTCATGCTGCGTTGGGGGGCAGAAAACAGTGCCGGAGTTTTATAAACAGTTTGGGTTTGGAGAGGAGACCCAGAGGGGGGGGAGAAAAGGGTAAAAGGGATGTTAGGGGCTATTTGTAAAAGGGTTCCTTTTGTAAAGCAGCTGCGGGGAAAAAGAAAAATTCGTGATATAAGTCAAAGGGGGCCCCATCTGAAAGAAAGGAAGAAAACAAAAGGTTGATAAGGCAGTGTTTTTGATGGAGAAAATTTCCTGTGAGTTTTGCTAGAAAAACCCGGAAAATTCCATGAGAAAGTGAAAAACCCGAATTAGGGGCCTGACAAGCCTCCCCCCCGAGAGGGACGGGGTATCTTTCCCCTGAGAAAACCCCATAGGTAAGGGGGAGTAGGGTCGACGTGAAGATGGGAGAGACAGTTCCTGAGAATGGAAAACATGTAAGAAGATGGCCAAAAACCCCAAAAATTGGTTTTATAGGGTGAAATTTGTTATTGTGCTGTTAAACCCCCACCTTTGCTCCCCCAAAAGCCATGAAAAGGGTAGGGGATGATGGTAAAATAACCCCTGAAGGGAATAATCTAAAAGGAAACCGATGATCATGCCCCTACAGACCATGCAGCAGCATCCACCTGTTCATTTCCTTGTACTTCAACGTTTTGCAGGGCCCCAAAAAAAAAGAAAGCCCTTGTTTTTACTTCTACACAGCGGGGAAGTTAAATATGAAGGCCCAAGGGGAAAAGGGAAAATTTAAATTGTTAAAGGGGGCTGTAAACCTTGGGGGGAACCCAAAATGATAAAAAAAACCCCAATGAAAAACATATAGGGAAATATGGGGGAAGCCTAAGGGGGATGACAAACTTGATGGTAAAAATACTTGCCGGGGTCAAAAAAAATTGCCCTGGAAAACATCAACGGGGAAACACCCCCCAAAAAACCCAACCCCGTCGAAGGTTAGAACCCCCTGTATAAACGGGGACAGCATGAACTTGAGCCCGGGAAAGTGATCAAAAAATAAGAGAGTGGGGAAACATCTTGGGTAGAAGATCTTTGACACACAGAGTAGGGGAGAACAGACCCCAAACCTTTGGGAAAACCTCCCAAGGGGGAAAAAGGGAAAAAAGACAGATGTTTTATGAACATACAAGGGAGACAAGTGGAGGAAGACCTGAGTGAGAAAAGACTGGGGAAAACAGAGGGATTAAGCAGGGGTCCCCGTTCAATTAAGGGGTTTTCTACAAAAGTCTGAGAAAAACCTATACATAAAAGGAAACCCCGAAGGTCATGGGTGGACAAAGAAATAAAGCAATGAGTATGATGAAATTGGCAAAGGAAAGAACATTCATATCGCTTTGGGGGATTTCAAAAAAAAAAGGGAATGAATAAAAGGAAAAAGGGCTTTAAAATGATAAATGGATTTTAACTTAGAAAAAATTGCAGAATAGACTTGGTTCCCAAAAACCCAGCTTTGACAAGATTAGGCAAAATTTAAAAGTGGGGGTTTGGGGAAAACCAGAATCTGTAGATAAATGGTTCAGAAAAACTGACCATTGATAAATTAGACACTTTGTGAAATTCTTGGGTACTTTTATGGCGGAGATCTGCTCCCCCAAAAAAGGTGAAACAATTTTAAGGGGGGATAAACCCAACCATGGCAAGCTGCTTCAAAGGGGGAAATGTGAGGTTTCCATGTAAACCCCGCGATTGAATAAAAAGGGCCCAAAAAAACTTAACCTATCCCCATTTGGGAAAACGTGATCCGTGCAAATACAATAGAAAAATTTGGGAAAGGGAACTAGTGAAGGTAAAAAAAAGGGGTTTTATACACTAGAAAAAATTAAATCCTTGAAGGGGGGCTACAAAGAGGTGACAGTAAAGCACCTGTGTAATCTAGGGTTTAAATTTCACCCACATGAAGAAAAAACCCAAATAGGGAGGGAAGAAGGGAAGGTAGGTCATTTATACCAAGAAAAAAAGGGGGCAGTGCAAAGTACCAAACTTGTGGGAAACTCCTTCCCCTGAACAAAGTCAGGGGAAAATGAGGTCCCCAACACGACAAAAAAAAATGTTTTTAGATAAAAAAAGCACAAAAAAGCTTGGTAGATTAATGGGAGGCTAAGGAGGGGCCCCTGGTTAGATGTTATCCCTTTAAAGGTGTTTGGTTGGAGTATTTTTTTGCAAAAAATTTTTGTAAATAAGTATCTAAGTGGAGAAAGGGTTTTCAAATTGGGCCCGGGGCCCCTTTGAAAAAACCCACAAGTGGTCTAAAAATATCAACCCAAACATCTTTTCCCCATTTTTTCCCATCGCCTTGCGGTAAAATGGTCAGAGAAAAGGGCCCAAAAATGGAGAGGTATCAACCCTGAAGTGCCTAGTTTCCCAAAAACAGTGTAAAATTTGGAAAGTTTTCCCATTGTTGATGAAGAATCCCTCACACCCAAAAACAAGATTGAAAAGATGAAAAAAAGGTTTGTAAGGGGCCTGTAAAAATAAAGATGTTTGTAGATACGGATTTGAATATCTCAGCCCCGTTTCCCATGACCAGCAAGGGGAAAAAGTCGGCCCCTAGTTTAAAAAAAGGTAAAAGGTACATTTTTTGGCCCCACCCATTAGAAGAAAAAACCCAAGGGAAAAACCTGCTCCTTGGCGACTTTGAATCAAGAAATGAGGGACAGGGGGAACCCCTTGGGAGCACAAAAAGCCCAGTTCTTGTTTCCATGGAAACTTAAAGGGGGTTCCACAACACTAAACCAGCAACCTAAAAAACCCCCCCCCCCGGAGGGGGGCCCCTGGGGGGTGAAATTGTCATACAATTTCCCAACCCCTTTCCCTTCCCAAACCGCCTTAATAGGAGAAGTCGAGGAAAAAGGTTTTAAAAACTTAGTTTTCCCAAAAAAGTGCTTTTTGGGCTTCACGTATGAATGCCAAGAAAAACTCCCCTTTCCCCATTTAAAAATTTCCAAAAAGGACAACCCGCTATCCAATTATTTTTGAAAAACAGCCCCTCCCACCCTGTTTCAAATGCTTTGCGGGGACACCTGGAGACCCCCCTAGGCACACTTTTTGAGAAGGTCTCCCTGGGGTATGAGGAATGGAACTTGCCCTGCAGTCAAAAAAAAGGTGAAAATGGTGCACCAGCTCCAATAGAGGAAAAAGAAGTGGTAAGATGAGGGGGGGGGGGAAATAAGCCCCCAAATCATTGTAAAAAATTTTTAAATGGTGGAAAACGGGGGTGGGCGGGGAATACAAGGGGGGAAGAAAGAATAATGGGAAAGTGTTCATGTCAGGGAAAATTGGGAGAAATACCAAGCATAATCAAGGGACGAGGGCAGGGGAAAAAGAAAGGGAGAAACACTGAGTGTGAGTCAAAAGGGAGTGGAGTCTCAAAAAAAAAAAAATGAAGAGGTTTTGAGAAGTAAAATTATCCCCAAATTTGATCACCATGAGAGTCATGTGGGAAGCCCCCCAAAAAGATGATAATTTAAAAAATCACTTAATAACAAATTGGGCGTGACAGAGAAGAGATCAAGAATGCAAATCAGGATACAGAATGCACGGGAGAGGAAAAAATGTATACCACCCATGTAGATAAAATTTTTTGGAAAGGGAGTATAATGCAAGCAGGGGAACAAAAGGCCCGTTTAAACGGTTTACCAATATACACAAGTGGCACCCTCATTAAAAATTTCATCGGAAAGGGTTCAGAAGAAAAGCAACAGCACCCTACCCCCCAAAAAGAGGGTGGATAAAATAAGAACATAAGAAGAAGGAACACTGCAGCAGGCCTAGACCCCTGAGAAGCGGTCCATGTTCTCCCCTCTGGTTATCCCCGGGACCCCCCCTAGTCAAGGGCACCCTTCCCCCTTAAGGGAAAAAAAAAACACGGCATCAGACTAGTAGCACAAAAGGAAGGTTCCCCCTCAACCCCCCCCAAACCATAACTCCTTTTATTTTTATGATATATTTGAAAAGGTTTTTTGGAAACCCCTTGCCCGGCGGCCCTGTTGGGCCCAAAAACTAAAAAGGCCCCCCCGGGGCCCCCTTTACCCCAATTCATCCCAAAATCCCCCTTTAATTTGCCCAAACCCCAAATTTTCCCCGCCCCACCCCAAAAAAAATAAGCCCCTTGGGGTGCAAATCCCCCTCAAAAACCAACCCCGCCCCCCCATGTAATTTCCTTTCCTAAAACTGAAACTACCCCAAAAAACCCCAGCCCCAATAACCCCAATAGGTAGAATGTTTTCCCTCTTCAACTACCCTTTTTCCAAAACCCCTTCTTTCCTATTCCTTTTTAAATCTAAACTTATTAATTTAAACCCTTTCTTGCGGGTTCTTCTTGGAGGATTTCCTCAAGACCATTTTAATATCCCCCTTTTTTTAAAACCCATCTTCCACTTTACACTTCGATCAGGTCTCCCCTCCCTTTTCGTTTACAAGTGAATGTAACTTTAAAAGTCTTTAAACTTTCTTTTATAAGGGGGAAGATTTTTAATGCTTGTATTAATTTTTGTCATCCTACACTGAAAGTTTTCTAAAAGGGAAATTTGTGTTTCCCTTTTGTTTAAAATGGGGACCGAATTGAGCTGATAAAACTGGTGAGGCCTTATAATTTATGTTAAAACTGCATAGACCTCTTTGGGCTTCTGTTGATTACATTCTTGATATAAAATTTTTCCCCGTAAACTATTTGCCTTATTATGTACGCTTAGGAAATTTCCCGTTTATAAATTTGGGCACTGTGCAACTTTGGGGATCTTTATTTAGGAAACTTTCGCCACCAGTGGCTTCATCAGTCCATACGTAGGAGAAATTTAAAACAAAGGGGAGAATGAGGGAATCAGTCCCAACCCCTTTAGTTTGATGTGTTCAGTCCCTAAAACTTTAGGAGAAAACGGCATATGAGCGGGAGAAGGGGCTTTTAAAAAGTTTGGCAGGGGAGGTTTTTTAGCAGTCATGGGTTTTGGGGTTACATTTGTTCAATGTGGGTAGGTAGCCCCCAAGGGAAATTTGGCAAAGGGAAAGAATTTTCCCAAGTATTTGGGTCCCCAAAATGAAAACCACGTGTGGCGACATTTTCGGTTTTCTGAAAACCCTCCTCTACAAAGGGGATTTCTGTCTTGGTTAAAGGGTTTCTGTTACCCTAAAAACCCCCCAAATCCTTTTTGAAATCTGTTTTGGCTAAATTCTGCATTATTTAAAAATTATAAGTTTCTAGGGTTATGGACACTCCCGGGGCTTCAGAACCCTTTCATTTTTCTACATTGAAATTTCATCTGCCACTTTTTGACAAGAGTAGGTTTGTTTAAACCTCCCAAGTTCCCCAACATCTACGTTTAAATCAATTATCCTACCTATCTTGTTTTTTCGGCCCAATTTTCTCTATCCTAGAAAATTCCCTTTACAAATCATTGATATATATTTTAAAAAAAACAACGGGGCCCAAAAAATGTCCCTGTTTGGGAAAGCCACTTTTTACTGATCCCCCCTCGGATTTAACCCCCCTTTATTTGGGCACTCTCTGCTTCCTGTCTGTGAGCCATGATTCGAAACACGAAAAGCACCCCTTTTCCCCCAAAGCCATGAGCTGCTCTTTCTTCAACAGTCCTTTTGGTTTTGGGAAATATCAAATGCCTTAATAAATTAATTTTAAAAAATATCAAAAATTTTTATCGTGGTCAACAGCCTAAAAAACTTTTCTGAAAAAGTTAATAAATTATTTAGACAGACCCGGGCCCCTTGTGAATCCATGTGGGGTATATTAACAACTATGCTTATCGAGATGGTTTTTATAAAACTCAGCTATAAATTGGGCCTAGTAATTTGCCTACAATTGAGGTTCAGGCTTTTTTGGGCGGTAATTTTGGGCGGTTTAAAGACTTGTCCCCTTTTAAAAAAAGGAATTCATTTAGCCAAACTTCCACATATCAGGGCCCCTAAACCTGTTTGAAAAGATAAATAAAAATATTGTTAAAGGTTTTCCCGGGGTTCCATTTTGCAATTTTCCTTTAGAAATCTTGAAAAAAAACCCCTAAAGGGCCCCGGGGATCTATTTTTTTCTTTAGTCTGTCTATCTGCTTCACAACCATTTCACTAGTGGGCTGTGAGGGTTTCATATTTATCTTCCCTTTTGGGCCCCCTATAAAAAAATTTTTTTTCGGAATTTTTTATTAGTGTCTTCCTTTTTAAAAAAACCCGGGGAAAATAATTATTTAAAATCGAGCACATTTCATTTTCTTTGTCAGTAAGATGCCCATAAATTATTTTTAAGGGGACCCCTTTTTTTCTCGCTTTTGTTTATATACCCGGAAAAAAAACTTTTTGGGTTGTTTTTTGAATCCCTAGCAAATTTTAAATTTTATTGTCCCTTTTTGGGTTTTCTTATCCCCTTTTTAATGGGCCCCCTTTAAAGTAAAAATTTCTGATTCATAAGATGACCCTGCCCCCTTTTGATACGCCCATAAATTCCCTTTTTTATGCCCCAGTAGATAATTTTAGGGGCCTTTTTATTATCCATTTTGGGTCTTTTTTTATTTGATCTTTAAATTTTTTTATAAGGGAAAAAACGTTCTTTTTAGCAGCATGTTTGTGTTCAGAAAACGGGCATATTGATTGTCTCTTTGTTACCCCCGTCAGGGAGATGTTTAGGTTCTCTTTAAACCCCTGTAATTGCTAAACGAAAATCTGGGGACTGTTACTGGTTATCCCTACTTTCATACTTCCATTAATTTAAATGAATTGATTTTTGGTACTTGCACCCGTTCCCTGAAAATTCTAAATTTTTTAAAAAGGGGGTTATTGTTTGCCCGAAAAAATTAAGTCAGCAGGTTTTCCCCCTTTTAGGGTTTTGTCACAAAATGTTTAAAAAACAATCCCGAACTACTCTAAGAAGTCGTAATGATTTAAATTCCCAGTCAAGAAATTCCCAAACAATATGACTAAAATTAAAGTCTCCTAGAATTACTACATTTTTGTGCCTTGTGGCCCTAACAATTTCCTTTCCCCTAGTGTCTCCCGGGGCCCATCTAAATTTGGGGGACGGGGATATTTACACCCAAAGGGTTTTTTTTCATGGCCCCCCCTGAAATTTCCCATCCAAACAGGGCTCTGTATTTTGTTACTTCGACTTAATAACCCCTTTTTATTTCAAAACCCGTTCAAGCGATCTCCCGGCTTTAAAAATGGGCCAAAACCCCCCCCCCTTTCCGATACTTCTATTATTGGAAAAATTTAAAAACCCCGAATGTGACATTTTGGGGGGATTCCCCACTTTTTGAAATTTAAAAAACCCTTCAGTAATGGCAAATACATCTATGTTTCTGCACTAGCAAAAAAAAATTCAACTCGTCAAACTTATTCCTAGCAAATGCGGGCATTTGTTTTTAAAAAATACTTAAAGACCCTCCTCTCTCTTTACCCCCCCTGCTCCCTTTTGTTATTCCACTAAACCTAATTTCTGTCCTTGTCAATTAGTGCCCCTGGCTTTCCAAAATCCACCTCATTTTGCCTATTACTAGCTTCTAGTACTCAATTACTCCCCGAGACTTCACAGTTTTCCCGCAAAAAACCCCTACCCCTAAATATTCCTAGTTTAAATACCTAACAAACTCCCTTTTAAATGGGGGTTTGGGCCCCCGCTCCCCCCCCCCACCAAAATAAGTGAAACCCCCTCCTGGCCCTACATGTCATTTCTGCCATTTGGAAAAGGTCCCAGTTGTCAATGATGTTAACCCCTTTTTCCTTACAGTATTTGTCCAGGGCCCGCCCAAATTTTAACCCTTTTTTGGGCAACCCTTAATTTTCCCAAATCCTCTCCCTTTGGGAAAAAAGCCACATATGACAGGTTTTTCCCCCCTTTCCCCCTAATTATCCTTTTATTGCTGACCTATACCTGCAAATTTAGGTTTCCCCATCATGTCTGCCAAAAATCGTTGCCCCCAGCCTGAGACGTTAAAAGGTTTTCTCCCATTACCTCTCATGATGTTTATCCCGCCCGGTAACAATATTTATCCCGGGTCCAGGAAAAAAACACTCTCTGCCTCCCACTCCTGTCCTTCAAGCAGAATGCCCTATCCCGTCCAATCTGGTATCCCCCAAAAACAACAATGTTTTTACCTTCCCTTGGCGTTTTCCGTCGTTTTATGCTTCGAGTAGTCGACTCACATTTTGCCCAAAGGGAGCATTACACCACTTTTAGAATTCGTTTAAGACGTTCTCATGGCCCCGTTGGGGGTTTTTAGGGGGTGTCTCACTCAGTCTGCCAATTTCCCTTTTTTGGTGCTCGTTGTGGCTTCCCCAAAAGAAAATCACAATTTGGGCGGGTTAGCCCCCGAGAAGGGGGTTTGGAAAATTTCCCGGTAGTTTTTGGTTTATCTTTTTTTCTTGGGCCCCTCCAACCGTTTTCTTGATCTTTTACTTGGTTTTCCCTGTTTCCCGGCCCCCTGGGCCAAGTCCCCTCTTAACCTGGGGGGCTCCCCAAAAGAAGGAAAACTACGAATCCCCTTGTTCTCCTCCGTAATCGCGTATCTCCATCTTTAGAACTCTGAGCTCTTCTCTCAGCTGTGGTAAAGTTGCTCAAGAGAGGGCATCCTGGTTCAGATTCACAGAGAGCACACAAACAGGTCTTTACAGAGCTAAGTACACGTCACCTTCTTGCTGTCCAAACTGAAGCGGCAATACATGAGTTTAGAGACAGGTGAGATAGAGCAAGTAGAGATCAGGGAGACTATGGAGGGAACAAAAGAGGTCTGAGAGGGAAAGGGAGTAGGATCCTGGAGAAATGTGCCAACAAAGAGAGAAAAGTCATGCAGTGGAACAGGAAAGGAAGGGGGGATGGGCAAGAAGTCTGGGGGGAACAGAAGAAGTGACCACAAAAATGGTGATTGAACCTCAACCTTCATGTGAGAGTTAGAAACAGGTTGAGAACTGAGCACTGGAGAAATGCAAAGATACTTAAGAGACAGGTCCAGCTTGACAGGTGATAGGTTCAGCTTGACAGGTGATAGGTTAAGCTTGACAGGTGATAGGTTCAGCTTGACAGGTGATAGGTTCAGCTAGACAGGTGATAGGTTAAGCTTGACAGGTGATATGTTCAGCTTGACAGGAGACAGGTTCAGCTTGACAGGTGACAGGTTCAGCTTGACAGGTGACAGTTTCAGCTTGACAGGTGACATGTTCAGCTTGACAGGTAAAAGGTTCAGCTTGACAGGTGATAGGTTCAGCTTGACAGGTTATAGGTTCAGCATGACAGGTGATAGGTTCAGCTTGATAGGTGATAGGTTCAGCTTGACAGGAGATAGGTTCAGCTTGATAGGTGATAGGTTCAGCTTGACAGGTGACAGGTTCAGCTTGACAGGTGAAAGGGTCAGCTTGACAGGTGATAGGTTCAGCTTGACAGGTGATAGGTTCAGCTTGACAGGTGATACATTCAGTTTAACAGGTGATAGGTTCAGCTTGACAGGTGACAGGTTCAGCTTGACAGGTGACAGGTTCAGCTTGACAGGTGAAAGTTTCAGCTTGACAGGTGAGAGGTTCAGCTTGACAGGTGAGAGGTTCAGCTTGACAGGTGACATGTTCAGTTTGACAGGTAAAAGGTTCAGCTTGACAGGTGATAGGTTCAGCTTGACAGGTTATAGGTTCAGCATGACAGGTGATAGGTTCAGCTTGATAGGTGATAGGTTCAGCTTGACAGGAGATAGGTTCAGCTTGACAGGTGATAGGTTCAGCTTGACAGGTGATAGGTTCAGCTTGACAGGTGATAGGTTCAGCTTGACAGGTGATAGGTTCTGCTTCACAGGTGATAGGTTCTGCTTGACAGGCGATAGGTTCTGCTTGACAGGCGATAGGTTCAGCTTGACAAGTGATAGGTTTAGCTTGACAGGAGACAGGTTCAGCTTGACAGGTGATAGGTTCAGCTTGATAGGTGATACATTCAGCTTGAGAGGTGATAGGTTCAGCTTGACAGGTGATAGGTTCAGCTTACATGTGATAGGTTAAGCTTGACATGTGATAGGTTCAGCTTGACAGGTGATAGGTTCAGTTTGACAGGTGATAGGTTCAGCTTGACAGGTGATAGGTTCAGCTTGACAGGTGATAGGTTCAGCTTGACAGGTGATAGGTTCAGCTTGACAGGTGATAGGTTCAGCTTGACAGGTGATAGGTGCAGCTTGACAGATGATAGGTTAAGCTTGACAGGTGATACGTTCAGCTTCACAGGTGATAGGTTCAGCTTCACAGGTTATAGGTTCAGCTTCACAGGTGATACTTTCAGCTTCACAGGTGATATGTTCAGCTTCACAGGTGATAGGTACAGCTTCACTGGTGATAGGTTCAGCTTCACAGGTGATAGGTTCAGCTTGACAGGAGATAGGTTCAGCTTGACAGGTGATAGATTCAGCTTCACAGGTGATAGGTTCATCTTCACATGTGATAGGTTCAGCTTGACAGGTGATAGGTTCAGCTTGACAGGTGATAGATTCAGCTTCACAGGTGATAGGTTCAGCTTCACAGGTGATAGGTACAGCTCCACTGGTGATAGGTTCAGCTTCACAGGTGATAGGTTCAGCTTCACTGGTGATAGGTTCAGCTTGACAGGTGATAGATTCAGCTTCACAGGTGATAGGTTCAGCTTCACAGGTGATAGGTACAGCTCCACTGGTGATAGGTTCAGCTTCACAGGTGATAGGTTCAGCTTCACTGGTGATAGGTTCAGCTTCACATGTGATAGGTTGAGATTCACAGGTGATAGGTTCAGCTTCACAGGTGATAGGTTCAGCTTCACAGGTGATAGGTACAGCTTCACAGGTGATAGGTACAGCTTCACATGTGATAGGTTGAGATTCACAGGTGATAGATTCAGCTTCACAGGTGATAGGTTCAGCTTCACAGGTGATAGGTTCAGCTTGACAGGTGATAGGTTCAGCTTGACAGGTAAAAGGTTCAGCTTGACAGGTGATAGGTTTAGCTTGACAGGTTATAGGTTCAGCATGACAGGTGATAGGTTCAGCTTGATAGGTGATAGGTTCAGCTTGACAGGAGATAGGTTCAGCTTGACAGGAGATAGGTTCAGCTTGACAGGTGATAGGTTCAGCTTGACATGTGATAGGTTCAGCTTGACAGGTGATAGGTTCAGCTTGACATGTGATAGGTTCAGCTTGACAGGTGATAGGTTCAGCTTGACAGGTGATAGGTTCAGCTTCACAGGTGATAGGCTCAGCTTGACAGGTGATACCTGGAGTTTATCTGGAGTTCCGGGGGTCAATGTCCCGGCGGCCCGGTCTGTGACCAGGCCTCCTTGTGAATCAGACCCTAATCAACCAGGCTGTTACTGCTGGCTGCATGCAAACCAACGTACGAGCCACAGCCCAGCTGGTCAGGTACCGACTTCAGTTGCTTGTCCAGGCCATGTTGGCAACATGTACAATGACAATGTCATGTCCCATTAAAGTAAACTAACTGCACAACTGTGCTCAGTTGACTGGCCTACAGAATTTTCCAATGTCGCTGGTATCGATGAATGGGTAGAGATTTTTCTAAAAAACTTAAACGGATCATGAAAAGAGATTAAGTTGCCCATGGCTTACTAACAGCAGCGTAAGATCCATCAATGTGAAACATCAACATTAGAAAGAAATTAGAAGGGGCTTAATAAGTTTGGTTGAGAGGAATTACAGTTTTGATTATTAACCTAAATCTCGTTATGCAAAATGTGCCAAAATATATAGTGTTTAATATAATACAGTAACTTGTTAATCAATTACTTGTTAATTCAGTTGCTGCTAAACCACTAACTACCTCTGTTATAATATGAAAATGATGTTCAATTTGAACCATGATATGAATAACAAAACAAAAAGCAATACTGTGACTGGAACAATACACATATAACAAATAGTATTAAGTAGTCTGTTAAGCATTAGGTTTAGTCTGTCCAAAATGCCCCAGCATGATAATGACTTTCTTTGTACTTAGCAAATCAAAATTGTAATTACACATTATAAACTATGCAAAGAAATAAAATCCTTAATCCTTCATCCTTAAGGCAGACACAATGAAGAATTAACATATGAGATGATTACAGATACTAAGAGTAAGAATATATTTTTTTTATTAATATTAACAGGGGCCTGTCATCCAATTAATTGTTGCTTTTTTGTTTACCGTCAGATTTCCTTCAGTTTTGGTGCACAAGACGAAGTGTTTTCTCTAGTTCTTATAAATATTTATCAAAAAATTACCTCAAACAACAACTGAGAAAAGACTGGAAAAGGACTGTTTTACAGAAAATGCCCTTTAGCAGGAAGGTGATCCTACATGGGACGACGTAAGGTTGTTTGGACACTTGGTGCCCAGAGAACATTGCTAATACTAATTTTCCCCGAGACCTTTCCTCTAAATAACTTTTCTTTATTTCACAAAAAAATAAAGTTTGTTAGTTTTTGGAATGTTGAAAAAAATCTGCCCTTTACTCCCACATAAACCCCAAAGTATTTGGAATATTTCCAAAATTCCCTCAAAAATAATTAGTGAAATCATTATTTTACCTTTTCTGTGAATATTATTCTGCTTAACTAAGTAATAAAGGCGTACCTTAGCGAAATAAGTGAATAAGGTACATCCGAGATATTGGCCTGGAATGCCGGCCGGCCCGCCGTCTTGAAAAAAAAAATCGCGAGAATCGCGTTTATTTCGGTGTACCCACAGGGAGGTGTGCTCAGTCCCACACTGTTCAATATTCTAATTAATGCATTACTTAATGCTATGCCTAGTCAGCCCCATCATTATGTGATTAGTTTTGCTGATGATATAATGATTCACACCACCGGATTCTCCAACACCCAAAACATTCTTAATCATGTACTAGCCTCGTGTCAGGACCTGGGGTTGATAATCTCTACTGATAAAACAAAGATACTCAATAGGCGTCCTCCTCGACAGAGAGGCACAGTTCGTCAGTCCAATAGCATGATGGGTCTCTTCTAGAATATGTAAGCAGATACAGGCATCTAGGCTTTGAGGTTCCACCACTTGGACCTGTTGTAACAAGACTTTGTCGCCAATACAAAGAAAGGCTGAGAGCACTTAGAGTTGTGGCAGGGCTTCACCCCAGGTATGGTGCTAATGTTAAAATTGTGAAAATGATGTATCTTGCTTATATTAGATCATTGGTTGATTATGCTGCGCCACTACTTGCTCTTGTGTCTGACTGGAAGCTTGGAGGGCTGGAAAAACTGCAGAACGAAGCAATGAGGATCATCCTAGGATGCCCTCGTACTGCCAAAATTTTAAATATGCAAAAAGAATTTGATATTCCAAGCATCAGAGATCGTGTTACTGAAAGAAATATCCTAATTGGGGTTAATATGTTCAGACAAGCTCATTCAAACCCCTGCACAGAAGCCCTCCAAACTTTCCTCAGCACTGGTGAACACTCCTCCAGATGGATCGAAAAAACTGGAACCGACCTCCGCATGAATCAGATACATGATCTATGTCAAGTAAGGCAACAGCAGCACTTCTCTGCTCCATGGAATATTACCCCATTCCAAACTACCATTCCTCCATTTCCCCCCCAAACTACTTCTTAAATCACAACCAAAACTTCGCCTTGAAGCCAAACATGATGCCTTAAGCTGTACTGATAACTTAGTCACACAGCATACACTCTCGCAAATTATTTACGTTGATGGTTCTGTTCACCAGTCCACTGGTGCAGCTGGTAGTGCTGCTGTTGTCGTACAGAGTGATGGTTCTCTTACAGAATTTGGAGCTCGCATCAATAATTGGGCCTCTACCCTTCAGACAGAACTGTTTGCCATACTCCTTGCAGTGAAATGCATCTATGTATCTAAGATTGACAGTTTAATTGTAACTGATTCTCTGTCATCCATAAATGTTCTCAACTCATTAAGCATAAATTGCGGAATGCTTGTGTCAGAAGCCAGACACAGGTATGGTAAGATTGTGGACAGTGGAGTCAGAGTGCACATGCTGTGGATTCCATCTCACATTGGTCTTCAGATGCATGATAGAACTGATAAATTGGCTAAGCTGTATGCTTTCAAAGAGGGAGTAGATTGCAATCTTGGCTTGTCAGGTAGTAGTTTGAGAACAATAATACGAAAAGAGCTTCAACTGAATTTTATTGACATAAGACTCAGGGAGATTGACACCAGTGAGTCCATCTATCATCATTCTATCATGCAGGAGGAGCCACATGTCTATGGTGCATCCAACAAAATAAGCTGACTCTTGGATGTCACTACTGCCCGGCTCCGGCTGGGTTACAAGTATCTTTGGCAGGTTAAATCACCACCACCAGATGTAGACCAAACGAAATGTAAACTTTGCCAGATGGACTATTGTCACACCCTGCGTCATTATGTACTGGAGTGTGATAAAATTAATGAATTTAGAAACAACTCACTCAGAAGTGTTCAAGAAATGGCAAAGTATTTTATCCACATGGTATATTACAGACCATTCTGGAGAAATACCCCGACTTTGATAGCTGTAAATAAAGCATTACCACATATGTGCATGTGTGTGTGGTGTGTGTGTGTGTGAGTGGTGTGTGTGTGGTGTGTGTGTGTGTGTATGTGTGTGCACTCACCTAGTTGAGATTGCAGGGTCGAGTCCAAGCTGTGTGTGTGTGGTGTTGTGTGTGTGTGGTGGTGTTGTGTGTGTGTTTTGTGTGTGTGTGTGTGTGTTTGTGTGTGTGAGTGTGGTGTTTGTGTGGTGTGTGGTTTTGTGTGGTGATGTGATGGTTGTGTGTGTGTGTGTGTGTATGGTGTGTGGGGTGTTTTTAT
>NC_069429.1:41106768-41138848 GCF_026875155.1 Cherax quadricarinatus | reverse complement strand
GGAGGTAAAATTTTTTAGCCCAAGCCACCCCTTTTTGGGCCTTCGAGGCAATCTACCATCCTTCCTTAAGAACTTTTTAACTGACAGGCATTTCCGTGTTCGGGTTAATAATGTGCTCTCCCCGGCCTTTATCCAAGCTGAAGGTGTCCCCCTGGGATGTGTTCTGAGCACAACACTTTTTCTCCTTGCTATTAATGATTTGGCCTCTAGTCTTCCATCAAATATTTGGTCATCACTCTATGTTGATGACTTTGCTATTGCCTGTGCAGGCGCTGACTGTCACCTCCTTACAGTTTCTCTCCAACATGCAGTCGACCGTGTTTCCAATTGGGCCACCACACGTGGGTTTAAATTTTCCAGCACTAAAACCCACCAAATCACTTTCACTAGACGCTCTGTCATCTCCGATCATCCTTTGTACCTCTATGGCTCCCGTATCCCTGAACGTGATACAGTCAAGTTTCTGGGCCTCCTCTTTGATCGTAGGTTATCCTCGAAACCTCACATTACCTCTCTGAAGGCAACTTGTCACAGCCGGCTGAACCTTCTTAAAACCCTTGCTCATCTTTCGTGGGGAGCTGATCGTCGAACCCTCCTTCGCCTACATTCCACCCTTATTTTATCGAAACTTGTTTTATGGTGACCAGATCTATTCAGCGGCATCTCCTGCTACTCTCTCTAGCCTTAACCCATTCATCACCAAGGATTACGTTTATGCCTTGGTGCTTTTCACTCTTCCCCTGTCGAGAGCCTCTATGCAGAAGCGAACGTTCCATCCTTACCCAATCGCCGTGATGCCCATTGCCTGCGCTACTATGTACGCTCTCATGATCTCCGCAATCCTTCATTTATAGAATGGTCACTGATATTAGTAGACATTCTTTATTTGTTCGCCGCCCCTGTTTACTCCGTCCCTTCTCTCTTCACCTTCATTCGCTCTTGTCTTCTCTTCAACTACCACCTTTCTATGTACATGTAGCATCTCACTTTTCCCTACCCCCTGGGAATTTCCCAGCTGTTCGAGTCTGTTCTTTCTCCCTCCCTTGCTCAAAACCCCAAAACTGTCTACGGTCGCTTCCCGCTCTCTTTTTTTTGACCACTTTCACTCTCATTCTCATGCCATTGCTGTGTACACAGATGGCTCTAAGTCTTCTGACGGCGTAGGATTCGCAGCAGTGTTTCCGGACAGCGTCGTACAAAGGGGATTTACTATCTTCGGCTAGTATTTTTACTGCTGAATTATATGCCATCCTTACAGCACTTATCCGTATTGCAACTATGCCTGTGTCATCATTTGTGGTTGTCTCAGACTCCCTTAGTGCTTTACAGGCTATACAAAAATTTGATACACCTCACCCCTTAGTCCTCCGTATCCAACTTTGGCTACGCCGCATCTTTACCAAGCATAAAGATATTGTTTTATGTTGGGTCCCTGGTCATGTTGACGTACAGGGCAATGAACAGGCAGACACTGCTGCGCGGTCAGCAGTACATGACCTACCAGTTTCTTATAGAGGTATTCCATTTACGGACTATTTTGCTGTAATATCTTCCCACCTTCATACTCGTTGGCAACAACATTGGTCTACTATGCTCGGCAACAAACTTCAGTCTATTAAACCGAGTATAGGTTACTGGCCGTCTTCTTATCACCAGTGTCGAGGTTGGGAGACTACTCTCTCCCGTCTTCGCATTGGCCATACTCGTCTTACTCATGGATATCTCATGGAGAGGCGTCTTGCTCCTCTCTGTGAGAATTGCCAAGCTCCATTATCAGTCAGCCACATTCTGTTGGACTGCCCACTTTATCAACGAGCACGCAGAATTTACCTCTGTCGTCGTCTTCGCTCCGCTGCTCTCTCTTTACCTTCCCTTCTCGCTGATGGACCCACCTTTCATCCGGACTCTCTCATTGACTTTTTGACAACGACTGACTTACTTCACAAATTCTGATACCTTCAGCCCTTTCTACTTCAATCTCTTGCTACCCTCTACCCCCGTACTATCCCCTGCCCCGCTGTTTTCTGTAACCTGCTGATCATCGCCCCTCCCTTCTGCCATCCAATTCCCTTGCTTCCTTCCCTACCCTGCAGCGCTGTATAGCCCTTGTGGCTTAGCACTTCTTTTTTTGATTATAATAATAATAATCTACCCACACACTCTTCAAGGGGGGCTCCTTGATGTGGTGAAGAGGCTCTTGGTCTGAGGAATTAAACCTGTTGGTCTCCTTCCTCAGACCGAACCTAATTATCCCCCAATCCTCCCTTCCCTATTTATCCCCATCCTCCCTTTTTCCTTTCCTTCTCCTCCCTGCCCCTCCCTCATTCCCTTCCTCTTTTTGGCCTTTGGGATTCTTCCCACAGGCATGCTAGTTCCTAGATAGGGGGAAGGGTACCAGGGTCCATCTCATTCCATTGAGGTTGTTGGTGGTTGTGTAGTTTGCTGTGGAATCTGGATCATCTGGGGATCTCCTGATCCCTCTCTGGTCTCCCCAGGAGATACATGATACATGATCTATGTCAAGGAAGGCAAATGGGCACTTCTCCGCTCCGTGGAATATTACCCTATTCCAAACTACCATTCCTCCATCCCCCCAAATATTTCTTAAATCACAACTAAAGCTTCGCCTTACCTGGATTTTACCTGGAGGGTTTTGGGGTCAATCCCCCCTGGCCCGGTGTCAGCCCTAGGGTTAAACCCTTTCCTTTAAATTACATTGCGGTTTTTTCCTTTAATCAAATTGGGAAATGAACTCCTTGTTTTATTAACCCCAATTTTTTATTAAAAATTTATGTTTATGAAACATGGCCATGATAAGTTTAATTGGAGGTATAGTAACCTCCCCTGCCCCCGGTGTCCGGTGTATGTTAGCCGTGATGTCGATGGTTATCCCCCCCTTTTCCCCCCCCCTTTGTTCAACTACTTATGAGTGTTGGCGAGTAGTCAGGACCCATTTTACCTGTATGCTGAAGGTGAGGGACAGCAGTAAAGAAGTAGCAGCCAACAGAAACCCCTGCTCTCTCGGGTAACGGGCCAAGGTTTATTACCCGGCCTGGACATATTCTGTTTTTCTGATGTTTCCCAAATTTGGAACAAATTTTTTAACATTAAAAAATCCCATTTATAAAATATATCTAGGTTCTCCTCCATGTTTGTTTAAAACCCCTTTTGTATATGTTGGTTACTATAAAAGAAACTTTTGCTTCTTAACTTTTTAAACGAAAAATTCGTATATTATTTCTGGTTTTGTTGTATTATGAAAATACTTATTTAAAATTAGGCTTTTGGGGGGATCACAATTAACCCAAACCCTTTCCCTGACCAAAAATTGTTTACTCTAAAAAGAAGGAAATGGGGGTTTACAATACTTGGAGTGTAACAAGTGGGGGCCTGTGTCCGGGGCTAACACTGTTTTCTTTAAAATGAAGTAAAAAGGGGAAAGGGGTTTTAAAAGTTTAAAAAACAAAGGAGGTTTCAAAATTTTTGAAGCTTAAAATCTTGTTGCAATTAGCACAAGTTTGGGCAAAAAATACGACGGGCATTTCACTGCCCAGACATTTCGATGTTATACGAATGTCCTTTTTCCAGTGACGGGGGCCCCCAAGACTGAGAAGGGGAGAAGCAGATATCCTTCCTTTTTGAATTCTTTTCTACAGAAACCCGGGCCAAAACTCGAGGGAACAACCCCTAGGGAGACGAGGGAAAAGGGGCCCCCCGATACTCGGAAAGCTACGCTGCTACAACGACTCCAATTCCTCCCAAGGACTATATGGGGAACAAAACTCATCAGCAAAAGAAACGGTTCCAGGAAAAACCCTTTACAAGTTTTTGAAAAGAACAAGGGAAAAATCCTATTGGATGATGAACACTTTCCCCACCTCAAATCTTTTTTAGCCCTTTTGACTACTATTCAATCTAAGGAAAATTTTGAAGCTAGAACTATTTTATCGTTTAAAACCTCTTTTAAAACCCAAGAAATTAAAAAGGGAAAATTTTTTGACGTGAATCTTTGTTTTATGAAGGGAAGTACTGAGGAAGAAAAGAATCGGAAAAATATGATCAACCCCTTCATTTTGCCCTGGTAAAGCACCCTCTTGATGCCTAAATTTAGGAGGATAATTTAGTTTCATTTTTTAAAGCATTCGAAAATCGGAAGTTGTGCAATGGCCCCCTAAATATTGGGGTTTAATCTTTTATCTTTAATAGGGGAAAACCCCAAAAACCAAAACCAAAATTCCCCTTTTGAACAATATTCTGTTATATGGGTAAAAGATTGTCTTTTTGAAAGTTAGTTTTATTACCTTTTAGTTATTAAAGATGTTTAGAACTCGAAAAATTCCTCACAGTCTTGGGGGGATTTTGCCAGGGAAAAGCTCTTGTTTTCGAGCGTTGGCGTAGGGCGCGGGAGCCCCTCATCGATCATTTCCCACTGATTTGCTGAAGACCTTTTTAAATATTTTCAGAGAGGGTTCATTTTATCTTTTACTTTCCCCTACTACTAACTTGTTAGAAAATGCTGCCCACGCGATCACTTTGAAATTTCCCATGCTAAAACCAAGAAATGTCTAACCCCCGGAAAAGAAACTACCTCCCAATTTTTAGTTCAAGATTGCTGTGGGAAAAGCCCCAGCGGCAAACCTTTAAAGGTTTATTCAAAAAAAAAAACGGGTGAAAAAGGGGCCTTTCTCCAACAGTATCCTAAAGTCAATTCACTGTGCCTTTTTTTTAAGAAGTTAGGTCATAGACATTTCCAGTGTTGGCATAAACAGGGGAAAAAAAAAAACCCAACCAAGAGGGAGATTTTACCCAGGTAATAAATTCCTCTGGGGAAGTATGAAACTCTGGATGATGTATTTCCCTTTTCGGGCTCCTAGCAGACCTCTAATAGATGACTTTACCCCAAGTGTTTCAAAAGAAAAGGTCGAGAGCTATGGGAAAACCCTATTTTCCCAGGGGAAGTTGGGACTCGTAAAGAGGGGTTAGTAAATATCACTATTTTTCGAGATACTGGACCTATCTCTTTTTATTAAATAAAACCTGGTAAATTCCCAACTAGTATAAAAAAACCCCCCCGGGTAACGTATTATTAGGGGTTTTGGGGGCACAATAATAAAAGGCCCCTTTTTATAAGGTTTTATGTAGAATCCCGGGGATATGTAGGCTGGATCAATGTGGGACTTTCAGAAAAACCTTTTTTCCCATTCCCCCGGGCGGGATCTTTTATCGGGAACGAAATTGATCAATTGGAATACCCAGGAGCCTCTGGTTTTGATAACCCTTGTGATGTAAATTATCCTTAGAAGCCTCGAGGCGGGGCTAGATTTTTTTCCCCCCTTAATGTGTCACCAGAGCCAGGTAAAAAATCTAACAATTTGGATATTCAACACCCTTTAAAAATTCCGATGAATTAGGTTTGAACTTCCTGTTTAGCAACAATTCAGTCAAACCCCAAAGGGTGAAAAAGTTTTTCCCCGCCCCTGCGGACCTGCTAGAAAATGTAAAAAAGAAGAATTTTTATGGGTTAAAGGACGAAAAAGTTTAACCCAAAAAAGGATAAAGGGGAAAGGGTTCCCTTTTTGAGAAAGGGTTTTTCTTTGGAAGAGAAATAATAATGATTTGAGTTCAAAAGGAAATTGTTATGGTCCATCGTCCTTACGAAATATGGTTTTTGAACTCACATGAAAATCCACTGGGAGGTCATTTAGGTTCGTAAGACAGAAAAAAGAAAAGGAAATTTTTTTTTGGCCTAGAGGGGGACTTGATTGCTGAAAAATAGGGAAATGCCACGTTTGTCAAAAAATAGGCAAAACGGCGACAATCCCCCCGTCGCCCCTTTACTTCAATAAAAAGCCCGGCCTTTTTTTAAAGATTAGTTATTGATTGTGTAGGACCGTTTCCCCGCAAAAAAGGGTAACCATTACTCCATCATAGTTGGCAACTATCCTGAGCTTCCCAAAGTCCAAAATTTAAATTTCCGAATATAGTAAAAGCTTTTAAAACGCTTCTTTGTCAAGTAGGCATACCCCGTGAAAATTTAAACTGACCAAGTTCTAATTTTCCCTCTAAAGGTTTTTAAAGGGCTATGTCTCGATTGGATAAGACAGATCCTCCTACAGCATATCATCCCCCTCACAAGGAGTCTAGAAAGATTCCCCCAAACCCCTTAAAATTTCTTTAGTGCTTACTGTGAGCAATTATTCTCGTGAATGGGACCCAAAAATTTACCCTTTCTTCTCTTGCCCCCCCCGTGAAGTGAACAAGAAAGACTAAATCCTCCATTTGACCCGATTTTTGGGCATCAGGTGCGAGGGCCCCTGCCATTTAGAATTCTTGGATAGGGGAAAAGAGGACCTCTTCATCCCAGTCCTCTACTTTGGAAAAAACCTCTTCCAAATTAAAAAGCTTTGCTGCCCCGAAACTGTCAGAAGTAAACCAAAAGAAGAAACTTACACCCAAAAAGGGTAAATCTCGTTCATTCCTTTCCCAAATGAATTATGCTAGTTTAAAAAAAAAATTTAATTTTCCCGGCATTCTTTAAAACCTAGATATTTTGGGGGCCTATGAAAAGTGACAAAGAAAATGAGGGAAATTTCTGGTCCGGAACCCGGACGTCTAAGAAAAATTTAAAAGGGATCACATAGAAACTTAAAGAAGTACGGTCTAGCCTTCTCCCCACATTTTTACCCCTATTCAACTACACCACTGAAATAAGGAATACACTGTAAGGGGGAATAAGAGAATTTAGACACTAATTCTAAATTTTAAAAAATAGACCATTTCTGGAAGTTTTTCCCACCTCCCAAAAATCTCAAATAAAAGAGTTAATCACAAAAATAACTCCATCTTCAAAGATTCCCTACTCCTTGTCATTGGGTTTCCACATATTGAATTGTTAAAAGATAGTCCAAAAAAGCAATCCCCTTTTCCGGTCTCTCCGCTAAGCAAGAATTAAATTTAAAAAGAATAAATACATTATGGAAAATTTAAATTTGATAGAACCCCGTTTGGGCACCTTGGGCCTCTCCCTGTTTTTTGGGCCCAAAACCCGATGGTACCCTAGCCTATGCACGGATTACCTAAAGTAATTCAGTCACCCCCAACCAGATGGGTTTCCTTACCCGGATTTATATTTAATAGATGCTGTAGCCGGTGCCAACTTTTTTGACCGATTAGACTTGCGAGAGGGTATTACCAGGTGCCGTAATCCTGGCCCAAGGATTTTTCCCGGGTTGTAGTTAAGAATGGGCTATTTACGTATAAGGTTATGCCTTTCGGGTTGTGAACGCCGCCCCCTCTTTTCCCGAGAATTTAAAACTTTTTGTCCAACCCTTAGAAGGTGTAGAGGCAACTTAGACGACCTGGTGGTTTTTTTTTTGGGGTGACTGGGCATCTCTTTGAAAGATTAAGCAAAATTGAAGCATTGCAGAAATACAATTTCACTTAAATTTCAAAAAAGTGACTTTGGTAAAGCCCCGATTAAATTCTCGGTTTTAAAAAAAGGGAAAAGGGGGTAGTAGCCCCCGACCAAATTAAAGGGCCAAGCTATTTTAAATTTCCCGACGCCCAGGACAGGAAAGCCCCCCAACGATTTTTGGGGATGGCTACTTATTTCAGGCGTTTTTTCCCAAAATTTGCTCAAATTGCCCCCCCCCTGACTAGATTTACCCGTTTCCAAATATAATTTAAATTTGGGGCAGAATTGTGAACAGTTTTAAAATTTAAAACGTTTTCCTTTCCTCTGCCCCCGTATTGCGTTACCCAATTTTCCCAAAATTTCCCTTTCACCCTCCGTTGATGCCAGTGTGCAGCAAAAGGGGCTGTTTTTTGCAATCCTTCCAAAACGGGAAAATTTACATCCAAAATGTTATTTTTTTCCTATAATTGAAAGAATATCAAAAATCTTATTAACCATAGAAAAAAAAAGCCCTGGCTTTGTGTTTTTCCTTGAACACTTTGCGTAACCTCGGTTTTTACTCCCCATGTGATAAATATTTATCAGCCAAAACCTCAACTTTCATAAAATTTTATGAAATCAAAAAATGTTAGAATATTACGCTGGGGTTTAAAGGGTCCAAACCCTTTCCGGGTCCCATTTTTCACTAAAAGGGTTTGAGCAAAGTTTAGCCGATGCTCTCTCTCGTCCATATATGGCCTAACTACGGAAATTCTTTGCAGCAAGCAGTGTTTCTGGGCCATTCTGCAATGGTGACTAACCCCGGAATGATGTACCTCCATCCCCATACCAGTGGTTGGGTTTTTTTACACCATCCACTTAAAACCCCAGATTTGCTTGTGGGCCGGGGGGTCATGCCCCCATGGTTTTAACCCTTTCCCTTTAAAACTTTGGGTTACCCCCCCCAATGCTTAAATTGGAAAAAATTTTTTTTTTTTCTTATTAAAAATGATTTTTAACATGGCCCAAAATTTTAATTGGAGGTATAGTAATTTTCCTGCCCGCCCGGGTGCCGGGTTTATTTTGTTACGGGTTTAGTTTGGTTTTTTTTCCCCCCCCCCCCTTTTTTCACTACTTATGGGTTTGGGGGCAGTAAGTGCCAATTTACTTTCTGAAGGGTTAAACAAAAAGACACCAACAAAACATTTTTTTCAAAAATGGCCAAAAACCTACATTTTTTTTTTTCTACTTTTTCCAATTAAACAAGACTTTATCATTAAAGAAACCCTTTATAAAATTTTTTTTTAATCTCCTCCTACTCTTTATGAAACCCTTATGTTATTTGTTAAGAAAAAAACATATTTTAATTATTAGATATTTTGAATTATTTCTGGGTTTTGTTTTTAAATATACAATTTTGGCTTCCGGAGGAACTTTTAAATAACCCTTTGACCCAAAAAGTTAGCTCAAAAAGAAGGGAAAAAGTGGGTTAAAATACTTAGTGTAAAACCCCCTTCTTCCCTTCTTGGGGGAATCTTCCCCTTTTCCTTCCTTTAACCCCCCCCTATCATCTTTTTTCTTTCCTCCCTTTTCCCCCTCTTTTTCCCCCTTTCCTTTTCTGGGGGCATTGAAATTCTTTGGTGGAGCTTATGTTTATTTTCATTTACTCTCCCCCCTTTTCAAAAGGGGGGGAATGTTCCCCCTCTTCTATCTTTTCTTTTTTTATTTTTGTTTTTTACCTCCCCCCAGGACCTTCAAGGGATAATTGTATTTTACCTTGGTTAAACAGAAAAAACCCAACCCCCAAATGTTTATTTCCTTAAATTAGTGTGATGAAAGTTTTTTGTCCTCTCCAGGCTGCAAAGGAACCCTTTAGGGGCCTTTTGGAAGCAGTATTCCAGCCTGGGGAGCGCATGCGATATGAAGAGAATCATCACGGGCTTGGCATCCCTAGTTTTGAAGGTTCTCATTATCCATCCTATCATTTTCCTAGTGGATGAGGCAAATACATTGTTGTGGTCTTTGATGGTGAGATCCTCTGACATTATCACTCCCAGGTCCTTCACATTGCTTTTCCACTCTATTGTATGGTTAGAACTTGTGGTATACCCTGATACATATTTAATTTCTTCAAGTTTTCCATATCTGAGTAGTTGAAATTTCTCCTCATTGAACTTCTTATTTTCTTGAGTGGCCAATTCGAAGATTTGGTTGATGTTCGCTTGGAGTCTCACAGTGTCTTCGATGGTGGTCACTGCCATGGTGATCCAGGTGTCGCTCCGCAAAGGAGATGTAAGCTATGGCTTACAGGGATGTAAGCTATGGCTTACAGAGATGTAAGCTATGGCTTACAGAGATGTAAGCTATGGCTTACAAAGATGTGAGCTATGGCTAAGAGATGGCTTATATCTCTGTGTATATCAGAAATGAGGATGAGGAATAGAATGGGAGTGAGTACTGTGCCTTGTGGAACAGAACTTCTTACCATGCTCTGCCTGGGACTTTATTCTTTGTGTTCTATTTGTCAGGAAGTTGTAGATCCGTCTACCAACTTTTCCCGTTATTCCTTTAAGCCAAACAGGATTCCTTAAGCTGTAGTGATAACCTAGTCACACAGAGTACTCTTTCACAAATTATTTACGTTACAGCTAACAGTAACGGCCTGGTTGATCAGGCCCTGATTCACCATGAGGCCTGGTCACAGTCCGGGCCATGGGGCGTTGACCCCATGAACCCTCTCCAGGTACACTCAACGATGGTTCTGTACACCAATCCACTGGTGCAGCTGGTAGTGCTGCTGTTGTCATACAGGGTTATGGCTCTCATAAAGAAATTGGAGCACGCATCAATAACTGGGCCTCTACCCTTCAAACAGAACTGTTTGCCATACTCCTTGCACTCAAATGCATCCATGTATCTAAGGTTGACACTTTAATTTTAACTGATTCTCTGTCATCCATAAATGCTCTCAACTCATTAAGTATCAATTGTGGCATACTTGTGTCAGAAGCCAGACACAGGTATGGTAGGATTGTGGACAGTGGAGTCAGATGCACATACTGTGGATTCCATCTCACATTGGTCTTCATATGCATAATAGAACTGATGAACTGGCTAAGTTGAATGCTTTCAAAGAGGGGATAGATTACAATCTTGGCTTGTCAGTTAGCAGTTTGAGAATAATAATATGAAAAGAACTTCAACTGAATTTTATTGACTTAAGACTCAGGGAGATGGACACCAGTCAGTTCATCTATCATCATTCTATCATGCAGGAGAAGCCACATGTCTATGGTGCATCTTATAAAATAAGCCGACTCTTGGATGTCACTACCGCCCACCTCAGGCTGGGATTAGATTTTGCCACCGAAGTGGCTAGTTTATTGTTCACCCCATATCCATCCTGTGGATGGTAGTGCAAGAGCATGTGGATACACAAAAGGCCTAGGAACTAGGCCCCAATGGGTTAACATGAATGCATATGGATTTATATCTACATATCTATAGTTCACTTATCTGTCACAAGCAAATTTAGGAAATTTGCTTAGTATATCTAGTATCTTATTTTCATTAATAAGATATCTTGACATGTCAACATAGGCTATTATACTGTCTGTCTCTGTATTCCTCAAAAAGTGGAAAATTTAAGCACAGTGACCATATGCCTGGTCACATAATTTACATTTAGTATGATCATCATCTCGGTGTCTCCCAGACTGCCAGAAGTACTTGTAACCAAGCCTAAGCCTGGCCACTACAACATCAGTCAGTCTGTTCACGTTGCACGTTGCTCCATAAACATACTTATCTACGTTCATGTTATCATAGGGGTTTTAAAGGTCTACTCAGGCTTCTAATTACATTCCTATAACAATCATTTTCATTATTTACTTCTCTCCTAATATTATTCTTAATGCTAGACACAGTTATACCAAAGTTATATTCTACATTCTCCTTCTGGGTACTCTTCTTGGTAACATATCAACTTTATCATGAAGGAATAATCCAATGTGATGGGATCCATAGCAACTGTACATTAATTCCTTTGCCCCTGATTTTTTAGTATCTATACCTGGCTTCTCCAATGAGCATGTTTTTGGCATCATTATATGAGTCAAGAACCTTCAGTGATGACATAGAATCTGTAATGATGATAGAGTCAAGCTCAGTGTCATAAGTTGCTTTAGCGCCATTAGGATTGCAAACAATTCAGTTTGCAGTGTAGACACCCAGTTTTTAATTCTTAGCCTAACTCAACAAATTTATTATCTTTTCTTAACTAGGGAGGGGGCAACAGAAGCAGATGCAGCCCTTCCAGAAGACTCCTGTTTAGATCCACCCTTGTATATAACTTATGAAAAACTTATTACTACCAGCTAGGCCAGGAAATTTCTTGAGCAGTTGCTTTAACAAGTGATTTAAGGAAGGGATCACTAGCAGTGAGCTTCTTCAGAGGGACTTGCGGGTTTATTGATATTAAATGAACACATCTTCCATGAAGGGGTGAAATGCTCTTGTTGCCTACAGTGATACAGTTCATGCAGGTTATAAAAACAATGCAATTGCACATTTCACAATCCATTTAGATTTGTGTGTATTTACCTCTAGACACTTGGTAAGATTCATTTTGACAGAGTCGGGGTTCATTTCTCAACATTTCTATATGAGTACAGTGTTAATCTCAACAATCCTATCACTGATACTAGAAATCCCAAAGCTCCTTCCTCATATTAAGAACCTCAGGCATTTAAATCACCACATTTGGGCAGTTTAAATCACCACCTCCAGATGTACACCAAACGAAATGTAAACTTTGCCAGATGGGCTATTGTAAAACACCTGCATCATTATGTACTGGAGTGCGATAAAGTGAATGCTTCATGGACAACTAAACTCAGAAATGTTCAAGATATATCAGAGTATTTTATCCACAGTGGTATATTTCAGACCATTCTGGAGAAAATACTCTAACTTTGCTCACTATAAATAAAGCATTAACCAGTGTGTGCACTTATATGTGTGTTTGTGCATGTATTTGTTTGCCCTTTGTGTGGTGTGTGTGCAATCACATAATTGTACTTGCCTAATTGTCGTTGCAGGGGTCGAGACTCAGCTCCTGGCTCTGCCCCCTTCACTGAATGCTACTAAGTCCCCTCTCTCCCTGCTCCATTAGCTTTATCATACTTCATCTTAAAGCTATGTTGGTTCCTGCCTCCACTACCTCACTTCCTAGGCTATTCCACTTCCTGACTACTCTGAAGAAAACTTCCAAACATTCCTTTGACTCATCTGGGTCTTGAATTTCCCATTGTGCCCCCATGTTTCTGTGTCCCCTCTCTGGAACATCCTGTCTCTATCCACCTTGTCTATTCCACTTCATATTTTGTATGCCGTTATCATGCCTCTCCCCTGACCCCTCCTGTCCCCCGTGTCGTCAGACCGATTTCCCGAACCTTTCTTCGCAGGTACATACCCCTTAGCTCTGGAACTAACCTTGCCCACAACCCTTTGCACTTCCTCTAATTTCCTGACGTGCTTGATCAAGTGGGGGGTTCCAAACAGGTGCTGCATACTCCGGTATGGGCCTGACATACACAGTGTACAGTGTCTTGAACGATTTCTTACTAAAGATATTGGAACAAACTTTACTCAGGTTTCCCCAGGCACCCCAATGCTGCATCAGTTATCTGCTTGATGTGTGCTTTCAGGACATGCTCGGTTTTTATACTCACCCCAAGATCTTTCCTTGGAAGCGAGGTTTTGCAGTCTTTGGCCACCTAGCCTTATACTCTGTTTGTGGTCTTCTTTGCCCTTGCCCAGTCTTCATGACTTTGCATTTGGCAGGATTAAATTCGAAGAAAGCCAGTTGCTGGATCAGGTGTCCACCTTTCCGGGTCTCTTGAATTCTTACCCTGATCGTCATCTGATTAAATTCTCCTCATTAACTTCACATCATCTGCAAACTCTGCTATTTCTTGTATATGTGAATGGGACCCATTAGTCACGGGTGCCCACTATGATGCCTCATCACGTACCATGACTCATTTTTGCCTCCCTGCCAGGTATTCTCTGATCCATTACAGTGCCCTTCCTGTTATAATCGCCTGGTCCTCTAACTTCTGCCCCCAATCCCTCTGAGGAAAATGTGTCCAAAGCCTTCGTGCAGTCCAAGAAGATGCAATCCAACCTACCCCTCCCTTTTTCGTGTCTTACTTCTGTTACTTTATCATAAAACTCCCGTAGGTTTTTGACCCACAGGATTTTTCCTTCCATAAATCCTTGCTGGGGCATTTATACTCTTGTTCCATTCCAGGTGCTCCACCACTCTCCTCCTGATAATCTCCATGACATTGCATGCTATATAAGTCAGTGACACTGGTCTATAGTTTAGTGCCCTCCCTTTTTTGTCTCCTTTTTTAAATATGGTACTACATTTGCCATCTTCTATATCTCAGGTAGTTGCCCAGTTTCAAGGGATGTGTTGAAGATTGTGGTTAATGGTGCACAAAGCATTTCTGCTCCCTCTCTAAGGACCCCCGGGGAGATGTCTGACCCCATTGTCTTTGAGGTATTTAATGTTCCCTTAACAGCTTCTTCACCTCCTCAGTTGTGTGTATGTCATCTAACACTTTTTTGTATATTCCTTGCTAGTGTCCCCCTCTGTTCTGTCCACCCAGAGGCCTTCCTGTCCCCATTGTAAATACTTCCTTAAATCTCTTGCTGAGCTCCTCGCATACTTCTTGATTTTCTTCTGGTGAGTTCCCCACTTTCTTTTCCCCAGCCTGATCCTGGTCTTTAACTGTTTGTCTTCCTCCTAATGTGGCTATGCTGCAGTTTTTGGGGCATATTTGACTTCCGATGCTATGTTTTCATACTGTCTTTTGGGCCTCCCTCCTTATCTGTGCATACTCATTTCTGGTTTTGACTACTCTCTCTGTTTTCCTGGGTCCTTTGCCTCCTGTAAACCTTTTCCATTTTCTGATGCACATAGTTTTTGCCTCCCTATACATTCGGGCAAAAACCCAAGGGCTCATTTGAGTCTTCTCATTATTTTAGTGCCCTTGGAAAAAACCTTTCCTCTGCCTCCCTGCATTTTGTTGTTATGTATTCCATCATTTCATTTTCTGACTTTCTTGCCAATTCTCTGTCCCACTGAACCTCCTGCAGGAAGTTCCTCATACCTGTGTAGTACCCCTTTTATAGTTTTGCTTTTCCCTTCCAACTCCTGTTACCCACTCAACTTTTACTCTACTATGTATTCAAAATGCAGGGAAACCCTGTGATCACTAGCTCCAAGGGGCCTCTCATAAGTGATGTCTTCAATGTCTGAACTGCTCAAGGGTGAACACAAGGTCCAGTCTTGCTGGTTCATCCTCCCCTCTCTCTCTGGTAGTGTCCTTAACATGTTGATGCATGAGGTTTTCCAGTACCACATCCAACATCTTGGCTCTCTATGTTTTGGGACCCCCGTGTGGCTCCAGGTTTTCCCATCCGATCTCCCGATCTTATGAGGCTGCTCTTATTGCTTTCCCGGCGTTTGTAAGAATCGCTTCGCTTCCCATGTGACTGTCTTGCTGAACAAGTTCTGCCACCTTCCTTCTCCCATTTCCTGAAAAACCCAAACCCACTGGGGCACTCCCCCTTTTCCTGATCAATGGCCCGTCTCCTACTTCAACAGCTCATTCTTTCTACTAAATCACAGGTTGAAGATGCCTTCTTTACTTTCTGGTCAACGTCAACGTGCTCTCTTTGCGGGTCTACCACAGGATCTCCCGTAACCTTCTCTCTACCATTGCCTTTGACACTGCTCGCCTGAATGCACAAATTCATTCTTCTAAACTACAAAATAAACTTCAACGTCTCATCTCAGCTAGCCCTTGGTCTAAATCTTTTCTCACTGACTGTTTTTACTAATCGTCTTCTGTCTCACTCTCTCAATATGAGCTTGAACTTCTTGGTTTTGGTCTTTCCTTTGCCACTTCGCCTACTCCTCGCGCTGGTATTTCCCTGATTAGCTCTTTTGATTCCTTTCGTCAATCTCGCTTCCGTAATCTTCCTGACTTGTCCACTTTTCGTGGTGCTCTCCTTCCTGCTCTTGTTAGTCTGTTTTCCAAGAATCACCACCTTCCACGCCATTACCAACTTGCTGCCCTTTCTTCTCTTAAATCCAACACTAACATTGTCATACTATCTTCTGACAAAGGTAATTCGGTAGTTATCCTTGATCGCAAGGATTACCTCCGTAAAGCTGATGTCTTGCTCTCTGACTCACGCACCTACACTCCTCTTGTTTCCAACGCTCTTGATCACATCAAGAGAACTTTCAACAAAAAACTAAGGACTCTCTCCGACCTCTGTCCTCCTGACTTTGACCTTGTTCAACGGTTTCGTGTCATCTGTCCCTCTCTTCCCCATTTCTATGGCCTTCCCCAAAAACTCATAAACCTGATATTCCTCTTCGTCCATCATATCCTCTGGAGGTTCTGTCTCTTATTTTTCTTTTCTTCTTGGCTGGCCAAAACCCTCACTCCCTTTCTTGGTACTTTTTCTCCTGCCCACCTCCGTCACTTCAAGACTTCATTGAACGGTTCGCTCTCTCCCAACCTGTAAGATGCTTAATCTTGACGTTGAGTCCCTCTTCACCAATGTCCCCCTTGATGATTTTCCTTGATTTCCTTAGAGAGAAGGCCCATGAAGGGTTTCTTCATTCCCTTCCCCACTGATGTCTTTCTTGATCTGATCCGCCTCTGTGTGGACTCTAACTCCTTTTCCTTCCAGGGGAAATATTTTTTCTCAAAAACCCTTTGGTGTCACTATGGGCTCTCCTCCTCTCCTGTCCTTGGGTAATCTTTACATGAATACTTCGAGACTGTTCTTTTTCCTACCTCGTGTGCAACCTTCATAGGTCCCCTATGTGGTGACATCTTTTTTCTTGTGGCCTCATGGGTTTCCCGCTCTTCCAACCCTTTTTTTTTAAGTCTTAATAATCTTCCCCTTCCATTTAAAATTTAAAAAATGAATGGAATCTAATTTCCCTTTTTCCTTTCCTGTGTCCATGTCCACCGCTCAGTACAGTTTTTTCCTTTTCCCTTTACCGCAAAACCTATGCACGTGGCTGTACATTCACTCTTTTTCCTAATGCTTCCCCCGTCAAGGGAAAAATGTTCTTATCTCCCCTTTCTCCTCTCTCCGCATCTGTGATCCTCAGTTTCCCTTCCGCAGAAATTTTATCTTCATAAACGTTTCTCCCGTTTTGGCTACCCCCCCTTTTTATAGACTCTGCCCCTCACGTGCTAAAAACAATTTCTTCTCTCCCAAACTCTCACTCATGGGGAACTCTCTACCTCTGCCCTTTCCCCACATTTTGTCTTTTTAATCTCAAAAAAATTTTCCCCTGTCCCTTAGACATCAAGCTTACCCTTTCCCCCAGATAAACTCTTCGACTAAACTCGTTTATACTCTCTCCCCCTACGATGTCCCGGTGTTACTCTATTTCTTGCTCCCCTGTCCCTTTAATATTCAGGAGAAAACTGGTCGACTTTTCTGGGCAACTTGGGAGCACAAAAATTGTGTTAGGCTTGCCCCAACTAACAATGCTCTTTTTTGAAAGTCAGAGATTAAAAGCCTCCTATTGACTGGTCTTCTCTTAAAATTCTTCCCTACTTCCAACCGAACAGTCCCCGTTAGTTGAATCCTCTCTAATACACAACTTTCCTTGTAGAACTTAGCCCCTGGTTATCCGTAGACCTTAAATAAAATAAGATTTCGTTGGATTTTTAAACCCCCGGGGGTTAGCCACCCAGGAAACCCAAAAAAGTAGTGCGTCACGGGACTGTCTAAATTTTTTCCATTTGGGGGCCTTATCTTGTCCCCAGGATGGACCCCCAAACCCGTCGACAAACCCCCCGGACCTATTTGTTTTAGGGAACAGGACAAAAGGTGAAGGAAAAAGTGTCGGGAATTTCCCCCGGGAATCGAACCCCGGGGGCCCCCGTTGTGAAAACGGGAGCTTTAGCCCCCAGGCCACCGGGGGCCCCAAATACATTTGTAAAAACTCCAAACCAGAACACCCGTACTTAAACCGAAACCTCATTTTTTTTCTTTTTATTTTTCTTCTTTCCCCTTCCCCCTTTTCCTCCCCCTTTTCCCTCTGGGGGTTTTCTTTCTTCCCTGTCTGTGTTTTGTTCCTTCTTCATTTTTTTTATTTCACCCCTTCCCCTTTCACGCACCTCTGTGCGCTTTCTTCCCCCTGTGGGCATCAGCTCTCTTTCAGTGCTCCCCTTCCTTTGTATTTGACTGGCTCGCCTCCTTTTTTCCCCCCTTTTTTTCCATACCACTACTACCTCTTCTTCTTCTACTAAACTCCTGATGAAATTAGACACATGTGCGGCCCTCTGGTTGTTTTTGTTGTGGACGTTTGCCCTATTGGCTGGGTGGATGGGGAAACCCCACGATGGGGTTTTCCCGGGTGTTGTGCAGTGTCTTAATTTAAACCCTTTGGTATTATTACAGTTCTTGTACTTATTGCTGCTACTTACTACTACTACTACCTACTACACTACTACTACTTATCCCTACTACTACTACTACCTAAAATTTTTACTACTGTACTACTACACATATATACCCCCACCTCTAACTGCCTATTATAGCCATCCTGCTCCCCTCTGTTTGGTGACTTTGTCAATGGTCCAAGTCGGACCGAAACGTCGCGTAAGCTTCTTCTTTTATGTGCGGGGTTTTTTTGGTTTTTCCCGTGGTTTTTAAATCTCTCTGCTCAAATGAAATTGCCCCTTTCTCAAGTGGCTCTTATTGCCACCTCGTAGTGTGCCCCAAAATGCTTTTTGCTTCTTCATTTGCCTCTCTCGGCCTCCGCAGTTCTGTGGTGGATTTTTCACTGCAATGAAAAACTTTAGTTCCGAGATGAAGTATACCTTCTAGTAGTCCCCTTTCCCCCAGTCTCGCCCATGACTTCCATTTCCCCAAATTCCTCAGTTTTTTATGGCAGTGCAACCCTTCTCCTTCAATCATTCCAGGATCGATATGCTGGTGGGAAGTTTCCTCGTTATTTTCTCGGTGGTTTCATTTCTGTGATGCTATGAGTCTGGGGATTTATTAAATTTTTTCATGCTTTTCATATTTATTCACTATTCCTCCGCTTCCCTGTACCCCAAACCTTCGAACGTGTTGTGGGGTTTTGTGTATTGTATTCATGTATGTGTTTACTTTTCCTCATGAAATTTCAGGGGGCATAATAGTCCTCGGTGTGCCCTTTAGTGCATGCTTGTGTGTGTTCTTTTGTGTGCCCTAGGTGTGAGGACCGTTGTGTGTGTTTTGTGTGTATTTTTTTGTGCATCATGTGTGTGTCGTGTGTGTGTGTGTGTGGCGCACATGCTGTGTGTGTGTGTGTGTGTGTGGGCGATGTCGTGTGTGTGTTGTGGGGGATTTTGGTGCGTGTGTGCATGTTGTTGTTATTTTGTGACTCAATTATATTTGCACTATAAAATCATTGCAGTTGGACCGGGTGTGGGCGTGTGAATTGCTCATTATCTATAAAAAAGATAATGATTGTAACCCCTTATAAAAAATTTTGTAAACTTACATGTTCATTACCTTTCTAATTTTTTGAATTCATTACCCTTTTTACCATGTTCAGCTATAAAAAAATTTTGGGGCCCAGTCCCTGGGCCCTTATGTCCTTGTAATCCTTTGATACCACCCACAGATGGGGGATCGGTGACTACCACCCACATGTGGGCATGGGGGACTACACCCCATGATGGGTATGGGTGACTGCCCCCCCAGGAAGGGGATGGGTGAACCGCCCCTATGATGGGATGGGGACAACCACCCACAGGATGGGTATGGGGACTACCCCCCACAGGATGGGGTATAGGGGAAATACCACCCCCGGATGGGTATGGGTGATATGCCCCAGGGGTGGGTATAGCTTTTGCCCCCCACAGGATGGATTGTTTGGGACTACTACCCACAGGGGTGGGGATGGGGGGAACTATTTCCCCCAGGAAGTTTGGGTGACTGCCACCCACATGATGGATAGGGGGACTACCACCCACAGGACGGGATATTGTGGTTCCACCCCCAGGAGGGGGAACGGGTGACTACCACCCCAGATGGATATGGGGTGACTACCACCCACAGGATGGCATTTTGTGGTTCCACCCCCAGGATGGGTATGGGGTACTACCCCCACGGATTGGTAGGAGTGCTACCAAATGCAGAATGGGGATCGGACGATCCCCAACGGAAAGGGTACGAGGTGATTAACACTCAAGATGGGTATTTGGGTGACAACCACAACAGGATTCTGTGGTGTTACTACCACCCACAGGGTGGGTAAAGGGTGATACTGTACATGATGAATGAGGGACTACCCCGACAGGATGGGTATATGTTACACAACCCAAAAATGGGATAAAGTGACCATCCCCACAGGAAAGGGTATAAGGGGACCACTGCCCACAGGATGGGTTAGTGTGACTACCCCAACAGGGTGGGTATGGTGGGCTACCACTAACGAAAAGGAAAGGGGGTTTGACTTCCTCCCAGAGGATGGGTATGGGGTTTACTACCACACCAGGATGGGTAGGGGTGACACCACCTAGAGAAAGGGTAAGGTGTGACTACCACCCCCAAAGGGTGGGGTGGGGGTGACTACCACCCACAGGAGGGTATGGGTGAAAAACCACCCACAGGATGGGGATGTGTGACTACCACCCACAGGTTTGTATGAGGGGACTAATACCCACAGGGGTGGGTATGGGTGACTTCCCCCCACAGGGTGGGCATGGTGTGACAAAAACCCCCGGGTTGGTATGAGGTGACTTCCCCCCACAGAAAGGGATGAAGCAAAAATCCCCACAGGATGGGTATAAGGGACTACCACCCCCAAAAAACATGGATATGGGGAGACACCACACACAGGTGGTATGGGGTGCTACCGCCAGAGGATTTTTTTGGTGACTGCACCCAAATATTGGATGAGGTGACTAACTCCGGATGCATATCAGGAGATCCCCCCAGGGTGGGTTGGGGGGGACACCAACACAGAATGGGTATTGGATGACTTCCCCCCCCACAGGATGGGTATGCGTGACTACCACAATTGGTGGGCATGGGGTGAAAACCACCCACGGATGGGTATAAATTTACTACCACCCCGAAAGGAATGATGTATAACCTGACGGTTGGCTGAGGTGATACCTCCACAGAGGGAATGGGTGACTACCACCCACAGGATGGGGGATGGGTGACAACACCCCCAGGATGCATTCGTGGACTACCACCCACAGGATCGGATGAGGTAATAACACCTCAGGTGGGGATGGGTTAAGTACCCCCCACGGTTGGGTATTGGGGATGCCACCCCCAAAAATCGGTTTAAAAAAATGACTACCACCAACAGGGTGTGTATGGGGTGATACTAACCACGGTGGGTATTGTAACACCACCCACAGAATGGGGATGGGGGGGGGGGGGGGGATACCGCCCACAGGATGGGTATGGGTTACTACCCCCCGGAGCGTATGGTGTGACAACCCCCCCAGGATGGTAAAGGGTAACTACCACCCACATAATGGGTTGGGTGATCAATTAAAAGGGTGGGGAAATTTGGGGGCCTACCCCAAATGCAGGATGGGTATGAGATACTACCCCCACAAATGGGTTGAGGGTTACCCAAAGCCCCGATGGGTATAGGTTGTTCCCTCCACAGGATTTGGGATGAGGGGGACACTATCCACTGATTGGGTTGTTTTGACTACCACCCCAGGATGGGTATAGGGTGACTACCACCCAAAGGATGGGTAATAATGACTACAATCACAGGATGGGGATGGGCGACTACCATCCACAGGATTAGTATGGGGTGATACCACCTTTTGGATGGGTGTGAAGTGACTCCACCAAAGGTGGGGATGAGATGACCACCACCCCAGGATCGGTTGAGGTGACTACCCCCCATTGGATGTGTAAAGGTGGACTCCCCCCCACAGGTGGGTATAGGTGACTACCACCCCTGGGTGGGTATGGGCTGACTACCCCCAAAAGGGTGGTTATGGGTGACTACCACCCACATGATGGTATACCCCGGGGTTTACCTGGAGGAGTTTTGGGGGTCAACGCCCCCGCGGCCCGGTCTTGACCAGGCCTCCTGGTGATCGCGCCTGATCAACCAGGTGTTTCTGCTGGCTGCACGCAAACCAAGTACGAGCCCCCGCCCGGCTAATCAGGGAAATGACTTAGGGCTTGTCCAGTGCCAGCTTTAAGACGCCAGGGGTCTGTTTGGGAATCCCCTTATGTGTGTGGGGGGCAGTTTTAACAGTCTCGGGCCCCTGAACTTATTGTATGGGCTCTTAAAAGTGCTAGTGACACCCGCTTTTCATTGGGGGGATGGGCTCGTCCCGCCAAGTCTTTTTCTTTTTAGTGAGTGATTTTTTGTGTGCAAGTTCGGTACTAGCCCCTAGGATTTTCCAGGGGATATAATATTTTCTCTCCCTCCCGCGTTCCGGGGAATACAGGTTTTGAAAACCCCAAACGCTCCAGTAATTTTAGGTGTTTTACTCGTTTGCGCGCCGGAAAGTTTTCTGTCATTTTCTGGTCGGCAATTTTACTGCCTTGAAAGGTGCTGTTAGAGTGGCAATATTCCAGCCTGATGAACAAGTGCCCTGAGAGTGTCATCATGGGCTGGCCTCCTGTTTTAAAGGTTTTCTCATTATCCACCCTGTCTTTTTCTAGCAGTGCGATTGATCTGTTATGGTCCTTGGGTAGATCCCCCGAATAATCACCCCCGGGTTTTTTTGAGTTGGGTTTTGCTTTTTTGTGGCCAAAATTTGTTTTGTACTCGAGAAGTTTTTAATTTTCCCTCATGTTTCCATACGAGTAATTAAAATTTCTCATCGTTAACTTCATATTTTTTTCTGCAGCCCACGAAAGTTTTGGGTTTTGAGTCCGCCTGGAGCCTTGCAGTGTCGCAAGGGAAGACACTGTCATGCAGTTTTGGGGTTTTTGAAAAGGGAAAGACCGGTGGTGGCTGCCACCCTTGTCTATGTCGGATATGAGGATGGGAAAAAGAGGGGAGCTTATGTGCCTTGTGGAACAGAGCTTTTCACGAGGCCTGGACTTTACTCTGTTGAAGACTACTCCTTGTTCTGTTGTGGGGAAAATTAAGTCCATCGCCCGACTTTTCCTGTTATTCCTTTAGCGCGCATTTTGTGCGCTATTAGCCATGGTCACCTTGTCGAAGGTTTTGCAAAGTTTTTTATATATACATCTGCATTCTTTTTGTCTTCTAGTGCATTTGGACCTTGTCGTAGTGACCCCAAGTAGTGGGGAAGCGGGGGCGACCTGTTCAAAACCATGTTGCCCTTGGTTGGTAACTGATGGGTTTAGATGGGTGGTGATTTGCTTCTTGGGCCCCTTTCAAAATTTTTATGATTGGGATTTTAGTGCTATTGGTCGTAGTTCTTTGCTGTTGCTTTCTGCCCCCTTTGGGGGAGTGGGGCTATGTCTTTTGTTTTTGTAACTGGGGGCGACCCCCGTTCCATGTCCCTCCCCCATAGGATGGAAAAGGCTCGTGATAGGGGCTTCTTGCAGTTCTTGATGAACCCAGGTTCCATGAGTCGGGCCCCTTGGGGCAGGTGCATGGGTTTCTTTATCGCCTTTTCAAGCTTTGGCTCAGGTAACTCGATAGGTTGTGTTAATCAAATTTTGGGGCCCCTCAAAAAAAATTTCATTTTGTCTTCGATCCAGTTGGTTAGGGGCTTGAAAAAAACTGGTCATATTGGGATTTGGTGCTCACTCTTTTCCTTGTTGTCATCTGGTAGGCCCCCATCTTTTTTTGTAGGGGCCCCAATACTGGACGTTGTTTCATTTTGATTTGGCTAGGAGAAGAAAACTTTGGGTTTTTTTCGTTTATTTATGGTTTTTAGTTCTTCCCCGATTCTGACCCCAAAAGGATTTTTTAGTTTAAGTTCGATGCTTGATTTCTCTGACCAGTGTTTCCCTGCGCATTTCAGATATATTGCCCTCTTTTAGCCGCTCTGTTATTCTTTTCCGTCCCCCTGAAAAGGGGAGCACCTGTCTCTTTCTATTTTACATCTACTCCTCCTTTTTCTTGAGGAAAACCCTTTGCAAAACGAGTGCCACCGATTAATCTGTTCTAGGTTAAGTTTGGGTTGTGTTGCTTAGTTACTTTCCCCGCTTATATCGGGAGGGCTTGGGGTTCTTGGTCCCACTTTTTGTTTTTGTTATTGGTGAATTTGGTGAATTCCCTCGTGACAGTCTCATTTTGCGGTTGGGGTCCCCCCCATACAGTCGAAAAAACCCCCCAATTTTTTTGTATCTAGTATATTGTTTTTGATTGGGGACATTTCTTATAGATCTTTGTTAGTGAAGATGAGGTTAGTGTATTCTCCCGTCTGTACTTTTTATTTCTGGTTTAAATTGAATTTTTTGCGGATTTAAAACTCGTGTGATGGAGTTTTCATCAGAGTGCCCCTGGGGTTTTTTCTGCAAAATATTATTTGCTTATCCTCCATTTTAGGTGCCTTTTTGTTGAAATCCCCCAGGGGCAAGATGTTGGGGCAGGAAACTGGGAAGATTTTCCAGACAGTGGTCAATTTTTTAAAAGCTGTTCCTGGAATTGTGGGATGTTGCATCGGAGGTTTGGGAGACTACCCCAATGACTGGTTTTGGTTCTGACCTTTACTGCTAAAAATCCACTACGATTTGAGGGTTAAGCAGTTCTGGCAAACAAGTGACTCTGCAATGTACAGGCCCAAACCCCCCCCTTTGCCGTTACTCTGTCCTTATATAGGGTTTTAACCTGGGTCCCTATTTCGTTTTTTCCCAAAGGGAAAATACCCCCCAGGAATGGGTATGGGTGCTCACCCCCAGGATGGGTATGAGGTGATAAAAACCCCCTGAATGGGTATGGAATGACTACCACCCCAGTATGGGGATGGTGATACCACCCACACAATGGGTATGGGGGGATCCACCCACAGGATGGGGGGATGAGGTGATTACCCCCACAGGATTGGTATGAGGTGACTACCCCCCACAAAGATGGGTATGGGGGACTCCCCCAACAGGTGGGGATTGGGGACTACCACCTCAGGGGTGGGAAAGCGAGAAAAACCCCCACCGATGGGATGAGTTGACTACCCCCTAACGGGTGGGGAGAGGGTCTACCCCCCTGCAGGATGGGATGGGAGACTTCCACCCACAGGCAATTTTCATGCTACCCCCCACAGGATGGGTTAAAGGTGACACAACCCACAGGATGGGGATGGGTGATACCCCCCTGCAGGTAGGTATGGGAGACTTCACCCACAGGATCAGTATGCAGTGACTCCACCCAAGGATGGGTATGGGGACTACAAAAACAGGGATGGGTATTTAGGTGACTACCCCCCACAGGTTGGGTATGAGGTGATTACCACCCACGGGGTTTGGGATGGGTGATACCACCCACAAGGGGTATGGGGTGACTCCCCAACAGGATGGGGATCTGGTGACTACCCCCTACAAGATGGGGAAAGTCGGACTCCACCCACAGGATGGGCATTTTTTTACAAAAAAAACCCCGATTCTAAAGCTTTTGAGATCTCCGTGAAAACTAAAAGGACTGCCCTTCTGATCCGCCTGTTACTGGGTTTTGTAACAAATAGTCAGTATCCTTGTCCAGTTTTCCATTAGAAACCGTATGAATTTAGGCTATAACTAGAGAAATTAAAATTTAAAAAAATTTTTAAGTTTGGGGTATATTATAAAATTTAAAATTAAATTAAAAATTAATCAATCAAAAAAATAATCTCTCGATGAAAATAATTTTTGTTGAAAGCCATATCACTTTATAATTCTTAAGTACCAGGGTCAAAAAATTTTAATAAGATTTAAAAATATGTACAAGTAAGTATGCATGTGTGTAAGTGCTCTAATTTCGTTATGTCTCACGCCCAAACTAACTTAAACAAGTGCTGACAAAGTCCTCCTAAACAACTTCTTGACCGACTGGCATCCTGAACAGTAGCTTGACCAATAAAAAGAATGCTAAGCCCAATAGCAATAAACAAGCAACTGCGACACAATCAGATCAAGAGATAATTTAAACAACAATAAAGTAGGGGACCATCAGCAGACCTCATCAAAATTCACCTCAAAACTCACATACTATGAATCTAAGTTCAGCATAATGAAATCCACGACTGTGATATACCAGATACCAGTACAAGTTAGGTAGAAAGTACAGATTAGGTACCTGAGATTGCTCAGTGTGTCTATGCGCACAAACCTCAGTACAAATTCGAAAAATAACTAAGGTCTATACAACTGTTCTGTGAACAGAGTTTCTACAGGAACTAACAAGAAATAATGAGGACAGACATCTGTCCACCACCAGAGAGTCTAGATCAGACTGAATACTTCACGTGAGGTGAGGACTCCCCCCCTCTCGAACACGTGATATAGCTCCCGTGTGGTAGCAGTCGCCCAGCAAGACGCCGGGCAATATTAGAGCAAACAAGCGATTATTACAGTAGTTAGACAATCAAGACTTGAACTGAGACATAATATGTTACATCCTACCTATCAAGGAAACTACGTAAATAACAATATAAAGCCAATACCATTTATGATTTAGCTATTATCGCCATAATATAAGCAATATAAAATTAATGAAAAGGTATTAATTATATAATACTTTCATAATCATTTGCACATTTAGGGGTTGCAACACCCCCCACAACATGACAGATCGGTCGCATAGGTGTTGCATTAATGTTCTTTCACATTATTACTGATTATTCAGGTTTCATTTACTAACATATATTTTAAAAATTGATCCAGTTCTTATGCCAAGCACTCTACAATTTCACAGCATCTGTCATAGGATTTGCACCTAAGTATAGGGCAGTAAAACAGTTTCATATCTTGCTACTCGTGGTTATGTCATCGTGCAGAGACAGGATAGCGAAGATGAGAAGGGCAATTTGTGGTCGCTCATGTTGATGAGGAGACTGCATTTCCACTCTTTTAAGTACTAGTTGTGGAATGCTAGGGCAGTATCGGAATTCTGGAGTAGCGAAATCAGCTTAAGGTGTGTAGTGAGGGGGGGGGGTCTGCGGTAGGAACAGTGTTGCATCACGCAGTACTTCACCCGCACAACACTACCCACTCAACGACTCAGCTTATGATCTCCTGCTACACAAAATACTGTGAATTTATATAATTATAATAGATTAGACATGGACATGAGTATATATAGCTAATATGGGATGGGAGGGATTAAGTTACTCTACTGAATTTGAATAGCAAGTAACGAAAGGTATTTGGGCATAAAAATTTACGGTAATTTAAATGTAACTGAATTATTTTTTAGGACGTGGACAGAGCGTCAAGCAATTACTTTACCAATGACCATTATGTGTTTTTTACTAATAGAATAAGGTTGGATCTGAGGGCCCACCTCATGATCCTAGCATTCTTATCTTCATAGTGTTAATATAATTGAGGGGATTGCTTGGTCTGAAAAAACTTTAATTTTAAATGGTGGTGAGTGACCAAATACATGTTCAAAATGTTCCAAGGGACACCACAAGAGCTAGAGCCTCTTTCTCAATGTGGCATAATTTTTCTGGTGTCGTTTAAGCTTAGATGAATAGTAACATATAGGATAGAGAATCTCAGTGTATGTTGACTGTTGGAGCAGCACCAGCGCCCACTGATAAACACTGCATCTATATGTAAAAAAAGGAAGATAAGATTGAAATTAGGGACTCTTCACAAGAACAGAGGAAAGCAGATGCTTCAGACCTTTTGGAGACAAAGAGAACAATCACTAGTCCAGGTGAACTGAACTTTGCTACTAGAGCTTCATAGTGAGAGGGCAGGTGGAGGGGTGTGTGCAGGCTTGCCTGTCACTTGAACACACGGGGCAACGTCGCACATGATCAGCTACTGTTTCCTTATCTGTGGCCAAGTAAAATGTTTTGCCAGTTTACTGAGTGTCTTCTTGACACCCAAATGTCTCTATGGGACTATTGTGAGCAAAATCAATTGGCTTGTTCACGAAATGTTCTGGTAACACTATGAGATGCTTGACTGTGGTGGAAACCACTATCAGCTGACAATTACATGTATTTTTTCTCCATCAGTATACACCGTTACTATAATAGTAAACCAATTTCGAGAGCCTTTGTTCATCCTCATATGAATATTCTCAGTCTTTACAGTGATGATCAACAAAATGATCCTTGATTAAATCTTCTGAGTTAGAAATTTAACGTCAGTTGTGTCATGACTAGGTTGATGACGGGGGGAGTCCAGTGTTAATGATCCTGGGCGCAGAGCGTCACTAAAAAACAAATTTTCAACCCAATCATTGTCATCACTAACAACAGGAGAAGGATGGTTGTTGCAATCTTTGACTAGCTCTTGTAATTGCGCTTGAGAGGAAATATAATAGGCTTCTCTTCTACAAAAGCTTCAATGGCATAATTATCATCCAGTGTTGGTTACAATCACAAGTGGTTCTTTACATATAACAGCATGAACGGATTTCGTTCCCTATCAACAAGTCAACTGACCTGATGGGAAATATCACACTGTATATACCCTCTGAATTTTAACCAGCATAATTGCTCGTTTCAATGTATACACTGTTGCAAAGTGGAACTTTATAACTGCCCCTCCATAGGCTTCTAACAATACATCTATTTTGCAATAGGTATCATCAGTTAACGGCACGTACATCTTCTCATTTATAACGTGAGATAACTGCCAGTGTCTCTGAATGTAATTATCTCGTTAGATGTGATTCGTCAAATCCTACTGTACCTCTCGAAAAGTTAAGGACCCATGGTGATTTGATCTTTTTGTCAGAGATACACTTTCTGACGCTAGTCATCTGTCATGAGTAAAATTATCTTAAAACAGTAAAATCAGAGGTATTTCTAGGATTTTGGTTGCCTTTGTTGCTTGGAAGAGGATACGACTTGTGTGGGGCGTCCAAGCCGCACGACTGATTTATGGTATATCTTTCTAACTTATAGCAATACTCTCTAGCATGTCCTTTTCTGTTACAATAGGTACATTTTAATTTCTTTTTCTTGAATTCAGATTTCTTTCTAGCCACAGAGACAGGATTCAGAATTGTGTGTTTTCCTGGTAAAGGGGATACATGAAGTTACAGTAGAGGTACCATCTGGCCGGCAATGAGCAGCTGATTTAGGTGCCAACTTCTAGGACAATTTTTAGTTACCTTGTTTCTCTGTGTTTTTAGTTACATACATGTTTGTGAGAAATCTTTATTTGTCTGCTAATGATGCAGTTTCCAGATTATCCAAGGTAGTATGATCGATCAGATATTCTTGTATGTCTGAAGACATACAGTTGTTAACTCTTCATGTTGTAAACAACTCCCAACAGGATTTGTCGATACGTTGTTACACTTGGCAGACTACACCACCTCTCAAATGCACTTTTTTCTCACGAGCTAACTCTACACAAGTTTGATATTGTCTTCAGTTGTAAATGATATGAAATGCGCTTTGATATCTACAGCGTTAAAGTTATAGTCTATAAATAGTTTGCTTGACAGTGTCATAACTACGTACTTGGCAAATGTTTTAAGCACGACAGTACAAGTTTGAAGCTTTCCTGTCAAACCTGTTGCAACAAGGTGGCCCAGTGCTTACATGGCCATACATAGCATGTGCCTGGTTCTAAAACACATCAAAATAGGTGGTCTAAGTCACTCTCACAAAAACTTAGGAACCAAGTGGCAGCCTTTCTGCACATTAAAAGTGCCCTGTGATCTATCAGTCTTATTGTCTTCCGACGAAAATTTTCTTCTTTAGAAATCTTTCCTTCAATTTCCTCTGAGCCTCTATTGGTGCAGTGTCTGCAAAATAATGAGGCGGTTCAAACTCTCAAACTGTTCCTGAGAGATAGGACCTGTAGGTAATGGAGGAGTAAGGAATCTAATGTGGTCTGGATGGTCCTTAGATCGGACACTTCGTCCAGCCGTCTCTAGAGAGTCTATATCTGGTCTAGGATAAGTAGATACAGGTGTAGCATTACACTGTACCAGTATGTGTGTTGCCAGTCATCCATCATCTACAATCTGTACTATTGTTCAGTTGAGGCGGGAAGGTATTCCGTGAGCGGAGGTTCACTAGGCTCAGACACTTCTGCGTAGTTGCTCTTTCTTCATCAAATAGAGTCGTACTTCATAATTGTGACATAGGACTTTATGAATTGAATTCATATCAGACATCTCTGTATGAGCAGGTAACAATATATCTTTAATTAATGCTCTGACAGTTTCTGCGGTGTAAGTCCGGTTATACGTCACACCGAGTCATTTGGTACTCGCCAACACGTCTGAAGTTTTAATTTACTAATCAGACACAGGTCAGAGCAGAGTATCAATTAACTGTTTCACTTTGGCATAATCACCGAAAATAATTATATACGAAGGTGTGATTATTGGAAACTTTAATCCTGATAGGAACTTTAGTGTTGGTTGTCGTTAGAGCTAGAACTCAAAACAGTATTTCCATCTCCTTGGGATCAAGAGACTCAGGTACTTAACATCCACTGGTATGTTGTACAAGACTAAACTAAAAGTTCTTTCAGATTAGGAAAGTACTCAAGTGTTGATAATAGAGTTACTAGTATGTCAAACTGGACAATTTCTCCAACACTGGGAATCAAGAGCATCCCGGACAGGCCCCCATTGTTACAAAAAAAACGCGATTTCTAAAAGCTTCGAGATCTCCAGTGACTAATAGAAAGGGACTGCCCTTCTAGCATCCAGCCTGTTACTGGGTTTTCGTAACAAGTAGTCAGTATCCTTGTCTAGTTATCCATTAGAATTCAGTATGAATTATTAGTGCTTTAAGATTACAACTGGTAGGCTACTAACTAGAGAAATTAAAATTTAATAAATTTATTAAGTCTAGAGGTATATTATCAAATTAATTAAATTAAATTAATCCCAGTAATCAAAATAATATCAATCTCTCGAGTACAATATTATTGTGCTGAAAGCACATATCACATTTATAATTCTTAAGTACTGTCTGGTACATTAACATTTAATAAGATATTACAAATATGTACAAGTAAGTATGTATGTGTGTAAGTGCTCTAAGTAGTTCGTTATGTCTCACGACTCAACTAGACTTAAACAAGTGACTGACAAAGTCCTCTCATAAACTAACTTCTTGACCGATTGGCAACCAGAACAGTCTGCTTGAACAATAAAAAGAATGCTAAGCCCAATAGCAATACAACAAGCAACTGCGAAACAATCAGGATCAAGGAGATAATATAACGACACTAAGTAGGGACCATCAGCAGATCCTCCACAAAAGTCACAAAACTCCCATACTACTGAATCTAAGTTCAGCATAAGAAAATCCCCGACTGTGATAATACACAGATACCAGTACAAATTAGGTCAGGACCTGAGTTACTCAGAGTGTCTATGAGACACACAACCTCAGTACAACGTCGAAAATCACTAAGTCTATACAATGTTCTGTGAACAGAGTTCTACAGAACTAACAAGAATAATGAGACAGACAATCTGTCCAACCACCAAGAGAGTCTAGATCAGACTGAATACTTCACGTGAGGTGAGGACACCCCCCCCATCGAACACGTGATAGCTCCGTGGGTAGCAGTCGCCCAGCAAGAAGCCGGCAATATAACGAGCAAACAGCGATAATTACAGTAGTTAGACAATCAAGACTTGAACTGAGCACATAATATGTTACATCCTACCTAACAAAGGAAACTACGTCAAATAACAATATAAAGCAATACATTTACGATTTAGCTATTATCGCAAATATAAGCAATATAAAATTAAATGAAAAGGTAATAATTATATATATACATAATCATTGCAACCATTCAGGGGTTGCAACAGCATGAGTTGACTACCAATGACAGTTTGCATATGGTGTGTCTATCACCCACAGGATGGGTATGAGGTGACTACCACCTACAGGATGGGTATGAGGTGTCTACCACCAACAGGATTGGTAAGAGGTGACTACCACCTGCAGGATGGGTATGGGGAGACTTCCACCCACAGGATCAGTATGCAGTGACTACCACCCACAGGATGGGTATAGGGTGACTACAACCCACAGGAAGGGTATGGTGTGACAACCAGCCACAGGATGGGTTTAACGTGTGTAGTGATACTGGTCCTGTGGGGAGCAGCAGCAGGATAATACTGCACCACCTCTTGGGGCCCTTAACAACAACAACAGTTTGGTGTGTGTCATGGGCGCCAACACATGGTGTGTGATTCTCTCCTACTATATCCATTTATCAGTGATGCAGATTACATGGTGAGTTTAAATATGTGGCCTGTAGTTATAACTTTTCTCTTGACATATGCAAGACATCACCATCCCTGTAGAAGCCATTATTAGATGTACTAGTCATTATATTTTGTTGTTGCAGAAGTACTATGAAGATTCTATGTTCAATAAAGCCTAGAGATAAGGCCTGTGTTTCTATCACAACAATTTATTGAACATAGAATCCTGGGCTACCTGGTGGTGATCCTGCGCTAGACTACATCACAACATGGAGCGTTTACTGAAACCTGAGAGGCTAGACTGTGACCCCGCATGATTTAAG
>NC_069429.1:41061919-41106268 GCF_026875155.1 Cherax quadricarinatus | reverse complement strand
TAACCTTGGTTCTCTTTTTAATTCCTTTCCAAACCCCCCAATTTTTTCCATTTTTCTAATTCTACATTTATTTAATAATCCTGGGTTTTGGACAAAACCTAAAGGAACTTTTTTTTCTAATTAACCTTCTCCTTTACCGATGGGTTTTTTAAAAAATCCCCCTAATCCTAAATTTACTTTAAAATTTTTTCCTCAATCTTCTTCATGGGAAATTTTTTCTTTTATATTTTTCCCTTCTCAAGTTTTAAATTTAAAAAAAAGGGCCCAAATTTCATTTTTTAAAAAACCCTAATAAAAAAGATTAAAAATGAAAGGTTGTTAACCCTGTAAAATAATCTTTTGTTAAAGGTAAAAACCGACAGATTGTTGGTTAACCTTTTCAACAATTTCTTTTTTCGAAACGTTTGTTTTAAACATATTCTTCTCAGACAGGTTATGGAAAAAAACTTAAAACGTTTAAATCCAACCCCCCCAATTTTATTTTCCAAAAGGGAGAAGAGTTGGGGTTTTTTAAAAATATAGTTGAATAAATACCAAATTTGCCCCCAGGATGAAACGATTCTTTGGGGGCATTTAAAAAAAACCCCCCAAAAAAAGATTTTTGGTTGATTTCCCCAAAAAATGGGGTGCTGAAAAAATAAACTTAAAAAATTTTAAAAAATTTTTTAGGAAAAATTAAAAAAATTAGCTTTTTAAAATTTTTCCCCCAAACCTTTTTTCTTTGAAAAGGTAGAAGCAGAAAAACTTGAAGACGGTAATCAGTCCCCCCTTAAAGTTTGAGGTGGTCAGCCTGTCTGGGAAGGCATTGTTCTTTTTTAAAAAAGGTTGAGGCAGGGGGCCTTATAATGAAAATGGCTATGGGTTTGAAAAATCCCTTTTTAAACCTTTACAAGTATTGGAAGTGGAGGGTTTACAAAAACCCCCCTCCCGTTCACGACCCAAAAGTTAAAACCACGTTGGGGCCCTATGCTTACACCGTTTTTATCAACCCTCGCTCCAGGTTAATGACCCAAAATTTTTTTTAGTTTTTTTGAGGATGAAAAATTCCCAAATTTTTAAAAAAAAGTTCCCTTTCGAAAGTTTTTCCCCTTTCAAAAATGGGGTTTTTCAAAATCCCCAAAGTCAGCACTGCGCATCATGGGATCTTGTTACAAAGAATTCTTAAAACACTTGTTAAATTTTGGACAAAGCCTACTTGATAGTGGATGGTACCCCTATGACCCGCCTCCACCTTCTTCACTCACCTCATACATATATAAGCCCGTTCGGCCCCATGCTGTACATTTCTAAAGATTGTGGGATGGAACTCCCGGTTAAAACTTTTTTATTCTTTAACGCCTCCCTTTTTTGACCAAAGAGAGTTTGCAAACTCCTGAAGTTCCCTTTAACATCTACGTTTTCAAAAATTATCCACCATCTTGGTCATGGGAAATTTTCTCATTTAAAATGTAACCTTACAAGCATTGATATATTATAACCGGGCCCCCAAGGGACTGATCCCCTGTGGAACCAAACTTGTATGAATCCCCCAAACCCCTTTATTTAACCATTGATGGGGGACAAAATTCTGCTTCCTGTCTGGGAGCCATGATTCGATCCACGAGAGCAATCTTCCCCCAATGCCATGAGCTGCTACTTTCTTCAGCAGTCTTTGGTGCGGAACTCTATCAAATGCCTTACTAAAATCTAAGTAAACAATATCAAATTCTTTATCGTGGTCAACAGCCTCAAAAGCTTTACTGAAGAAAGTTAATAAAATTATTTAGACAAGACCGGCCCTCTTGTGAATCCATGCTGAGTATCATTAATCAGCTATGCTTATCGAGATGGCTTCTTATAATCTCAGCTATAACTGACTCTAGTAATTTGCCTACAATTGAGGTCAGGCTTATTGGGCGGTAATTTGACGGTAACGACTTGTCCCCTGTTTTAAAAATAGGAATTACATTAGCCATCTTCCACATATCAGACACTACACCTGTTTGAAGAGATAAATTAAAAAATATTAGTTAATGGTTCACAGACTTCCATTTGCATTCCTTCAGAACCCTTGAAAAAACCTCATCAGGACCCGGTGACTTATTTTGCTTCAGTCTGTCTATCTGCTTCACAACCATTTCACTAGTGACTGTGATGTTACATAATTTATCTTCTTCTGGCCCACTATAAAAATTAATTACCGGAATATTATTAGTGTCTTCCTGTGTAAAAACCGAGAGAAAATAATTATTTAAAATCGAGCACATTTCATTCTCTTTGTCAGTAAGATGCCCATAGTTATTTTTAAGGGGACCTATCTTATCTCTGACTTTTGTTCTATATACCTGGAAAAAACTTTTTGGGTTAGTTTTTAGAATCCCTAGCAACTTTAATTTCATAGTCCCTTTTAGCTTTTCTTATCCCCTTTTTAATGTCCCTCTTAATGTCAATATACTGATTCATAAGATGACCCTCGCCTCTTTTGATATGCCTATAAATTCCTTTCTTATGCCCTAGTAGATATTTCAGCCTATTATTCATCCATTTTGGGTCATTTCTATTGATCTAATTTCTTTATAAGGGATTAAACGTTCTTTGAGCAGCATGTATTGTGTTCAGAAAACTGTCATATTGATAGCTCTCTTCGTTACCCCAGTCAGCAGATGATAAGTGTTCTCTAAGCCCATCGTAATCTGCTAAGCGAAAATCTGGGACTGTTACTGAGTTATCCCTACTATCATACTTCCATTCAATTCTAAATGTAATTGATTTGTGGTCGCTAGCACCCAGTTCCTCTGAAACTTCTAAATTATTAACAAGGGATTCATTGTTTGCCAGAACTAAGTCAAGCAAGTTATTACCCCTTGTAGGTTCTGTCACAAACTGCTTCAAAAAACAATCCTGAACTACGTCTAAGAAGTCGTATGATTCTAAATTCCCAGTCAAGAAATTCCAATCAATATGACTAAAGTTAAAGTCTCCTAGAATTACTACATTATCGTGCCTTGTAGCCCTAACAATTTCCTCCCATAGTAGTCTCCCCTGGTCCCTATATAAATTAGGGGGACGGTATATCACACCTAAAGTTAATTTTTCATGCCCCTCTGAAAATTCTATCCAAACAGACTCTGTTATGTGTTACTTCAGACTTAATACCGTTTTTATGCAACAGTTCAAGCGATTCGGACATACCAATGCCACCCCACCCCCCTTCCCGATATTTCAATCTACTTGGAACAATTTAAAACCCTGAATGTGACATTCTGCAGGCATGTCCCGACTTTTTGAATTAAACCACGTCTCAGTAATGGCAAATACATCTATGTTACCTGCACTAGCAACTAGTCTCAACTCGTCCATCTTATTCCTAGCACTGCGACTATTTGTGTAATAAATACTTAAAGACCCTCCTCTCTCTTTACCCTCCTGCTCCTTTCTGTTATTCCACTAAACCTATTACTGTCCTTGTCAATTAGTGCCACTGGCTTTCCAATATCCACCTCATTTTGCCTATTACTAGTTCTCCTAGTACTCATTATTACTACCCTGAGACTTCAACAGTTTTCCCACAAAAACCCATACCACTAACTATTCCTAGTTTAAAGACCTAACAGCTCCCTCAACTGCGTTGGCCTGTGCTCCCACCCCACACCTAGATAAGTGAACCCCATCCCTGGCATACATGTCATTTCTGCCATAGAAGAGGTCCCAGTTGTCAATGAATGTTACCTGCAATTTTCCTTACGTATTTGTCCAGCCAGCAATTGACACCAATTGCTCTGGGCAACCATTCATTTCCAACTCCTCTCCTTGGCAAAATGCCACATATGACAAGTTTCCCACCCTTCCTCCTAATTATGTCAATTGCTGACCTATACCTGCTAATCAGGTCCTCACTCCTACGTCTGCCAACATCGTTGCCTCCAGCACTGAGACATATAATAGGATTGCTCCCATTACCTCTCATGATGTCATCCAGACTGCTAACAATACCCTTCATCCCAGCCCCAGGAAAACACACTCTCTGCCTCCTACTCCTGTCCTTCAAGCAGAATGCCCTATCCATGTACCTAATCTGGCTATCCCCAACAACAACAATGTTTTTACCTTCCTTGGCGTCGTCCGTCGTGATGCTCTGAGTAGTCGACTCACATTCGCCAGGTAGCATTACACCACTTGTAGAATTCGTCAAGACGTTCTCGATGGTCTTCGTTGGGGTTTCTAGGGATGTCTCACTCACGTCTGCCAATGCTTCTTTGGTGCTCGTTGTGGCATTCCCAATAGAACACTCACATTCGTCGGGTAGCACCGAGAATGGGTTGGAAGTTTCCACGGTAGTCTTCTGGTTTCTCATTGTTTCTGCCTCTCCAACCGTTTTCTTGATCTTCAGCTTGGTTCCATGTTGCCCGGCCACTGACCAAGCTCCCCTCTTAACCTGGGGACTCACAACAGGAGGATAACTACGAATCCTCTTGTTCTCCTCCGTTAATCGCCGTATCTCCATCTTAGCAACTCTGAGCTCTTCTCTCAGCTGCTGGTAAAGTTGCTCAAGAGAGGGCATCCTGGTTCAGATTCAGAGAGAGCACACAAACAGGTCTTTACAGAGCTAAGTACACGTCACCTTCTTGCTGTCCAAACTGAAGACGGCAATACCATGAGTTTAGAGACAGGTGAGATAGAGCAAGTAGAGATCAGGGAGACTATGGAGGGAACCAAAGAGGTCTGAGAGGGGAAGGGAGTATGATCCTGGAGAAATGTGCCAAAAAAGAGTGAAAAGTCATGCAGTGGAACAGGAAAGGAAGGGGGTATGGGCAAGAAGTCTGGGGGGAACAGAAGTGACCACAAAAATGGTGATTGAACCTCAACCTTCATGCGAGAGTTAGAAACAGGTTGAGAACTGAGCACTGGAGAAATGCAAAGAGACTTAAGAGACAGGTCCAGCTTGACAGGTGATAGGTTCAGCTTGACAGGTGATAGGTTAAGCTTGACAGGTGATAGGTTCAGCTTGACAGGTGATAGGTTCAGCTTGACAGTGATAAGATTAATGCTTGACAGGAGATAGGTTCAGCTTGACTAGTAGATAGGTTCAGCTTGACAGGTGACAGGTTCAGCTTGACAGGTGACAGTTTCAGCTTGACAGGTGAGAGTTCAGCCTTGACAGGTGAGAGGTTCAGCTGACAGGTGACATGTTCAGCTTGACTGTAAAAGGTTCAGCTTGACAGGTGATAGGTTCAGCATGAGAGGTAATAGGTTCAAGCAAAGACAGGGATGAAAGGTTCAGCTTGATAGGATAATAGGTTCATCTTGAACAGGAGATAGGAATCAGCTTGACAGGTGATAGAACAGCTTGACAGGTGAACTAGGTTTTCAGCTTGAACAGGTGAGGTTCAGCTTGACAGGGGTTTTTTATTTTGGGGGAAAGGATCAGCTTGACAGGTGATAGGTTCAGCTTTGACAGGTGGATAGGGTTTCAGCTTGACAGTGTGATACATCAGCTTAACGAGGTGAATGGTTCAGCTTGACAGTGACGGGCTCAGCTTGACAGGTGAAAGTTTCAGCTTGACAGTTGAGAGGTTCAGCTTGACAGTGAGAGGTTCAGCTTGACAGGTGAGAGGTTTCAGCTTGACAGGTGACATGTTCAGATTGACAGTGTTAAAAGGTTCAGCTTGACAGGTGATAGGTTTTGCTTACAGGTGACAGGATCAGCTTGACAGTGAAAGGTTTCATCATTGCATGTGATACGTTCAGCTGACAGGTGATAAGTCTGCTTCACAAGGGGGAATAGGTTTCAGCTTCACAGGTGATAGGTATCACCTTAACAGTGATATGTTCAGTTTCATAGGTGATAGGTTCAGCTTGACAGGAGATAGGTCAGCCTAACAGGTGATAAGTTTCAGCTTGACAGGTGACAGTTCAGCTTGACATTTGAAGGTTCAGCTTCAAAAGGTGAGACGCTCAGCTTCAACAGGTGATAGGTTCAGCTTGGCATGTTGTAGGTTCAGCTTGACAGTGACAGGTTTCACATGACAAGTGAAGTGTCAGGCTTCCAAAGGTGATAGGCTCAGCGATTCACAGGTGATAGGTCAGTCTTGACAGGTGATAGTTAAGCTTGACAGGTGAGAAGGTTCAGCTTGACAGTTTACATGTTCATCTTGACAGTAAAAGGTTCACTTGACAGGTGATAGGTTCAGCTTGAGAGGGTTATAGGTTCTGCAATACCAGGTGACAGGTTCAGTCTTGATAGGTGATAGTTCAGCTTGACAGAGATAGGTTCAGCTTGACAGGTATAGTTCAGCTTGACAGGTGCCATTTCAGCTTGACGCAGGTGATAGGTTCACTTGACATGTGAAAGGGTCACTTGACATGTGATATGTTTCACTTGACGGGTGATAGTTTCAGCTTGACAGGTGATACATTCACTTAACAGGTGATATGTTCAGCTTGACAGTGCCAGGTTCAGCTTGACAGGAGAAGTTTCAGCTTGACAGTGAGAGGTTCAGCTTGACAGGTGAGAGTGCAGCTTGACATGGTGAGAGGTTCAGCATTGACGAGGTGACATGTTTCCAGTATATGGACAGTTTAAAAGGTTCAGCTTGACAGGTGAAACAGGTTTCAGCTTGACAGGTTATATTCAGCAAGACAGTGATAGGTTCAGCTTGATAGGTGAAGGTTCAGCTGACAGGAGATAGGTTCAGTCTTGACAGGTGATAGTCGCGGGGGTGATGTTCACTTGACAGGTGATAGGTTCAGCTTGACAGGTGATAGGATACAGCTTGACAGGAGATAGATCAAGCATGACAGTGATAGTTTTTTATGCTTGACAGTGATAGGTTCAGCCTTGACAGGTGATCGGTTCAGGTTGGCAGGTGATAGGTTTCAGCTTGACAGGTGATAAGTTCGCTTCACAGGGATAGGTTCAGCTTCACAGGTATAGTTCACCTTAACAGGTTGATAGGTCAGTTTCAGAGGTGATAGGTTTCAGCTGAGCAGGTAGATAGCTTCACCTCACAGGTTATAAAATTCAGATTGACAGGTGACACAGTTCACTGACTGGATATGTTCAGCTTCAAAGGTTGATACGCTCAGGCTTCACAGGTGATAGTTCAGCTTGGCGGATGATAGGTTGCAAGCTTGAACAGGTTGACAGGTTCAGCTTGACAATGATAGGTTCAGCTTCAAAGGTGATAGGGCTCAGCTTTCACACGGGTGATAGGTTCAGCTTGACAGGTGAAAGGTTAAGCATTGACAGGTGGATAGGTCCAGCTTCACAGGTGAATTAGGTATACAGATTGACAGTTGATAGTTCAGCTTCACAGGTGACGGTACAGTGTCTTAGGTGATAGGTTTCAGCTTGACAGTTGAAAAGTTCAGATTTGACAAGGTGCAAGTTCAGCCTTCACATGTGACAGTTCAGTGTCCATAGGTATAGGTTCATGCTTGACAGTGTGATAGGTTCATCTTGACAGGTGATACAATCAGCTTAACAGGTGATAGGGTTCACTTGACAGGTGACAGGTTCAGCATGAGAGGGAAAGTTTCAGCTTGACAGTGAGAGGTTCAGCTTTGACAGTGAGAGGTTCAGCTTGACAGGTGAGATGTTTACAGCTTGACAGGTGACATGTTCAGTTTGACAGGTAAAAGGTTCAGCTTGACAGGTGATAGGTTTTGCTTGACAGGTGATAGGTTCAGCTTGACAGGTGATAGGTTTAGCTTGACAGGTGATAGGTCAGCTGACAGGTGATAAGTTCAGCTTGGCAGGTGATACGTTTCCCAGCTTGACAGTGAATAAGTTCTTGCTTCACAGGGGAAAGTTTCATCTTCACCAGGTGGGATAGGTTCACCTTAACAGGTGATAGGTTCAGTTTCAGAGGTGATAGGTTCAGCTTGACAGGTGATAGGTTCAGCCTCACAGGTGATAAGTTCAGCTTGACAGGTGACAGGTTCAGCTTGACATGTGATAGGTTCAGCTTCAAGTGATACGCTCAGTCTTCACAGTGATAGGTTCAGCTTGGCAGTTTGAAAGGTTCAGCCTTGACAGGTGACAGGTCAGCTTGCAAGTGATAGGTTCAGCTTCAAAGGTGATAGGCTCAGCTTCACAGGTGATAGGTTCAGCTTGACAGTGATAGGTTTAAGCTAGACAGTGAGAGGTTCACTTGACAGGTGACATGTTCAGCTTGAACAGTAAAAGGTTCAGCTTGACAGTGAAAGGTTCAGCTTGAGAGGTAACGGGTTCAGCATGACAGGTTATAGGTTTCAGCTTGTAGGTGATAGGTTTCAGCTTTGACAGGAGATAGGTTTCACTTGACAGGAGATAGTTTCAGCTTGACCATTGACAGTTCATCGTTGAACAGGTGATAGGTACAGCTTGACGGTGAAAGGGTCAGCTTGACAGTGATATGTTCAGCTTGACAGGTTATAGTCAGCTTGACAGGTGATACATTTCACTTAACAGGTGATATGTCAGCTTGACAGGTGACAGGTTCAGCTTGACAGGTGAAAGTTTTCAGCTTGACAGGTGAGAGGTTCAGCTTGACCGGTGAGTAGTTCAGCTTGACAGGTGAGAGTCAGACTTGACAGGTGACATGTTCAGTTGACAGGTAACAGGTTTCAGCTAGACAGGTGAGAGGTTCCAGCTTGACAGGTATAGTCAGCTTGACAGGTGATAAGCTTCAGCCTCACCGGTGATAAGTTCCAGATATGACATGTGAACAGGAACAGCTTGACAATTTGATAGGTTCAGCTTTCAAAGGTGAACGCTCAGCTCACAGGTGATAGTTCAGCTTGGCAGTGATAGGTATCAGCTTTGACAGTTGACAGTTCGCTTGACAAGTGATAGGTCAGCTTCACAGGGGAGTAGGCTCAGCTTCACGGGTGATAGGTCAGCTTTGTGCATTGATAAGGTTCAGCCTTGACAGGTGACAGTTCAGCTTACATGTGATCAGGTTCAGCTTCACAAGGTGATACCTCAGCTTCACAGGTTATAGTTCAGCTTGACAGGGTGATACATTCAGGCTTAACAGGTGATTATGTTCAGCTTGACATGTGACAGGTTCAGCTTGACAGGTGACAGTTTACAGCTTGACAGTGAGAGGTCAGCTTTGTACAAGGTTGAGGAGGATCAGCTTGACAGGTGAGAGGTTCGCTTGACAGGTGACAATGTTTCATTTTTGACAGGTAAAGGTTCAGCTTGACAGGTGATAGGTTCATCTTGCATGGTGTTAAAGGTTCAGCATGAACAGTTATCGTTCAGCTTGATAGGTGCTAGGTTCAGCTTGACAGAGATAGTTTCAGCTTGAAGGTGATAGGTCAGCTTGAACAGTTGAATAGGTTCAGCTTGACAGGTGATTGGTTCAGCATGACAGGTGCTGATTCAGCTTGACAGGTGAATAGTTTTTGCTTGACAGGTGATAGGATTTCAGCTTGACGGTGAAGGTTCAGCTTGGCAGGTGATAGGATTCATCTTGACAGGTGATAAGTTCTTGCTTCACAGGGGATAGGTCAGCTTCACAGGTGAAAGTTCCACCTACAGTGATAGGTATCAGTTTCAGAGAGTGAAAGGTTTCAGCTAGACAGGTGATAGCTCAGCCTCGACAGGTGAAAGGTTTCAGATAGACCAGTGACAGGTCAAGCTTGCACATGTATAGTTCACTTCAAAGGTAGATACGCTCCAGCTTCACAGTGATAGGTTCAGCTTGGCAGGTGATAGGGTTTCAGCTTGACAGAGAACTGTTGCAGGCTTGGACAAGTGATAGGTTCAGCTTCAAAGGTGGAAGGCTCAGCTTCACGGTGATAGGTTCAGCTTTGCAGGTGATAGGTTCAGCTTGACAGGTGACGAGTTCAGCTTGACATGTATAGGTTCAGCTTCAAAGGGTGATAACGCTCATCTACCAACAGGTGATAGGTTCAGCATGACAGGTGATACATTCACTTAACTAGGTGATATGTCAGCTTGACCAGTGACAGGTTCAGCTTGACAGGTGAAAGTATTCCATGTCTTGCCCGATCAGCGGATCAGCTGACCGTGAGAGAGATACAGGCAAGAAACCAGTGAGAGAGGTTCAGCAAGACAGGTGACATGTTCAGTTTGCCAGTAACAGATCAGCTTGACAGGTGATACAGGTATCAGCTTGACAGGTAAAAGGTATTTCAGCAAGCCATATATAGTACAGCTTAGAAAGTGGTGATAGTTCAGCTTGACGAGATAGGTTCAGCTTGACAGGATGATAGGAATCAAGCTTGACAGGGAGAATAGGTTCAGCTATTACAGGAAGAAAAGGTTTCATCCTTTCAGCTTGACGAGTTGATAGGTTCAGCATGTGACAGGAGATAGGTTTTGCTTGACAGGTGATAGGTTCAGCTTGACAGGTGATAGGTTCAGCTTGGCAGGTGATAGGTTCAGCTTGACAGGTGATAAGTTCTGCTTCACAGGGGATAGGTTCAGCTTCACAGGTGATAGGTTCACCTTAACAGGTGATAGGTTCAGTTTCAGAGGTGATAGGTTCAGCTTGACAGGTGATAGCTTCAGCCTCACAGGTGATAAGTTCAGATTGACAGGTGACAGGTTCAGCTTGACATGTGATAGGTTCAGCTTCAAAGGTGATACGCTCAGCTTCACAGGTGATAGGTTCAGCTTGGCAGGTGATAGGTTCAGCTTGACAGGTGACAGGTTCAGCTTGACAAGTGATAGGTTCAGCTTCAAAGGTGATAGGCTCAGCTTCACGGCTGATAGGTGTACAGCTTGACAGTGATAGGTTAACTTTGACAGGGTGATAGTCCAGCTTCACAGGTGATAGGTTCAGATGACAGGTGATAGGTTCAGTCTTCACAGGTGACAGTCAGTGTCATAGGTGTGATAGGGTTTCAGCTGTGACAGAGATAGTGTTCAGATAGACAGAAATGATAGGTTTCTATCTTCACAGGTTACAGGTTCAGTGTCATAGGTGTAGGTTCAGCTTGACAGTGATAGGTCAGCTTGACCCGGGTGATACATTCAGCTTAACATGATAGGTCAGCGTGACAAGGTTGACAGGTTTCAGCGTGAACAGGGTGAAAGTTTCAGCTAGATACAGGTGAGAGGTTTCATCATGACAGGTGAGAGGTTCACTTACAGGTGAGAGGGTTCAGCTTAGACAAGGTGACATGTTTCAGTTTGACAGGTAAAAGGTTCAGCTGAACAGGTGGATAGGTTTGCTTGCAGGTGATAGGTTTCAGCTCTGACAGGTGAATAGGTTCATCTTGGCAGGTGATAACGATCAGCTTGACAGGTGATAAGTTCTGCTTTCACAGGGATAGGTTTCAGCTCCGAGGTGATAGGTTCACCTTAACAGTTGATAGGTTCAGTTTCAGAGGTGATAGGTTCAGCTGACAGGTATTAGGTTCCGCCTCACAGGTGAATAATTCAGCTTGACAGGTGACAGTTCAGCATTGACATGTGATAGGTTCATCTTCAAAGTGTGATACGCCAGCTTCACAGGTGATAGTGTTTCAGCTGGCAGGTGATAGGTTCAGCTTGAACAGTGACAGGTTCAGCTTTGACAATGATAGGATCAGCTTCAAAGGTTGATAGGCCTCAGCATCACAGGTGATAGGTATCAGCTAGACAGGTGATAGTAAGCTTGACAGGTGAGAGGTTCAGCATTGACATGTGGACATGTGTTCACAGCTTAGACAGTACAAAGTTTCAGCTTACAGTGATAGGTTCAGCCTTGAGAGGATATAGGTTCAGCTGACAGGTGATAGGTTCACTTGATAGTGATAGTGTTCAGCTTGACAGGAGATAGGTTCAGCTTGAACAGGAGATAGGTTCAGCTTGACAGGTGACAGGTTCAGCATTGACAGGTGATATGTTCAGCTTGACAGGTGAAAGGGGTCAGCTGACAGGTGAAAGGTTCAGCTTGACAGGCGATAGAGTCACTATGTACAGGTATGATACATTCAGCTTAACATGTGTTATATGTACACTTGACAGTTGACAGAGTTCAGCATGGAAGGTGAAAGTTCCGAGCTTGAACAGTTAGAGGTTCACTTGACAGTGAGAGGTTTCAGCTATGACAGTTGCGAGGTCATCATGACAGTTGAAAGTGTTCAGTTTACAGTAAAAGTCTCAGCTGTGACAGTGATAAGTTTCAGCTTTGACAGTTATAGGTTCAGCATGACAGGTGAAAGGTTCAGCTTGATAGGTGATAGTTCAGCTTGTCAGGAGATAGATCAGCTGACAGTACATGTTCAGCTGACAAGGTGATAGGTTTCAGTCTTGACAGGATGATATGGTTCAGCTTGACAGGTGATAGGATTCAGCTTGATCAGGTGATAGGTATTGCTTGAACAGTGATAGTTTCTGCTGACAGGTGATAGGTTCAGCTTGGCAGGTGATAGTGTACAGCTGACAGGTGATAAGTTCTGCTTCACAGGGGATAGGTTCAGCTTCACAGGTGATAGGTTCACCTTAACAGGTGATAGGTTCAGTTTCAGAGGTGATAGGTTCAGCTTGACAGGTGATAGCTTCAGCCTCACAGGTGATAAGTTCAGATTGACAGGTGACAGGTTCAGCTTGACATGTGATAGGTTCAGCTTCAAAGGTGATACGCTCAGCTTCACAGGTGATAGGTTCAGCTTGGCAGGTGATAGGTTCAGCTTGACAGGTGACAGGTTCAGCTTGACAAGTGATAGGTTCAGCTTCAAAGGTGATAGGCTCAGCTTCACGGGTGATAGGTTCAGCTTGACAGGTGATAGGTTAAGCTTGACAGGTGATAGGTCCAGCTTCACAGGTGATAGGTTCAGATTGACAGGTGATAGGTTCAGCTTCACAGGTGACAGGTTCAGTGTCATAGGTGATAGGTTCAGCTTGACAGGTGATAGGTTCAGTTTGACAGGTGATAGGTTCAGCTTGACAGGTGATAGGTTCAGTTTGACAGGTGATATGTTAAGCTTGAGAGTGATAGTTCAAGCTTCCAGAGTGATAGGTTTCAGGCTTGACAGTGAATGGTGCAGCTTGACAGGGTGAACGGGTTTCAGCTTCACAGGTGACGGTTCAGCTTGACCGGGTTGATAGGTCACTTGACATGGTGGGTATGTAAGTTAGACATGGAGATATATCAGCTTGGCAAGAGGGGGGGGGGGGGGGGGGGGGGGGGGGTTGGGGGGGGGGGGGGGATAGAGGGGGGGGGGGGGGGGGGGGGGGGGGGGGAAAAAAAAAATAGGTTCAGCTTGACAGGTATAGGTACAGCTTGAAGTGATAGGTTCAGCTTGACCAGGTGATAGGTCAGCTTCACAGGTGATAGGTTCAGCTTGACAGGTTATAGGTTATTCAGCCTGACAATGCAGAAAGGTTCAGCTGACAGGTGATAGGTTCAGCTTGACAGGTGACAGGTTCAGCATGACAGTTTGGATAGTGTCAGCTTGACCGTTAAGGGTCAGCTTGACAGTGATATGTTCAGCTGACAATGGTGATAGGTTCAGCTTGACAAGGTGATACATATCAGCCTTAACAGTGATAGTTCAGCATGACAGTGACAGTTCAGCTTGAACAGGTGAAAGTTTCAGCTTCACAGGTGAGAGGTCCAGCTTGACAGTGATAGTTCAGCTGACAGGTGACATGTTCAGTATGGACAGGTAAATGGTTCATCGCTGACAGTGATAGTTCAGCTTGACAGGTTATAGGTTCAGCATGCCAGGTTATAGGTTCAGCTTGATAGGTGATAGTTCAGCTTGACAGGAGATAGGTTTCAGCTTGAACAGGTGATAGGTTCAGCTTGACAGTGAAGTTCTGCTACTGGGTGTATAGGTTCAGCTTGACAGGAGATAGTGTTCACTTGACAGGTGATATGTTTTTGCTGACAGGTGATAGGTTCAGCTTGACAGTGATAGGTTCAGCTTGCAGTGTTGAAGGTTCAGCTTGACAGGTATTAGTTCTGCTTCACGAGGATAGGTTCAGCTTCACAGGTGAAGGTTTCACCTTAACAGGTGATAGGTTCACCTTAACAGTGATAGGTTCAGCTGACAGGTGATATGGCCTTCAGCCTCACAGGTGATGAATGTTCATATAGAACAGGGACAGTTCAGCTTGACAGTGTAGGTTTCAGCTTCAAAGTGATACGCTCAGCTTCACAGGATGATAGTTCGACGTTGCAGTGATAGGTCACTATGAGACAGAGACAGGTTCCAGCTTGTACAAGTGAATAGGTTCAGCTTCAAAGGTGATAGGCTCAGCTTCACGGGTGATAGGTTCAGCTTGACAGGTGATAGGTTAAGCTTGACAGGTGATAGGTCCAGCTCACAGGGTGATAGTTCAGATTGACAGGTTGTAAGTTCAGCCTTCACAGGTGACAGGTTCAGTGTCATAAGGTGATAGGTTCAAGCATTGAACAGTGATAGGTTCAGTTTGACAGGTGATAGGTCAGCTTGACAGGAGATTAGTTCAGTTGACAGACTTATAGGTTAAGCATGAGAGGTGATAGGTTTTTTTTTATTTTTTTTTTTCAGCTTCAGAGGGTGATAGTTTCAGCTTGACAGGTAGAGGGTTCAGCTTGACAGGTGAAAAGGTTCAGCTTCACAGGTGATAGGCTCAGCTTGACGGTTGATAGGGTCAGTTAGACAGGTGTAGGTTAGTTTTTGACAGGTGATATAGTCGCTATGGCAAGTGATAGGTACAGCCTTTACAGGTATAGGTAATCAGCTTGAAAAGTGATAGGTTCAGCTTGACAGGTGATAGTTTCAGCTTCACAGGTGATAGGTTCAGCTTGCCAGTGATGAGGTTCAGCCTGAACAGGAGATAGGTTCAGCTTTCACAGGTGATAGGTTCTGCTATGACAGGCGATAGGTTCAGTAGACAAGTGATAGGTTATAGCTTTACAGAGACTGGTTCACAGCTTGACAGGTTATAGGTTCAGCTATAGGTGATAGGTTAAGCTTGAGAGTGATAGGTTCAGCTTGAGGTGAACAATCAAGCTTGAGAGGTGATAGGTTCAGCTTGGACAGGTGATAGGGTTCAGCATACAGGTGATATGTTTTCAGCTTGACATGTGATAGTTATCAGCTTGACAGGTGATAGGTTACAGCTTTGACAAGGTTATAGGATCAGCTTGGCAGGTGTGATGGGTTCGCTTTGACATTTTAATAGGATTACAGCTTCACTGTGATAGTTCAGCTTACAGGTGAAATTTTTACAGCATTACAGAGGTGTGAAAGGTTCAGCTTATACAGGTGATAAGGTACAAGCTTTGCACTGGTGAATAGTTCAGCTTTACAGTGATAGTTCAGCTTCCCATGTAATAGGTTTGTGTTCACAGGTTGATAGTTTCAGCTTAACAGGTATAGGTCACTTCACAGTATGATAGGTACACTCACAGGTGATATTCAAGCTTCACATGTAATAGGTTGTGATTTCACAGGTGATAGTTGATATTCACAGGTGATTAGATACAGAGCTTCACAGGTGATAGCGGTTTAGCTCAACAGGTGATAGGTACAGCTTCACTGGGTGAAAGGTTCAGCTTCACAGCGATAGGTCAGCTTTACCAAGGTGATAGTCGCATGACAGGTGATAGGTTCAGCCTTTGACAGGAGTGATAGGTTCAGCTTCACAGGGTATAGTCAGCTTCACATGAGAATAGGTTAAACCTTAACCAGGTGATAGGTTCAGGTTTCAAGGAGATAGGTTCAGCTTGGACAGGGTGATAGGTACAGCTTCACCAGTATAGGTTCAGCTTAAAAGGTTATAGGTCTCATCTTCACGAGGAGTAGAAAGGTTTTATACGCAGCATAGACAGTTGATAGGTACAGTCTTGACAGGGTGTAGGTTCAGCTTGCACATGTGATAGGTTCAGCTGACAGGCGATAGTGTATCAGCATGACATGAGATTAGATACAGCAATGACAGGTGATAGGTTCGGATTGGACCCGGTGATAGGAGTTCAGCATCACAAGTGACAGGCTCAGTTGTCATAGGTGATAGGTTCAGCGCCAGGTGAAAAGGTTCGAGTTTGAACAGGTATATTGTCCATCAGCATGACAGGAGATAAGTTCAGATTCAGAGTGATAGTTCCTCTTGACAGGTGAAAGTTCAGCCTATCACAGGTGAGAGGTTCAGCTTGAAGTTGATAGTTTTCAGCTTGACAGGTTGATAGTTTCTGTCTTGTCATGCGATATCAGCATGACAAGTGATAGGTTTAGCTTGAAAGGAGACAGGTTCACCTTGAAAAGGTGATAGGTTCAGCTTGATAGAGTGATAGGGTTAAGCTTGAGAGGTGTATAGGTTAGCTTGAGAGTGATACATTCAGCTTGAGATGTAATAGGTTGAGCTTGACAGGTGAAGGTATCAGCATACATGTTTAGGTTTTAATCGTGACATGTGATTAGGTTCAGCTTACATGTGAGAGGTTCAGTTTGACAGGTGATAGGTTCAGCATGACAGGTTGATAGGTCAGCTTGACAGGTGCTAGTTCATGCTTGACAGGTGATTGGTGCATGCTATGAAACAGATGATAGGTTAAGCTTGACAGGTGATAGGTTAAGCTGACAGGTAGATAGGTTCAGCTTCAACAGTTATATGGTTCAGTTTCAGAGAGGTGAAAGGTTCAGCTTGCAGTGATAGTTTCTAGCTTGACAGTGATAGGGTTCAGCTTGACAGGTTGATAGTTCAGCTTGACAGTGATAGGTTCAGTGATTCAGAGTGATAGTTCATCTTGACAGTGAAAGTGTTCAGCGTCACAGGATAGGTTCAGCTTGTTGGTTGATAGGTTCAGCTTGACAGGTGTATAGGTTTTCTGCTTGTCAGGCGATAGGTACAGCTTGACAAGTTGATAGGTTTAGCTTGACAGGAGACAGTTACACCTTGACAGGTGATAGGTTCAGCTGATAGTTGAAAGGTTAAGCTGAGAGGTGATAGTTTCAGCATGAGAGGTGATACAATTCAGCTTGAGAGGTGATTGGTTGAGAAGCTTACAGGTATAGGTTCAGCTTACATGTGAAGGTTAAGCGCGTGACATGTAGAAAGGAACTCTTGACAGTGATTAGGTTCAATTGATCAGGTGGATAGGTCAGCTTGACAGGTGATAGGTTCAGCTTGACAGGTGATTAGGTTCATGTTGACAGTGCTTGGTGCAGCTTGACAAGATGAAAGGTTAAACTTGACAGGAGATAGGTTCAGTTTCAGAGTGTTATTAGTTCAGCTTGACATGAAAGTTCCAGCTTGGACAGTGATAGGTCCAGCTTGACAGGAGAAGGTATCAGCTTGACAGTGTAGTGATAGTTCCAGCTTGACAGTCGATATCCAGGAGTTTAACTGGAGTTCGGGGGCAATGCCCCGGCGGCTCGGTTTGTGACCAGGCCTCCTTTTTGGATCAGACCCTGACCAACCAGGCTGTTACTGCTGGCTGCATGCAAACCAACGTACGAGCCGCAGCCCAGCTGGTCAGGTACCGACTTTAATTGCTTGTCCAGGCCGTGTTGGCAACATGTACAAGGACAATGTCATGTCCCATTTAATTAAACTAACTGCACAACTGTGCTCAGTTGACTTGGTTACAGAATTTTCCAATGTCGCTGGTATTGATGAATGGGTAGAGATTTTTCTAAAAAACTTAAACGGATCATCAATAAGAGATTAAGTTGCCCATGGCTTACTAACAGCAGCCTAAGATCCATCAATGTGAAACATCAATATGAGAAAGAATTTTAAAGGGGCTTAATAAGTTTGGTGGAGAGGAATTACAGTTTTGATTATTAACCTAAATCTCGTTATGCAAAATGTGCCAAAATACAGTAACTTGTTAATCAATTACTTGTTAATTCAATTACTGCTAAATCATTAACTACCTCTGTTATAATATTTTATATATGCTTTAACTTGTTAATCTGTTCATCTCAATTATAAATTCAATTACTGCTAAATCATTAACGACCTCTGTTATAATATAAAAATGAAGTTCAATTTGAACTAACTATGATATAAATAACAAAACAAAACAAAAAGCAATACTGTGACTGGAACAATACACATATAACAAATAGTATTATGTAGTCTGTTAAGCATTAGGTTTAGTCTGTCCAAAATGACCCAGCATGATAATGACTTTCTTTGTACTTAGCAAATCAAAGTTGTAATTACACATTATAAACTATGCAAAGAAATAAAATCCTTAATACTTCATCCTTAAGGCAGACACAATGAAGAATTAACATATGAGATGATTACAGATACTAAGAGTAAGAATATATTTTTTTTTATTAATATTAACAGGGGCCTGTCATCCAATTAATTGTTGTTTTTTTGTTTACCTTCAGATTTCCTTCAGTTTTGGTGCACAAGACGAAGTGTTTTCTCTAGTTCTTATAAATATTTATCAAAAAATTACCTCAAACAACAACTGAGAAAAGACTGGAAATGGACTGATTTACAGAAAATGCCCTTTAGCAGGAAGGTGATCCTATATGGGACGACGTAAAGTTGTTTGGACACTTGGTGCCGAGACAACATTGCTAATACTAATTTTCCTCGAGGCCTTTCCTCTAAATAACTTATCTTTTCACTAAAAAATAAAGTTTTTTAGTCTTGGAATGTTTAAAAAAATCTTACCCTTTTTTCTCCCGCATAAATCCAAAAGTATTTTGAATATTACAAAAAATTCCTCAAATTAATTAGAGAAATCATTAATTTTTAAAAAAAAAATAACCATTTCTTCAGAATATTATTCTGCTTAACTAATAATAAAGGCGTTACCTTAGTAGCGAAATAAGTGTATAGAGTTTACATCCGAGATAATGGCCTGGAATGTCGGCCCGCCCAGCCGTCTTGAAAAAGAAAAATCGCGAGAATCGCGTTTAATTTCGGGAGTAACCCACAGGGAGGTGTGCTCAGTCCCACACTGTTCAACTATTCTAATTAATGCATTACTTAATGCTATGCCTAGTCAGCCCCATAATTATGTGATAAGTTTGCTGATGATATAATGATTCACAACCACCGATTCTCCAACACCCAAAACATTCTTAATCATGGTACTAGCCTCGTGTCAGACCTGGGTTGATAATCTCAACTGATAAAACAAAGATACCATAGGCGTCCTTCCTCGACAGAAGAGTCCAACAGTTTCGTCAGATCCAATTGCATGATGGTCTCTCCTAGAATATGTAAAGCAGATACAGGTATCCTAGGCTTTGAGGTTCCACTGCTTGACCTGTTGTAACAAGACTTTGTCGAACAATACAAAGAACGACAAGAGCACTTAGAGTTGTGGCAGGGCTTCACCCCTGGTATGGTGCTAATGGTTTAAAAGTTGTGAAAATGATGTATCTTGCTTATATTAGATCATTGGTTGATTATGCCGCGCCACTACTTGCTCTTTGTCTGACATGAATCTTGGAGGGCTGGAAAAACTGCAGAACGAAGCAATGAAGATCATTTTAGGATGCCCTCATACTGCCAAAATATTCAAATATTGCCAAAAAGAATTTGATATTCCAAGCATCAGAGATCGTGTTTACTGAAAGAAATATCCTAAATTTGGGGTTAATATGTCAGACAAGCCCATTCAACCCCTGCACAGGAAGCATCCAAACTTTCCTCAGCACTGGTGAACACTCCACCAATGATCGAAAAAACTGGAACCGACCTCGCATGAATCATATACGTGATCTATGTCAAGTAAGGCAACAGCGGCACTTCTTCTCCGCTCCATGGAAAATTACCGTCTCCATTCCAATCCTACCATTCCCTCCATTTCCTCCTTCCCCCAAACTACTTCTTAAATCACAACCAAAACCTTCGCCTTTAACCAAACATTGAGGCCTTAAGCTGTATTGATTTATCTTAGTCACACACACACACACTCGCTAATTATACGTTGATGGTTCTGTTCACCAATCCACTGGTGCATAGCTGGTAGTGCTGCTTTGTCGTACAGAGTGATGGCACTCTAAAGAAATTGTGGATCAACGCACAATAATAGGGCCTCTAACCCTTCAAAACAGAACTGTTTTTGCCATACTCCATGGCAGTGGAAATGCATCTATGTATCTAAGAATGACAGTTTAATTTATCTGAATCTCTGTCAAATCTCTAAATGCCTCAACTTATTAAGCATAAATTGTGGCATGCTTGTTGTCAGAAGCCAGACACAGGTATGGTAGGATTGTGGAGACAGTGTGAGTCCAGAGTGCACATGCTGTGGATTCCATCTCACATTGGTCTTCAATGCCATGATAGCACTGATAAATTGGATAAGGCATTATGCTTTCAAGAGGAGTAGATTGCAATCTGGCTAGTCAGGTAGTATTAGAGAACAATATCGAAAAGAGCTTCATTGAATTTTTAATGACTTAACTCGGGAGATGGACACCAGCGAGTCCCATCTATATCAGTCTATCATGCAGGAGGAGCCACATGTTCCTAAGGTGCATCCAACAAGATAAGCAGACCCTCATGGATGTCACTACTGCCGACTACAGCCCTCCGGCTCCGGCTGGGTTACAAGTATCTTTTGGCAGGTTAAATCACCACCACCAGATGTAAGACCAACCGAACTTAAACTTTGCCAGATGGACAATTTGTCACACGCCCCTGCGTCATTAATTACTGGAGTGTGATAAAATTAATGATTTTGAACCAACTTCACTCAGAAATGTTCAAGAAAGGCAAAGTATTTTCTCCACAGTGGTATATTAACAGACCATATCTGGAGAAATACCCTGACTTTGCTAGCTGGTATATAAAGCATTACCACAGTGTGTGTGTTTTGGTGTGTGTGTGTGTTGTTTTGTGTGTGTGTGTGTGTGTGTGTGAGTGTGTGTGTGTGTGTGTGTGTGGTTTGTGTGTGTGTGTGTATGTGGTCACTCACCTAGTTGATATTGTAGGGGTCAAGTGTCAGACTCCTGTGTGTTGTGGTGTGTGTTGTGTGGTGTGTGTACTCACCTAGTTGTACTACACCTAGTTGAGGTTGCGGGGGTTCGATCCGACTCCTGGCCCCGCCTATTCACTGATCGCTACTAGGTCACTCTCCCTGAGCCGTGAGCTTTATCATACCTCTGCTTAAAGCTATGTATGGATCCTGCCTCCACCTACATCGCTTCCCAAATCTATACCACTTACGCTACTCTGTGGCTGAAGAAACACTTCTAACTCCTGATATTCATCTTGTGTCTACAGCTTCCAACAATGTTGTCCCCTTGTTACTGTTCCAATCTCCTGAACATCCTGTCTTGGTCCACCTTGTCCAATCGCTCTCAGTATTTTGGGGTATGTCGTTATCATGTCCCCCCTATTCTCCCTGTCCGCCAGTGCCGTCAGGTTGATTTCCCTTAACCTCTCCCGTAGGACATAACCTTCTTAGAACTGGGACTAGTCTTGTTTGCAAACCTTTGCACATTCTCTAGTTTTCATCACGGCTTGGCTAGGTGATGGGTTCCAAACTGGTGCCGCATACCTCCAATATGGGCCTAACATACACGGAGTACAGGGTCTGAATGATTCCTTATTAAGATGTCGGAATGCTGTTCTGAGGTTGCTAGCGGCCCCATATGCTGCAGCAGTTATTTGGTTGATGTTGCGCTTCAGGAGATGTGCCTGGTGTTTATACTCACCCCAAGAATCTTTTTTTCCTGATGAGGTTGTAGTCTCCTGACCCCCAAGACTGTACTTCTTCCGTCTGACGGCCTTCTTTGCCTTCCCCAATCTCAAGACTTTGCACTTGGTGGATTGAACTCCCAGGAGCCAATTGCTGGACCAGGTCCTGCAGCCTGTCCAGATCCCCTTTGTAGTTCTGCCTGGTCTTCGATCGAGTGTATACTTCCGCATCAACCTTCACGTCATCTGCAAACAGGGACACCTCAGAGTCTATTCCTTCCGTCATGTCCGTTCCATCAAATACCAGAAACCAGCACTGGTCCTAGGACTGACCCTGCGGGACCCCGCTGTCACAGTGCCCACTCTGACACCTCGCCACGTACCAAGACTAGTCTGCTGTCTTCCTGACAAGTATTCCCTGATCCATTGTAAGTGCCTTCCCTGTTATTCCCTGCTTGTCCTCCATTTTTGCACCAATCCTTGTGTGGAACTGTGTCAAACGCCTTCATGCAGTCCAAGAAAATGCAAATCCACCCACCCCTCTCTCTCTTGTCTTACTGCTGTCACCATGACATAGAACTCCATTAGGTTTTGTGGACACAGGATTTTCCAGTCCCTGAAACACATGTTTGCTGCTGTTGATGAGATCATTCCTTTCTAGGTGTTCGCCACTCTTCCCTGATAATCTTCTCCATGATTTTGCATACTAATACATGTCAGTGACACTGGTCAGTAGTTTAATGGCTTTCATTCTGTCTCCTTTTTTAAAGATTGGAATTACATTTGCTGTCCTTCCATGCTTCAGGCAATCTCCCTGTTTCGATAGATGTATTGAAATATTGCTGTTAGGGGTACACATAGCGCCTCTTCTCCTCTCTCAATACCCGTGGTGAGATGTTAATCTGTCCCCAGATGCCTTTGAGGTATCTAGCTCACTCAAAAGCCCTCTTCACTTCTTCCTCGTTTTGTGTGCACTGTGTCCAGCACTTGTGGTGTGCCACCCCCCCAGCTCCGTTCTTTCAGGAGTCCCTTCTTCTGACTCCTCGGTGAAACACTACCTATGAATCTCTTGTTGCGTTCTTCACATACTTCAACTTCATTTTTGTTGTCTCTCCTCCTTCCTCCTTAGCTGATTACCTGGGTCCCTTGACTGTGTTTTTTCCTCCTGATGGTGGCTGTACCACATTTTCGGTCAGAATTTGGCTTTTCGCTGCTATTTCATTTTCATATGACTTTGGGCCGCCCTTCTTATCTTTGCATAATCGTTTTCTGGCTCTACGACTGTTCTCCTTATTCTCCTCCTGGGCCTTTGCCTCTATATTTCTTCCATTCCCTAGCACGACTTGGTTTTTCCTCCCTGCACCTTTGGGTAAACCATGGCTCATCCTGGCTTTTTCATTAATCCAGTACCCTGTGGGGTACAAACCTCTCCTCAGCCTCCTTCATTTTGTTGCTACATATCCATCCATCTCATTAAACTGGCTTCCTTCCCTGCCAGTTCTCTGGTCCCACTGAACCCCGTTCAGGTATTCCTCATTCCTGTGTAGTCCCCTTTCTTGTGAGTTAGGCTTTCATTCGTCCGTGGCCTACCTGCATCTCTCCTCCACTATGTAGCTCTACTGTGTATTCAACTTAAAACCACGATGTCACTGGCCCCAATGGGTCTTTCAAAGTTAATGTCCTCGATTCCCTGCACTAGACTCACTGAAGTTGAATACTAAGTCCAGCCTTGCTGTTCATCCCTCCTCTCTCTCTTGTATTGTCCCTTACGTGTTGGCACATGAAGTTCTCCAGTACCACCTCCATCAACTTTAGCCCTCCATGTACTTTTGCCCCCAGTTGGTCCAAGGTTCTCCCAATCGATCTCCTTGTGGTTTAAAGTCACCCATGATCACAAGAGCTTTTGCCCTGCATGCATGAGCTCGTTCCTCAGCCACTCTACCAGTGTGTGTAGTTGTGTGTGTGTGTGTGTTTGTTGTGTGTGTGTGGTTTTTTGTGTGTGTTGAATGTGTATGGTGTGTGTGTGTGTATGGTGTGTGTGTGTGTGTGGATGTGTGTGGTGTGTGTGTGTGTGTGTGTGTGTTGTGTGTGTGTGTGTATGTGTGTGGCACATCACCAGTTGAGATGTGCATGGGCTCCGAGTCCAAGTTCCAGTGTGTGTGTATGTGTGTGTGTGTGTGTGGATTGTGTGGGTTGTGTGTGGTGTGTGTGCGTGTTGCGTCGTGTGTGTGTTTTTGTGTGTGTGTGTGTGTGTGTGTTGTGTTGTGTGTTTTTGTTGTGTGTATGGTATGAGTGTGCGTGTGTGTGTGTGTGTAAGTATGTGTGTGCGTACGAGTTTGTGCGTGTGTGTTTATGTTGTGTGTGTTTGTGTTAGTTGTGTTTTTGTGAGTGTTGTGTGTGTGTGTGTGTGTGTATGTATGTGTGTGCATGAGTAGTGTGTGTGTGTGTGTGTGTGTGTGTGTGTGTGTGTGTGTGTGTGTGTGAGTGTGTGTGTGTGTGGTGTGTGTGTACGAGTGTACTCACCTCTTGTACTCACCATAATTGTGGTTGCAGGGGGAGACTCAGACTTGCTGAAGCTCACTGCCCCGCCCCATCACGATCGCTACGGGATCCTCTCTCGCTCTGCTCCTGAGCTTTGTCATACCTCTTCTTAAAACTATGTATGTTCCAGGCCTCCACTACTTTTCACTTGCTAGGCTATTCCACTTGCCTGACAACCTCTAGACTGAAGAAATACTTCCTAACGTCCCCTGTGACTCGTCTGAGTCTTCAGCTTCCGTTGGTGACCCCTTTGTCCCTGTGTCCCTTCTCTGGAACACCTATCTCGGTCCACCTTGTCTATTCCCCGACAAGTAAGCCTTGATGTCCTTTATCAGTCTCTCCCCTGACCATCATGTCCTGCCAGTTCGTCAGTCCGATTTCCCTAAACCTTTCCTCGTACGAGCATTCCCTTTGAGCATCTGGGACTAGCCTAGTTGCAAACCTTTGTACTTCTTCTCTACACTCTTGACTGTGCTTGACCAGGTTGTGTTCCATACTGGTGCGCATACTCCAGTATGTGGGCTAACATACACAGTGAACAGTGTCTTGGAACGGATTCCTTATTAAGTATCGGAACCTATTCCTCTAGGTTTGCCAGTCGCCCGTATTGCTGCAACGGTTTTATTTGTAGGATATTTGGTCCTCCGTGATGTTGCCTCGGTGGTTATGGTCACCCCAAGGTCTTTCTCCCTGAGTGATGGTCTGTAGTCTTTGTCCACCTAGCCTATAACTCCTGTCTGCGGTCTTCTTTGTTGGCCCCTCCCACATCTTCATACTTTGCATTTGGCTTGACAGAATCGATAACCAGTTACTGGACCAACATGTCCAGCCTCTCCATGTCTCTTTGCAGTCCTGCCTCATCCCTCGTCCGATTTAATTCTTCTCATATCAACCTTCACGTCCATCTGCGAACCAGTGACACTTCAGAGTCTATTCCTTCAATCATGTCGATCACGAATATAATCAAAAATAGCACTGGTCCTAGAACTGACCCCAGTGGGACCCGCTCGTAAACAGGCGCCCACTGTGATACCTCTTCACAGTGGTCCATTGACTCGTTGCTCAGCCTCCCTGTCAGTATACCCTTATCCATTGCCAGTGCCCCTTCCTTTTTACGTGTGCCTGATCCTCCAGCTTCTTGCACTAATCTCTTTGTGGAACTGGTGTCAAAGGCTCCTCAGTCAAGAAAAACGCAGATCTACCCAACCCTCTCCTCGTGTCTGTACCTATCTGTTACCTTGTCCATAAACTCCAGGAGGTTTGAATACAAGATTTGCCTTCCATGACACCCCATGCTGTTTTCATTTTATAATCTGTTCCTTTACCAGGTGTTCGAACCCACTCGTCCTCCTGATAATCATTCTCCATGACTTTGCACACATACATGTCATATACACAGTCTGTATTTAGTACTCGTTTCTGTTTCCTTTCTTAAATAGGGACTACATTAGCTGACTTCCAATTTCTCAGTTAGATTGCCCAGTTCAAGGGATGGTTAAGATTGTGTGTTAAGAGGCACACACAGCATCCTCTGCTCCTTCACTAAGGACCCCATGGTGAATGTTGTCCTGTCCCAAAACGCCCTTTGAGGTGTCAAGGGTCACTTATGGAGCTTCTTCACCTCCTCCCAGATGTTCTATGTCAATCCAACACTTGTTGGTATATTCCCTCTTGATGTCCCTTCTGTGCTGTCTTTTCCCCACAGCCCTCCTGTCTCTACTGTAAAAACATCCTTAAAATCTCCGTCAAGCTCCACACTTACCTCCTGATCATTTCTTGTGAAGTTCTCCACCTTCGTGTTCCTTAATCTATCACCTTGGTCTTTTTGAACTGTTTGTCTTCCTCCTGATGTGGCTATACAACAGTTTCGGGTCCGGTTCATGATCCGATTGCTATGTCATATCATACAGTCGCTGGGGGCCTCCCTCCTTACCTTGTGCGTACTCTTCCTGGCTCTGCGACAGATCTCCCATATTTTCGTGTGTTTACTCTTGCCATCTTACTTTTTGTCCATTCTCTATTGCACTTTGTTTTTGCCTCCTTACACCCGTCGGGTGAACCAGGGTGCTTGTTTCTAGGTCATCCCGTTGTTACTGTTGCGCCCTTGGGAAATGAAACCTTTCCACTGCCTTCCTTGCATTTTGTTGCTACATATTCCATCATTACATTTTTTACTGGCTTTCCTGCCAGTTCTCCTGTCCCACTGGACCTCCGAAGGAAGGTTCTTCAACAACCCTATGTAGTCCCCTCTTGTTATAGTCAGGTTTTTTCCCATTCTACTCCTGTTATTCACACGCACTTGCATCTCTACTAAGTATTCCAAGCACAGAACCACGTGTTCAGCTAGCCTCCTAGGGACTCTCATACTTGATGTCCTCATGTCTGAGCTGCCCCCTGTGAACACAAGGTCCAATCTTGCTGGTTCATCCTGTCCCCTCTCACTCAGGTAGTGCCCTTTAACTTGTTTGTGCATTGAGGTTTTCCAGCACCACTCCAACATCCTGGCTTCTCCATGTTTCGGCACCCCCATGTGGCCCCAGTTTTTCCCAGTCAATTCCTGTGGTTGAAATCCCCCAATAACCCAGCAACTTTGCTCTGCTGGAGTGAGCTCTTCATTTGCCACCCTCAGCAGTGTGTGTGTGTGTGTGTGTGTGTGGTGTGTTGTGTGTGTGTTTGTGTTAGTACTATGTTTGTGTCGGCGCAGCGCGCGCGCGCGCGTGTGTGTTGTGTGTCTGTGTTGTGTGTGTGTGTGTGTGTGTGTGTTGTGTGTTGTGTGTGTGTGTGTGTGTGACTCAACAATCAATATATTCCCAATAACTCATTATACAGTTGTGACCGGGTGTGGAAGTGTGAATTGCACATATACACTATAAATTTGTTCATGATTGTAGCCATGTATAAACGTAAGTACCATTCTTACAGTAATCATTTCCCTTTGTAACTGTGAGTTCATTAACCTTGTACCTATGTTCACCATCACAACTTGTCGGGCCCAGATCCCTGGATCCATTACATAACCTCTGTAATCTTAAATAGCCTTTGTAACTTTGTCATAGGAATTTTGACTAGACATACCTGGAAGTTCATTACCTTTTTAAAATGTAGTTCCTTACTTTGAAACTTGTGAGATCATTACCTTTTTTGTAATTATGATTTCATTACCTCTTGTAACTTGCAGCACTATCAACACTTTGGTTCCAGACCCTGACCATTATTTACCTCTTGTAATCTTTTGACTGACCGCCCACGGATGGGTATGGGGTGCATAATAAACATATTAAACTAACCAACTATCGGTGTAGTTCTTAGTGACACTGCTTGTTCTAGTGCAGTTTATCCTCTTCAAATAACGATTTCCTACCTTACAAAAAGACGACAAGGAATGAGTAACTAATTATATCGAAATATTGCTGGTAGACACTCGCCAATTATGGCCTATTTTTATTCAGTCTAAAGTATATAACATGTTTAATAATGATATTTATAGTGTTTATTATATCAATATTACATCAACTTCTGATAGATAAGTATGCCGTAGAATTGATATAACGTAATAAATTGAGTGATTTTCTCTCTTCTGGATCTGGAGGTGCAGGAATACTCCGATGTCCTATGTGGTTCCTGATTTGGCTGGCACTCAACACGGATAAGCCCGCCTACTCTTATATGATTCCAAATACTCAATTATAATATTAAAAATAATAATGCAAAGAAAAGTTGTACGAAAAAAACAAGGAAAAAAATCCAAAAATTATATATTTGTGAGCAACGCGCCTAACCCAATATCACCGTCACCCATACCTGATATAAATGACTATAATTTCTTGTAGAAACGGCGTAGAACATTGATAATTGTATCATTGTGGTTGCCGAAAGAGTTAAGCTATTTTTTCAATCTGATTCACATTCTCAATTGTATGACAGGGCGTTAGGTGCTTGTCCAGTGCCAACTTGAAGACTGCCAGAAAAAAAAAAGGGGGTTATTGTAATAACCCCCTTATGAATGCTGGATGGCAGTTTGAACAGTCATCGGGTCCCTGAACTGAATTGTATGGCTCTAACGTGCTAGTGACACCCCTGCATTTCATTGGTGGATGTTGCATCGTCCTGCCAGTCTATTGCGATATCTTTGTGAGTGGTCCTTCGTGTGCAAGTGTGGTACTAGTCCCTCTAATGATTTTCCCAGGTGTTATATAATCATGTATCTCTCCTGCCTGCGTTCCCAGGAATACAGGGTTTAGGAACCTCAAGCCCTCCCAGTAATTGAGTGTATTATCCTCCTGTTATGCGCGCCGTAAGTTCACTGTTACATTTCTAGGTCGGGCAATTTCACCTGCCTATGAAAGGTTGCTGTTAGAGTGCAGCATTATTCCACCTAAATAGATGCAAGTGATACCTGAGATTGTGCATCATGGTTGGCTTGGCCTCCCTATTTGAAGGTTTCTCATTACCTCCATCCTGTCATTTTTCTAAGCAAAATGCTATTGTATACAATGTTATGGTCCATGAAGTTGAGATCCTCTGACATAATCACTCCCAGGTCTTGACGTGTTTTTCGCTGTATTTTGTGAAAGGAAATTTGTTTTGTACTCTGATTAAGTATTACTTTCCTCATGTATTACCACATCGGAGAAACTGAAATTTCTCATACGATGAACTTTCATATTGTTTTCTGCAGGCCCACTGGAAAAGAATTTGGTTTGATGTCCGCCTGGAGGCCTTGCAGTGTCTGCAATGGAAGAGACATTGTCCATGCAGAATCGCGTGTCACTTCAAAGAAGCAACCACGGTGATGTGGCTGACAACCTTTTCTATGTCAGAAATGAGGAAGAGAGAAACTAGATGGGAGCGAGTACTGTGCCTTGTGGAACAGAGCATATCACCGTAGCTGCCTCAGACTATTCTGTTGACTACTACTCTGGTGTTTCTGTTTGTGAGGAAATTAACAAGATCCATCTACCAACTTTTCCTGAGTATTCCTTAGTACGCAGTTTGTGCGCTATATGTCATGGTCACATATGTAGAAGGCTTTTGCAAAGTCAGTATATATTTACAGTCTGGCATTCTTTTTGTCTTCTATGCATCTAGGACCTTGGGTCGTAGTGATCGCAGTAGTTGAGTACATACAGTGACGACCTGCACTAAAACAACATGTTGCCCCGGGTTGTGTAATTGATTGGTATCTAGAAAGGGTGGCGATCTTGCTTCTTATACCCTTCAAAGATTTTTATGATATTGGAGTAGTGCTATCGGTCTGTATTCTTTCTATTTTCTTAACAGCCCCACTTTGTGTGAGTGGGCTAAATGTCCTTTTTTTTTAGTAACAGTGGACGACCCCCGTTCCATGCTCCCTCTCCATAGGATGGAAAAGGCTCCGTGAAGGGGGCTTCTTCTTGCAGTTCTTGTTTTGATGATCACGATGTTCCCATGAAGTCCTGGCCCTGGACCAGAGTGCATGGCAGTCATTTATCGTCCTGGTTTCGAATGTCATATGGCATCAGGATAACATCAGAAAATAGGCTTTTGTGTTTAAACAAATTCTGTGGTTCTCTCATAAAAAAATTCATTTTGAATCTTCGACTCTCAGTCTGGTTAGCGGCTTGCTAAAAAAACTGAGTCATATTGGGGACTTGAGTAGCTCACTCATGTCCTTTGCTGTCATCAGTGTTGGACCCATCATGTTTAGAGTAGTCCCAATACGTTGACGTTAATTCTCGACTTTGATTTGACAAATAAAAAGAAATACTTTGGGTTTCTTTCGATTTCATTTATGGCTATTAGTTCTTCCGTGATACCTGACTCCTATAAGATTCCTTTAGCTTAATTTCGATCTTTAGCTATTACTCTGATAGTATGAACACCTTACCGCAATTCAGTATATATTGGCCATATTAGCTGCTCTGGTGTCTTTTCCGGCGCCTTTAAAGGGAAGCCTGATCTCTTTCTGTTTTAGCAACTACTCCTCCTTTTTTCCTAAGAAAGGAATAAGGCCCTGAAGGCAAACCACCGAAAGCCCACCAAGTTAAGTTTGTTCTAGGCAAAAAGTTGGAAATTTCTGTAGTTGCCTTAGTCTATCTAACCCTATAATCATTTAGGACTTGGTTTTACTTGGTCCCACTTTATGGTATCTTGTTACTTGAAGTTGATTCGGAGAAGGCGCCTCGTGACTAATCTCATTTTGTCGTCCTGGGGCTGTGTGCATATGTATGATATCTGAACCTCATTATGTTGTGATCGAGTATATTGTTTTTGATATGGGTGACATTTCGGTATCAGATCATCATTGTTAGTGAAGATGAGGTCTAGTGTATTCTCCAGTCTAGTAGGCTCTATTATATTGCTGGTTTAAGTTGAAATTTTGTGCAGAGATTTAAAAGCTCGTGTGAGTGTGATTTTCCATCAGAGCTGCCGTCCTGGTGTTATCACTGCAACAACATTATTTGCTAATATCCTCCATTTTAGTGCCTTAAGTTTAAAATCTCCAGAGCAAGATGTTGGCGGCAGGAGCTGAAGATTTTCCAGACAGTGTCAATTTTTAACAGCATGTTCCTGGAATTGCTGGACGTTTGCATCCCAGAGGCGTGTAGACGTACCACAATGAATCAAGGGTTCCTGGTTCTCCAATCTTTACTGCTAAAACTTCGACTACAACATTTGAGCATAAAGCAGTTCTGTGCAAACAAGTGACTCTGCAATGTACAGGCCAACCCCCACCCCTTTTGCTAACTCGACTGGCTGGAGATTTGAGACTCTCTAACCGCTGGTTCAATCCCGGGCCGGGGTATGGTTTGGTTTGCCTGTTTCACTCTTTTTTGCTTATGTATAGGTTGTAACCTGGATCCATATTTCGTTGTCCAAGTATCCTTTATGTGGGGCTCTGTGAAAGCCACAAACTTTGTTTTTTGCCTCTGCAAGCAGTCCACGGATAAAGGTATTTTTTTTGTTCCTTGCTGGATTTAGACCCTGCATATTTGAAAAGAAGAATGTCATCGGACTGTGGAAATTGGTGGGTACTGGGGGGATTTTTTTTTCCGGCATTAGTATCTGTAACTTTTGGGTTTTGAATGGAGGCAATCGACTGTGGTTCCACTCCAGAAAGGGACTGGACTTGGCATTACTATTTCTTCCTTTTTCCACCAGTTTTTTTGCCTTCCTGGCACTAAAAAACCTCTCCCTCTTGGGTGACTGTGGCTACCCAGGTTCTCCTATGGCCAGGATGTTTTGTATCTTTTTGTCCCTTTTAGATGGTGTGCCTGGCAATTTAAGTTATAGCACAGTCTTTCCTGCACTGGTGCAGCTTGTAGTGCTGCTGTTGCCATACACTGGTGCAGCTGGTAGTGCTGCTGTTGTCGTACACTGGTGCAGCTGGTAGTGCTGCTGTTGTCATACACTGGTGCAGTTTGGTAGTGCTGCTGTTGTCGTACACTGGGTGCAGCTAGTAGTGCTGCTGTTTGCCATACACTGGTGCAGCTGTATGCTGCTGTTGTCGTACACTGGTGCAGCTGGTAGTGCGCTGTTGCCAAACACTGTGCAGCTGGTAGTGCTGCTGTTGTGGGTACACTGGTGCAGCTGGTAGTGCTGCTGTCATACACTGGTGCAGCTGGTAGTGCTACTGTTGTCGTACACTAGTGCAGCTGGTAGTGCTGCTGTCATAACACTGTGCAGCTGGTAGTGCTGCTGTTGTCATTCACTGGTGCAGCTGGTAGTGCTGCGGGTTTTCATACACTGGTGCAGCTGGTAGTGCTGCTGTTTGTCATACACGTGCAGCTGGTAGTGCTGCTGTTGTCATACACTGGTGCAGCTGGTAGTGCTACTGTTGTCGTACACTAGTGCAGCTGGTAGTGCTGCTGGCATAACACGGCCAGCTGGTAGTGCTGCTGTTGTCTTTTAAACTGGTGCAAGCTGTAGTGCTGCGTTTTTCATACACTGGTGCAGCTGGTAGTGCTGCTGTTGTCATACACTGGGCAGCTGGTAGTGCTGCTGTTGTCATACACTGGTGCAGCTGGTAGTGCTACTGTTGTCATACACGGTGCAGCGGGTAGTGCTGCGTCACACACTGGTGCATCGGGGTAGTGCTGCTGTTGTCGTACACTGGTGCAGCTGGTAGTGCTGCTGTTGTTAACACTGGGTGCAGCTGGTAGTGCTGCTGTTGTCATACACTGGTGCAGCTGGTAGTGCTGCTTGTTGTCATACACTGGTGCAGCTGGTAGTGCTGCTGTTGTCGTACACTGGGGGCAGCTGGTAGTGCTGCTGTTGTTATACATGGTGCAGCTGGTAGTGTGCTTTTGGTCGTACACTGGTGCAGCTGGTAGTGCTGCTGTTGTCATACACTGGTGCAGCTGGTAGGCTGTTTTTTGTCATTACAGAGTGATGGCTCCTCATAAAGAAATTGGAGCACGCTTTCAATAACTGGGCCTCTACCCTTCAAACAGAACTGTTTGCCATACTCCTTGCACTCAAATGCGTCCATGTATCTAATATTGTGGACAGTGGAGTCAGAGTGCACTGGCAGTGGATTCCTTCTCACATAGTCTCAGAGCAAGATAGAACAGATAAATTGGCTAAGGCTGTATGCTTTCAATGAGAGAGTAGATTTACAATCTTGTTGTCAGTTAGCAGTTTCAGAACAATAATACGAAAAGAACTTCAATTGAACTTATTGCTTAAGACTCAGGAGATTGACACCATGAGCTCCTTCTATCTTCATTCAATCATTCAGGAGGATCCACAAGTCTATCATGCAGAGGAACCACGATGTCTAACATTCAGAGGACCACATGTCCTACATGCAGTGAGGATCCACCGTCTATCATGCCAGGAGCACAAGTCTACGACGATGCGTCCAACAAGATAGCCGACTCCTTGACTTGGAGTCGGCCCCTGCAACCTCAACTAGGTGAAGTACTTTTGGATGTCACTACTGCCCGGCTCGGCTGGTTTACAAGTATCTTTGGCAGTTAAAACACCACCACCATATGTGACCAAACGAAATGTTAACTTTGCCAAGATGGACTAATGTCACACCCTGCGTCATTATGTACTGGAGTGTGATCAAATTAATGAATTTAGAAACAACTCACTCAGAAATGTTCAAGAAATGGCAAAGTATTTTATCCACAGTGGTATATTGCAGACCATCTGGAGATATACCCTGACTTTGCTAGCTGTAAATAAAGCATTACCACATGTGTGCATGTGTGTGTGTGTGCGTGTGTGTGTGTGTACTCACCTATTTGTACTCACCTATTTGTGGTTGCAGGGGTCGAGTCCTAGCTCCTGGCCCCGCCTCTTCACCGGTTGCTACTAGACCCTCTCTCTCCCCGCTCCATGAGCTTTATCAAACCTCGTCTTAAAACTGTGTATGGTTCCTGCCTCCACTACGTCATTTCCTAGGCTATTCCACTGCCTTACAACTCTATGACTGAAGAAATACTTCCTACTATCTCTCTGACTCATTTGTGTCTTCAACTTCCAATTGTGGCCTCTTGTTTCTGTGTCCCCTCCCTGAACATCCTGTCCTTGTCCACCTTGTCTATTCCACGCAGTATTTTATATGTCGTTATCATGTCTCCCCTGACCCTCCTGTCCTCCAGTGTCGTCAGGCCGATTTCCCTTAATCTTTCTTCATAGGACATTCCCTTAGCTCTGGAACTAACCTTGTTGCAAACCTTTGTACTTTCTCTAGTTTCTTGACGTGCTTTATCAAGTGCGGGTTCCAAACAGGTGCTGCATACTCCAGTATGGGCCTGACATACACGGTGTACAGTGTCTTGAATGATTCCTTACTAAGGTATCGGAATGCTGTTCTCAGGTTTGCCAGGCGCCCATATGCTGCAGCAGTTATCTGATTGATGTGTGCTTCCGGAGACATGCTCGGTGTTATACTCACCCCAAGATCTTTCTCCTTGAGTGAGGTTTGCAGTCTTTGTCCACCTAGCCTATACTCTGTCTGCGGTCTTCTGTGCCCTTCCCCTATCTTCATGACTTTGTGTGTGTGTGTGTGTGTGTGTGTGTGTGTGTGTGTGTGTGGTGTGTGTGTGTGTGTGTGTGTGTGTGGTGTGTGTACTCACCTATTTGTACTCACGTATTTGTGGTTGCAGGGGTCGGGTCACAGCTCCTGGCCCCCGCCTCTTCACTGATTGCTACTAGGTCCTCCCTCTCCCTGCCCCATGAGCTTTATCATACCTCGCCTTAAAACTATGTATGGTTCCCGCCTCCACTACGTCACTTTCTAGGCTATTGCATGGCCTGACTACTCTAGACTGAAGAAATACTTCCTAACATCCCTTTGATTCATCTGAGTCTTCAACTTCCAATTGTGACCTCTTGTGTCTGTGTCCCATTTTTGGAACATCCCGTCTTTGTCCACCTTGTCATATTCCGTGCAATATTTGATATGTCATTATCATGTCTCCCCTGACCCTCCTGTCCTCCAGTGTCGTCAGGCCGATTTCCCTTAATCTTTCTTCATAGGACATTCCCCTTAGCTCTGGAACTAACCTTGTCGCAAACCTTTGTACTTTCTCTAGTTTCTTGACGAGCTTTATCAAGTGCGGGTTTCCAAACAGGTGTGTGTGTGTGTGTGTGTGTGTGTGTGTGTGTGTGTGTGTGTGTGTGTGTACTCACCTAGTTGTACTCACCTAGTTGAGGTTGCGGGGTCGAGTCCGAGCTCCTGGCCCCGCCTCTTCACTGATCGCTACTAGGTCACTCTCCCTGAGCCGTGAGCTTTATCATACCTCTCCTTAAAGCTATGTATGGATCCTGCCTCCACTACATCGCTTCCCAAACTATTCCACTTATTGACTACTCTGTGACTGAAGAAATACTTCCTAACATCCTGTGATTCATCTGTGTCTTCAGCTTCCAACTGTGTCCCCTTGTTACTGTGTCCAATCTCTGGAACATCCTGTCTTTGTCCACCTTGTCAATTCCTCTCAGTATTTTTGTATGTCGTTATCATGTCCCCCCTATCTCTCCTGTCCTCCAGTGTCGTCAGGTTGATTTCCCTTAACCTCTCCTCGTAGGACATACCTCTTAGCTCTGAGACTAGTCTTGTTGCAAACAGTGTGTGTGTGTGTGTGTGTGTGTGTGTGTGTGTGTGTGTGTGTATTGTGTGTGTGTGTGTGTGTGTGTATGCTTATGCGTGTGTAAGTGTCTGTGTGTAAGCCCTCATGCGTGTGTGCACGCGCGCGCTCGTGTGTGTATGTGTGTGCGCGCGCGCTAGTGTAGGTGTATGACCCACTTAATATTTGTATTTATAACTCATTACAATTGTGACCAGGTGTGGACGTATCAGTGGTTCATTACTTTGTAATTTGTTCATGACTGTAACCATGTATAGGAGTGAGGCTGATTCATTACCTCTGTAACTGCCATGATTGTGACCAGATCTACCTGGAGTTCATTACCTGTAACTTGCCTGATTTGCCGATCACCGGGAGTTCTTTTTCCTTGAAATTTTGTAAAGATTGTGACCAGATTACTGAGTTCTTACCTCTGTAACTTGTCAGATTGTGACCAGATTACCTGGAGTTCTTACCCGAACTTGTCAAATTGTGACCAGATCTCCTGGATTTAAAACCCTCGAAACTGCCATGATGTGACCAGATCTCCCTGAGTCATTTCCGTGTAACTTGCCATGATTGTGACCAGATCTCCCGGATTCTTTTACCTTGTAACTTGCCATGATTGTACCAGATCTACCTGATTCATTCCTTGTAATTGCCATATTGTGACCAATTTTATGGAGTTATTCCTTGTAACTTGCCATGATTTTGACCAATCTACCTGGATTCATTCCCTTGAACTTGTAAATTTTGTGACCAACCCCTGGAGTTATTACCTTTGAACTTGCCGGATTGTGACCAGTCTACCTGAGTTCATTATTTTGTCTTGCCTATTGTGACCAGATTCCGGATTATTCCCTTTTTGAAACTTCCAGGTTTTGTGACCAATCTCCCTGGATTTTCTTTCCCTTTGAATTTCCCCCGGATTGTGACCAGATCTACCGGGAGTTCATTACCTTTTGAACTTACCATGATTGTGACCAGATCTACCGGGGAGTTCTTTACATTTGTAACTTGCCAGGATTGTGACCAGATTTACCAGGAGTTCATTTTTTGTAACTCCAGATTGTGACCAGATCCCCTGGAGTTCTTCCCCTTTGAACTTGCCAGGTTTGTGCCCAATCCCGGAGTTCATTCCCTTTGTAACTTGCCAGGATTTGCCCAAATCACCTGGAGTTCTTTCCCTTTGTAACTTGCCAGGATTGGGCCCCAGATCACAGGAGTTCATTACCTTTGTAACTGCCATGATTGGCCCCAGATCACCGGAGTTCATTCCCTCTGAAAACTTGTCATAAATTGTGACCAGATCTACCGGGAGTTCATTCCTCTGTAATGACATGATTGTGACCAATTACCTGATTCATTACCCTGTAATTTGCCTGTTTGTGACCAGATCCCCTGAGTTCTTACCTTTTTGTAACTTGCCAGGTTTGGGCCCCAAAATTACCGGGAGTTCATTACCTTTGTAACTTGCCAGGATTGTGCCCAATCTCCCTGGAGTTCATTACCTTTGTAATTGCCGGGTTTGGACCAATCTACCGGGGAGTTCTTTCCCTTTTGTAACTTCCCCGATTGTGCCCAGATCTACCGGGAGTTATTACCTTTGTAATTGCGGGATTGTGACCAGATCACCTGGAGTTCTTTACCTCTGTAACTTACCATGATTGTGCCCCCAGACTACCGGGAGTTCTTTACCTTTGACTTGCCGGTTTGTGACCAAATTACCGGAGTTCTTTACCTTGTAACTTCCCAGATTGTGCCCCAATTTACCGGGAGTTCTTACCTTTGTAATTTCCCATATTGTGACCGATTACCTGATTCATTCCCTTTGTAACTTGCCGGGATTGTGCCCAGATATACCGGGAGTTCATTACCCTGTATTTCCCATGTTTGTGACCAGATTACCTGGAGTTCATTACTTTGACTTGCCGGATTGTGACCGTCTACCGGGAGTTCTTTACCTTTGTAACTTCCCAGGATTTTTCCAATTCCCTGGAGTTCATTCCCTCTGAAAATTTTCCATGATTGGACCAGATCTCCCGGGAGTTCATTACCTCTGTAATTTGTCATGATTGTGACCAATCTACCGGGAGTTCATTACCTTGTAACTTGCCAGATTGTACCAGTCTCCCGGGATTCATTACCGTAAGGGTTCATATTGGACCAATCTACCTGGTTTTATTACCTTGTAACTTGTCATGTTTTGTGCCCCGGTCTACTGGAGTTTTTTTCCTTTGTAACTTGTCTGATTGTGCCAACTACCTGGTTCATTCCCTTTTGAACTTGTTCGCTACATAATTTGGGGTCCAGTCACTGGACCCATTATGTACCTTTGTAATCTTTTGACTACCGCCCAAGGGGGGGAAAGGGGACTCTCCCCACGGGGATGGGTATTGGTACTACTACCCCGGAGGGTAGGGTGTGATATACCCCCGGGATGGGTATGGTGTGACTACCACCCATAGATGGGTATGATGGACTACCACCCACAGGATGGGTATGGTTGACTACCCCCCACGGGAGGGGGTAGAGTGACACCCCCCAGATGGTATATGGCTACCACCCACGGGATGGGTATGATATGACTACCCCCCATAGGATGCGAGGGGTGACTCCCAACACACAGGAGGGGTTGATATGATTTACCCCCCACAGGATGCGTATGTGTGATACCACCCACAGAGGGTATGGTTACACCCCCCACAGGGGGTTGATGTACCCCACCCACGGGATGGGTATGGTGTGACACCACACCAGGAGGGGTTTGAATGACTACCACCCACAGGAGGGGTATATACACCACCCTCAGAGGGTTTTATGGTATGACACCACCCACAGGTGGGTATAAAATGATACCCCCCACGGGAGGGTTTTATAGAACCCCCCCAGGATGGGAGATGTGATACCCCCACAGGTGGGTATGATTGATACCCCCCACGGGAGGGGTATGTACTACCACCCACAGGAGGGGTTGATGTGACTCCCCCACAGGATGGGAAATTATGCTCCCCACCCACGGGAGGGTATGATGTACTACCCCCCCAAGGGAGGGGATGAATATACCCCCACAGGAGGGTTGAATGTACCCCCCACAGGATGGGTATAGACCCCCCCCTCAGATGGGTATGGAGACACCACCCACAGGAGGGGTATGATATGCCCTACCACCCACAGGTGCGTATGGTGATACCACCCACGGGATGGGTATATATACCCCACCCCGGGATGGGTAGGTATGACACCACCCACGGGATGGATATAATGCTACCACCCACGGAGGGTAGATTGACTACCACCCACGGGGTGGTAGGTGTGACTACCCCCCACAGGTGGTATGGTATGAAACCCCCACGGGGGGAATGTATGACTCCCACCCAAGGGATGGTAGGGATGACTACCCCACAGGAGGGATATGATAACTACCCCCCCACAGGGGGGTATGATTGACTACCCCCCACAGGAGGGGTATGTGTGACACCACCCACAGGAGGGGTATGGGGTACTACCACCCACAGGAGGGGTAGGGTGTACTCCCACCCACAGGATGGGTGTGGGTGTCACCCCCAAGGAGGGGAAAAAGGGGGACTACCATCCAAAGGTTGGGTATGGTGTGCACCCCCCACAGATGGGTGTGGTGTGACTACCACCCACAGGAGGGAATGATTTGCCAACCACCAAGGATGGGTATGGTGTGACACCACCCACTGGATGGGTATGGGGACTACCACCCCAGGAGGGTTTTATGGTGAAAACCACCCACAGGATGGGTAGTGTGACACCCCCACAGGAGGGTTGGTAGACACCCCCCCACGGGATGGAAGATGTGACACCACCCACAGGAGGGATAGGGTGTGACTACCACCCACAGGGGGGTAGGGTGTGATCCCACCCACAGGGGGTTTTGGGTGACACCACCCACAGGATGGTTTTTGGTGTACTCCCACCCACAGGAGGGTGTGGGTGACTACCACCCCGGAGGGGAATGATGTGACTACCACCCACAGGATGGTAAGTGACTACCCCCCGGGGGGTAGATGTGATACCACCCACGGAGGGTTGGTGTACACCACCCACAGGAGGGGTATGATGTGACTACCACCCACAGGGGGTATGATTATACCACCCACAGGAGGGGAGGTGTGACTACCACCCACAGGATGGGTATGATGTGACTACCACCCCAGAGGGTTTGGTTTTGCTACCACCCACAGGAGGGTTGATTGACTCCCCACCCACAATGGGTATGGTGTGATACCACCACAGGGGGGTATGGTGTGACACCCCACAGGATGGGTATGTGGACTACCCCCCACGGAGGGGTATGATGTACTACCACCCACGGGATGGGAATAGGGGGGCAAAATAAACATTTTAAATGAAAATGAAAACTTAAATATTTAAAGCTAAAGATTTCCGCCGCTGTGGATTGTCTAATATATATATAAATATATAAAAAAATTTCAAAATCTATATATATATATATATATAATATATATATAAAAAAGTGCTGAAGGCGGTTGATGGCCCCACAAAAAGCGGCCCTTCCTGAGGGGCCCTCCCCCAAAAAGGGGGCTGCGGTGATGGCCCCTTTTGGGGGACTCTTTTTTTTCAAAAATTTGCAAAAGACCTTGACCTCGCCTCAACCTCCACCCACGCCCCCCCCCACGACCCCCCCCAGACCCCCCCCCACGACCAACCCCACCCCCACCCACACCCCCACCCACTACCTCACCCACGACCCCCCCCCCCACGCCCCTCACCACGAGGGCCCCCCATGACCCCACCGACGACCCCCCCCATGACCCCACCCATGACCCCCCCCCAGACCCCCACCGCCCCCTCACCCGCTTTGTCGCCCTGCCCGCCCCGCGCCCCGCCCCACGGCGCCCTTTCGCCCGCCCCGCCTTCTCAGCGCCTTCTAGCGCCTCTGCAGCGTCGTCCGGTCCCCTCCGTCCCCGAATTTTTTTCAGATTTTTTTCGAATTTTTTTTAAATTTAATTTTTCTTTGTTCCCATTCCTCGGATCAAATTTTTGAGGTTTCCCCCCCCCCTTTACCCCATCCCAATTTTTTTTTGATTTTTTTTTTTTTTTTAAAATTTTTTTATGATCTCCCCGGATCAAGTTTTTTTTGGGGGCCCCCCCCCCTGGGGTAAGCATTCAAATGAACTCCCATTAAAACCCCCAAAAAATTTCCCCCCCATCTCCTTGGATCAAGGTTTTTCTCGTAATACAAAAAACTCCAATTCCTCGGATCAAGCTTTTTCGAAAAAAAAGACCCATCCCCTGGGTCAAGTTTTTTTGATAATAACCCAAAACCTTTCTTTGGGTCAAGTTTTTGGTTCTTCCCCCGGGGGGAAGATTTAAAAGATCTCCCCCCATGGGCGTGGTCTTTTCTTACACGGGGCCCAAAAAATGGAGTCACCCACCTTTTTTACTCGGGGGTTTTAGTGACTCACGTGAACCTACACATACAGCTGAATCTTGTCGACTTCCCCCCCCTATTAGGACGTCACGTGAGACCCCAACAACAGGCTGAAAATTGTCGCTCCCACATGTCAGTGACGTCACGTGAGACCCCAACAGGCTGAATCTGTCGGCAGCAATAAAAGCAGATAAAATTTATTTACAACAACATTTCAATCACCAACAAAAAAAATTTGAAAAAAGTACAAATTTATTGATAAAAATCAACATTTTTGTCTTAAGAAATTCTGTGCATTTTGTTCGGACATCTCGTCGTCACATCTCGTATAAACATACATTACAACATAGGGAAAACATTTTCATCTTAACCCCCGGGAAAAGAATAATTTCGTATTTTTTTTTTAATACCCACAACAATCCACAAATTTTTTTACAAAATACAACACAAAGTCTAGACATTTTCTCGTTTTTAACTATTTCATCGAAAATCACCCCAACCTTACAATTTTTAACCATTTTTCGATAAATTTACTAGTCACAATTTTACATATTTCGAAGTTAACAGCACACACCCTCCCTTACTTTTAAAAAATAAAACACCTAAAAATCATTTTTAATACTCAAAAAAACCTTGAACATTTCCAAAAACATGAAAAACTTTCCCAAAAAATCATCAAACTCCCTTTAATACTCCAAAACCCACTGAGTACACTCAAAAAAACCCCAAAATCACCATAAACAAGATCAAATCACAGACACACCCATTTTCACCAAATCCTCTAAAAACACATAACCAAAAAATTACCAATTTTTAGAGTCGCCCCCCTCCGTAAATATAACATGAACGAAAAAAAAAAAAAAAAACATAAAACAAAACCCAAAAACCCCACGAACACTTTAAAACAGAATCAAATCTTTTTTCGATATCTCTAGTTCGCAAAAACACCCAAACCCCCAACACCCCCATCCCCCAACACCCACAACCCACATCACCCACACCCCCCACAATTTTTCGTTTTAACTAAATTTTTTAGAAAAGTCAAAAACAACCCACAACTTATAAACATTTTAGAACTCTAGTTCGACAACAACACCCCCAAAACCCACAACCCCACAACCCACAACACCCCAAACCCACAAAATTTTTTTCGTTTTAAAATAAATTTTATCAGAAAAAGTTACAACAACAAACCCCCTTTTAACATTTTTCGGCAACACTAGTTTGACAACAATACCCACAACCCACAAAAACCCCACAAAAACAACCCACTTTTAACATCTTTTCTATCTTATTTGACAACAACACCCCCAAAACCCCAACACCCCAAACCCACATCACCCACAACAAAACCCAAACTTTTATCCACTTTTTCGGGCTCTAATTCCCAACAAACCCACAACCACAAAACCCACAACCCACAACCCCACAACCCACTCACCCAAACCCACATCACCCACAAAACAACCCACTTATAACATCTTTTTGGGATCTCTAGTTCGACAACAGCACCCACAACCCCCAACACCCAAACCCAAACACCCACAACCCCCAACCCCCAAACCCCCAAACACCCCACAACCCCCAATTTTTTCTCGTTTTTTTAAAATTTTCAAAAAAGTCACAACAACAACCCCCTTAAAAAACTTTTTCGGGGATTCATTCGAAACAGACCCCAACCCCTCACTTTTCCAAATTTTTAAACAATTTATTCGATACAAATTTTTCCCCCTTTTTTTATTGAATCTTAAAATGTAAACACATTCCCCTTAATTTCTAAAATTTAATAAAAAACCCCTCCATACCCACTCCTTTTATCCCCATAAAAAAATTTATACTCACAAAAGAACCACTACCCCAAATACTGAAAAATGTTTAACCTCTCCATTCTTTTCCAATTAAATTACATATTACCTTTATTTCATTAAAAACTCCCCCTATTTCATTAAATTTCAAACCCCCCCCCATACCCCCTCCATTCACCCCAATTTTTTCACATCCACTCACCCCTCTCCCAACACACCTCTTTTGAACACACACAAAAACACATTTTACATCCCCAAATGCTCTCACACCCTCCAAATCCCTAAAAACTGTAACCAAGATATTCAAAAATTTAATAAAAAAAAAAAACAAAAAACAAAAAAAAAAAAAAAAACAAAAAAATAAAAAAAAAACAAAACAAAAAAGTATTATTTAACACAAAAAACTCTCATACACATTTTTAAACCCCTTTTCCCCAAAAACCAAAAAACCCCCAAAAACCTTTAACACCACACCCAACCCCCAAGATTTTTTCAACACTTCAAAAATCATTTGAACCACTTTTAAAACCTTTGAAATTTCCAAACAACACTAAGCACTTCCAAAATTCATTTTGAATACTCCCCAAAAAAAAAATGAAAAAACAGAGAACTTAAATTTAATTAGAGAGAGAAAAAAGGGGCGAGCTGAAAAATTTCCCGAAAATTTTAAAAATAAAAAGTTAACTCTTACACAACAACAAATTGAGGAAGGAGTAATTGAACATCAACACTAGAGACATATTCCAACACCTAATTTTCCTCCCTTCCAGAGGGGGAAGACAAACTTCATACATTTTAAAGGGTTTTAAAAAACCCCCCCGTGAATGGTTGTGCACCGGCTACCAGGTTAGGAAAGTTATTTTGGGCAGTCTTTTAAACTAGCAACTTTTTCGAGGAAACATATGTAATTATAAAAAACTGAAAAGGCAATCCTTAAAGCAATAAAAAAAACCACAAATTCTTACGGAAAGTTTTCAGGTATGCACCTTACAGCCGGGCCAGAACTTTCAGAGTTACGGGTAACACCTTTCGTTTTGTTCGATTTTTGGGAAGGGGTTTCAGGAATTGATCACAGTTATAATCTCTTAGAGCTTCATGGTTGCTGACCGTTCCTGAAGTTTTTTTCCCCAAAACCTTACGAACATTCATCAGAGAACTAACCTGATTAAACTGAGGAATTGCGGGGCGCTGCCCTGTATGCGAGGCTCACAACCCCTATAAAGCCCTAAAGGGTTCGAACCCTAAGGGCAAGGGTTCATAAACCTTTAAAGAAATCAAAGCCCTAGTGGAAAGTAAAATGACTTCTTTTATTTCCCGTTTTCATTTGTGTGGTGTTAAAGGGGCAAAACGTCCAGATTGCCTTCTAAAAAAGGTCCAAAAAGGGAAGAGTTTTAAAAAGGAAAAACCAAACAAACCCCTTTTGTTTAGGAAAAATTAAGGGGCTTAATGTACTCCACTTTACAGACACTGGATGCCATGTATAGTTTCTGATAAGCGTTCCCCCAACTTTAAAGAAAAATTTATTCCTCTGCTATACTTTCAGACTACTTGGGCTACGGACACTTTTCTACCCCCGTTTTTACATTAGGTTAAAAGGTTTACAGGTTGGTCTGGAAACCTACTATCCCTTACTTTTGCCCGTAATAAAAGGTATTGTAAAAGGTGCCCTTCGTCCTCTGAGGTTTTACCTTTCTCACCAAAGGGGGACAAAAAGGCTTTCAATCCCCTTCCCGAAAACAAGAAGTCCCCCCGAAAGTTCGATAACAATGTCTCGTGAATTTTATGTGGGATAAAAAAACCCCGTGTGATACTCTCGAAAGCGAGGAAGTAGGGTCATCGGGTTTACTTGTTTAAGAAATGAAGATATCACCTCCGAACCATAAAATTCTTGATAGGGCCAACCCAAAACCCGCTTCTCCTACTTTTATCCTTTGATTTCCCTGCTTTAAACCTTTAATATATCGAAGACCCTTCGTC
>NC_069429.1:41032103-41061419 GCF_026875155.1 Cherax quadricarinatus | reverse complement strand
GATAAGTGAACCCCATCCCTGGCATACATGTCATTTCTGCCATAGAAGAGGTCCCAGTTGTCAATGAATGTTACCGCATTTTCCTTACAGTATTTGTCCAGCTAGCAATTGACACCAATTGCCCTGGACAACCATTCATTTCCAATTCCCCTCCTTTGCAAAATACCACATATGAGAGGGTTCCCACCCTTACTCCTAATTATTTCTATTGCTGACCTATACCTGCTAATCAGGTCTTCACTCCTACGTCTGCCAACATCCTTGCCTCCAGCACTGAGACAGATAATAGGATTGCTCCCATTACCTCTCATGATGTCATCCAGACGGCTAACAATATCCTCCATCCCAGCCCCAGGAAAGCAAACTCTCTGTCTCCTACTCCTGTCCTTCAAGCAGAACGCCCTATCCATATACCTAACTTGGCTATCCCCAACAACAACAATATTCGTACCTTCCTTGGTGTCGTTCGTCATGACGTTCCCAGTAGTCGACTCACATTCGCCGGGTAGCACTGAGAATGTATTAGATGTTTCCACAACAGTTTCCACGGCAGTCTCTTTCTTCTTCATCGTTTCTACCTTTCCATTCGTCTTCTTGATCGTCAACTTCTTTCCCTGCTGTCCAGCCACTGACCAGTTTCCCTTCTTGACCTGAGGACTCAAAACAGGAGGACTTCTACGAATCTTTTTGTTTTCCTCGGTCAGTCGCCGTGTGCAGCCAGCAGTAACAGCCTGGTTGATCAGGCTCAGGTTCCAGCCAATGACAAGATGGTTTTGGCAATTGCAGAGGTGATGTGGGTACCACTCACTTGTCTGCCTTGTCATTCCCTTTCTAGAGCTGGTTGAAGCACGGTCTGCTCTCTATTGGCTTCTATTCTGCCTTGCTTACCATGCAGTGCACTAATACCTATTGTTGTACCATAGGTGTATATAGTCGTGCATACTTCTGTTCTAACTGGTGAAGGATAATACAAGTCAAAGTTTTTCTGATGTGTTTATTTTGTTCCTTTAACCCAGGATAACATTGCCTTTGGGACTCCTGGGTTGTATGCTATAATAGCAGAAAAAGGAATTTATAGGTGCATCAAAAGAGGGGTAAGGGTCATCTTATGAATCGGTTATATTGACTTGCAAAATTTTAAAAGGGGTTGATTACCTGTATGTACCTCAACATTATTACATATGGTGAGGGAGCTTGGACCGGGGGGTGTCACACAGTGACTAAAAACAACGGACATAGCCCCACTCACAAAGGGGGCAGTAGTAAAGCAACAGCATAAGAAGAATACAGACCAATAGCCACTAACATCCCATATCATAAAAATCTTTGATAAAGGTCCTAAAGAAGCAAGATCACCACCATCTAGAACCCTCAGTTACACAACACCAGGGCAAAAACATGGGTTTAGAACAGGTCGCTCCTGTCTGTCTCAACTATTTGGACCAATACGGACAAGGTCTAAATGCACTAGAGACAAAAAGAATGCAGATGTAATATATACAGACTTTGCAAAAGCCTCGACAAGTGTGACCATGCGTAATAGCGCACAAAATGCGTGCTAAAGGAATAACAGGAAAAGTCGGTCGATGGATCTATAATTTCCTCACTAACAGACACAGAGAGTAGTCGTCACAGAGTAAAGTCGAGGCAGCTACGGTTTGAAAAGCTCTGTTTCCACAAGGCACAGTACTCGCTCCCATCTTGTTCCTCATCCTTATATCCGCATAGACAAGGATGGTCAGCCACAGCCACCGTGTTTTCCTTTGCAGATGGTCACCCGAATCTGCATGACAGTGTCTTCCATTGCAGACACTGCAAAGTCCAGGCAGACATCAAACCAAACTTTCAGTGGGCTGCAGAAAAAAATAATGAAGTCAACGATGCAGAAATTTCATTACTCAGATATGGGAAAAACATGAGGAATTAAATCTTCATCAGAGTACAAAACAAATTCTGGCCACAAAATTAGAGCGAACACCACGTCAAAGACCTGGGAGTGATCATGTCGGAGGGATCTCACCTTCAAGGACCATAACCACTGTCATTCAATCGCATCTGCTAGGAAAAAATGACAGGTGGATAAGATGAACCTTCAAAACTAGGGAAGGCCAAGCCCATGATGACACTCTTAGGTCACTTGTTCTATCTAGGCTGGAATATTGCTGCATTTTTCTATTTCCCCCAAACCCTTTCACTGTACACTAACAGAACTTTCAAGGCAGGTGAAATTGCCGACCTTGGAAAATGTACAGGAACTTTCACGGCGCGCATAACGGAGATAATATCACCTCAATTATTGGGACGCGCTTGAGGTTCCTAAACCTGTATTCCCTGGAACGCGGAGGGAGAGATACATGATTATATACACTGGAAAATCCTAGAGGGACTAGTACCGAACTTGCAACGAAAATCACCCACAACGGAAAGCAAAAGACTTGGCAGACGATGCACAATCCCCCCCAATGAAAAGAGGGGTGTCACTAGCACGTTTAAGAGGACCATACAATAAGTGTCAGGGGCCCCGAGGACTGTTCAACTGCCTCCCAGCACACATAAGGGGGATTACCAAACAGGACTGGCAGTTTCAAGGGGCACTGGACAAGCACCTAAAGTCAGTTCCGATCAGCCGGGCTGTGGCTCGTATGTTGGGTTTTGCGTGCAGCCAGCAGCAACAGCAGGTGATCAGGCTTGATCCCAAGGAGGCCTGGTCTCAGACCGGGGCCGCGGGGGCGTTGACCCCGGAACTCTCTCCAGGTAAACTCCAGGTAAACATTTACAAGGTAAACACATTGGGAGACAAACCATATTGTTTTACCGTAGTCACCCCGTGTTGACATGTGAGGAAAACTTAACCCACCCCTTGGTCACGGCAAGTGGTTCCTTCGACCTCACAAGTCTTATCCATTCTATCCGAGACCAGTATGGATTGGATAGCACCCACAAGTACGTGCTATAAATTATTGTGGACTGTATAGATTATATTAGTTTAACTGAATGAAGGGGGGTGGGGGAGGTTACACATGGATATATCCATCAAGGGAAAACACTTTGTACATAATCTCACCAACATTGCAGGTATTCTCTGGTGGTCACTTGATGTAGCTGGATCACCATAACTATCCAATTACAACATACTGACTGGCCAGTATCATTCTGCTATAAACTAGAGGGTTACTTAACTGGGGTGATTGATACTACTTATTCCTCCATTCACCATCTCATTTCGATGTCCTGCTACACCGACACGGTTCTTTTCCAGGCAGACGAGGTATCCGTCGGTTTGTCCCGGTTTAGATGTCGTGGTTGATTCATAAAGCTCTTCCCTATCCTCGGTACGAGAACCACCGAATTCACTCAGAGCAGGGCGATCTATTTCACATCCGCATCTCTTAAAGCAATGTTATTATCACTGATTCATTACCATTACAAGACGTTTAACCGTCTCATTAATTATTATACACATTAGAGGGTCACTCCATTAAGATCTTGATGCCGATAGATGTGAGGATTAAACACGGGTACTTCCCTGGACACACACCATGGCCGCGCACCAGTCCACCGGTTCGAAACCATTATTCACGAATTTTACCACCTTTTTTTTACGGTCGGTCCCGTAAATCACGTTCCCTCACTCTCACCAGGAACAGTTATGCACTTCCTATTATGAAATGAGGCCTATATTAATCCTGTAGGCCGCCGTGACGCCAATTTTCCTGGTTCCAGCTTTCCAGTCTCCATTACTATATTCCAAAAAACACTCACCTCTCCATGACCCGAGTCGACCTCTCCCCCCACACGTATCAGCGCATGCGAAAAGGGAACTTTAGGTTCTATCCTATTGTCAAATATATTTTTGACTCATATCGGACACATTTAACACTATTAGGCACTATAGTTCGGGAAAATTAAAATTTTTCACACTGTGGCCGGGCGGAGGTCGTAGCTAGACGACTTACATAATGTGGAGTGCAATTTTCCCATCTTCACTGTTGCCACTGGCTGGGAACTCCAACATTGGTATTTACATAATCACCCATTATTCTTTCCACCTGTTAACTCCTAGTAGAGCTCCGTTCCAAAGCACACTCAAGCCTTCCATGGCTTCTGGTATTAACATTTCCCTCTTATTGTAAGGTGTGACATAAGTCTATGCTCTCGGGGTTAATTTGTTGGGCATACTGGAATTATGAGACTTACAAATAACTAGTTTCTCTCAGTATCCTAATTCAGTCCCAGCACCTTAATGCTTATTTCATTAACCCCTTCATCATATCCTCTTTAGTTCCTCTTCAGTTGACGCGTCACCACCGGAAATGTCCACATAAGATTATTTACCCAATTACTTCGCTCAGTGGACCACCTGTGCACTTAAGGTGTGCATTTTATCGTCGCCTGAAGTAAGAAACAATTTATTATTTAACTGTTTAATAATTATACTCATTATAAGCAGTCACAATTTTGGTGTCTTGCTCAGTTGCAGAAGGTGTGCCCTTTACTGTACATAGGCCATCTAGAATTAGTAGGTAATTCTGGACGTCGAGCTTCCACGGAAGTCGACCAGTAATGTCCAGATTCACATTTAACATCCTTCAGGTGTTGCTTTCATGAGTAAAGGATATTTGGACTTAATTCATTTATATTAATCTCTATGCTGCCATCTCCACAAATTAGACTGGTTCAACTCATTCGTAGAAGAATTTGTATGGGGTTGAACCTTTTATGCGCAAGACACGTGACTGTATTCACTACTTCTAGTCATTATTACTAGGCGTAGTCAGCCATATATTACATGGGGCCCGTCGGTAACAGTGTTGAGGAGAGTGACGCCGCATGCTTTTGGATTTATCCCTTTATCCTGAATTATTACATCCAACGCAGCAAGGCTACCTCAGCTAGGCCATAATTAATTGCCATTAGCTGAGCAACCCTTTACATCAGGTCACTGTAGTGTCAGGGTTATTAACATTATCATTATTGTCACCATTATTATAAGAATCACATAAACTCTGCACATAACTGTATGGTGCCTTCCTTGTTGCATTGATTGCAATGTTCAATTTGTATGACAATCTTTACATTTTGATTGTCTAGACATCTGATAAATCTGTCAAGTTTCTTTCATTTCTTCCACTTTAATATCCAATGAATTATAGGCATTACTATTTTTAGTGAAATGAGTACCCTGCAGAAGAGGCAGTCTCTCTTTTCCTTGCCTGACCTCTTATTAACTGGGTTACACTTACTGGGTACTTATTCTCTTACCTTGATGTGAGGAACCACTATTATGATCCTGACTTGATATGTGCCTATTTTTAACTCTTAACTATGATAATTTACCACTGGGATTATTTTTCCCTTTTGCCACTTGTCAGATACTTAAGAGTTCATTATATGGTTATATCCATAGGAAAACTGTTTGGCTGAACTGGGTTCTGCAATTGAACAATTAATTTCCTGCCGACCAGTCTGAATCACAATCCCAGACCGTACTCTGGGAGTTTTGGCAAACCCACCCTTTGCATTAATAGGTTGACCAACTGCCTGGCTTACACCCTTTTTAATTTATTCAAAGCCTACTTTACAAGGCAGTTTTTCTCCAATTCGTAATGTTGATTAATTATAACATTCATTTCCATTCCATCTGCACAATTCTCCAGCAGATCTCTTTCACAGTCTTTTAAACCACAATTTGTACGATCAAAATCTACTCTCTAAAAACATCTAAATATAACTTAAATTCATTAGGGGTCCCGGTCTTTGATACTAAATCAATGCCTTTCGTCACATTGGTTTTTAATAGCCAGTAATGATGCTCTCATTTACTCTAAATTCACGGACTTGTCAGCCCACATTAATCCATTAGATCCAGTCATGGTTAGAGAATTATTAAGTAATGATTATACAACTTAAGTAAGGCGCCTTATAAGAGTAATTCTTGCACTTTATTCTTGTTAAATCCCAGCCACACATGTGCTAGCATTAATTGGGTTCTTATTATATCCACCACCGATACGATTAACATTGTGTACCTATTACCACTTCTTCAATCAGTCAATTTTTCATTAAGTAATTAATTCAATTAATATTTTACACTGATTGCATCCGGTTCAGGAAGGACAGCGGGAGATTGGAAAAATTTTAAAGGGGTGATTACCTGTATGTACCTTCAACATTATATACAAACAATGTAAACTCATTGGAGACAACCATATTGTTTACGTAGTCACCCCGTTGTAGAGACATGTGAGGGGAAAACTTAACCACCCCTGAGTCATGCAAGTGGTTTCCTTCGACCTCACAATCTTATCCATATCTATCCGAGGACCAGAGTATGGTTGGATAGCACCCACAAGTACGGTGTTCTACATAATTAATTGTGGGCCTGTTAGATTATATTAGTTTAACGTATGAAGGGGGGTGGGGTAGGTTACACATGGATATATCCATCAAGGAAACATTTGTACATAATCTCACCACTTACCAGGTTATCTCTGGTTGGTCACTTGTTGTAGCTGGATCACATAACCTATCCAATTACAACATAACTAACTGGCCAGTATCAGTCTTGCTATAACTAGAAGGGTTACTTAACAGTGGGTGATTGATTACTCCTTATCCCTCCATTCACCATCTCATTACGATGTTCCTGCTACACCAACACGGTTCTTATTCAGCAGGACGAGGTATCGTTGGTTTGTTCCAGTTTAGAGTCGTGTGATTCCATAAAGCTTCACTATCCTTTTACGAGATCACGCGTGCACTCTGTGCAGGGCGCTCATTTCACATCCCGCATTCTCCTTAACTCAATGTTATTATCACTGATTACATTACCATTCACAAGACGATTTACGTCCATAAATTATTATACCACATTAGAGGTCACTCATTAAGATCTGAGGCCGATGAGTGAAGATTAAACACTACGGGTATTTCCCTGGACACACACATGGCCGCCGCACCAGTCACACCCGAGTCCACTAGTTTCATATTTTACCACCTTTTTACGGTTGGTCCGGTTAATCACGTTTCCCTCATCTCCAACCAGTTTACGACACTTCCTATTATGAAATTGAGGCCTGTATTAATCGTTAGGCAGCGTGCCTCGTTGTGCTCCGGGGTTTTTTTTCGTGTTTTCACAGTCCTCTACTTTGTTTAAAATTTTTAAATTTGTTTTCTTTTCAATCCTATACGATACATCCCTCTAGCGCCTGGAACCAATCATGGGCGGAAAAACATTATATACTGATTTCAAAAAAGGAGAATTAGTGTGCACTACCTAGCATAGTTTATTGCCAGAGGGGAATCAGGCCTGTGCCCCATGTGAAAAAAATAATAATAATTGAACTTTTCTTTGTCAGAGGAAAGAAAGTCTCCTAAATAACATTGTGTTTAAACCAGTGTATAGTGTTTTACTACAGTGGCTCCTAGTATATTGATGTAAAGGCTAAACTGTCATTTGAAAACAGGTGAATTTGTAAATGAAGTGTAAGCCTATAGAGGCAGGTGCCAGAAGTCGCCAGAAACTTACCACAGGTCAGCTGTTTTTAATAATCTTCCCTGGCTGCTAGTGTACTCGCATAAAATCTAGTGATACCAGTGAATAGCAGAATACAGTGTTGTAGTAGCAACAACCAGTATTATAATGGTACTTAGTGGAGTGGAGGGGATTTTCATTAGTTTTTTTTTCTTGAAATACCAGACTTTATACTGTGAAATTTCATATAACCTGTAGTTACCAGCGGTCGAAATATACACAACGAGAAGCAATTATTACTACAGAAAAGCGTCCTTCCTCCAAAATTTCCACAGTCAACTATAGTGATAATATAGCATTTATTGTGGTGGAGACGGAAAAAAAAAAATAGAAAGCTAGATACAGCGATTGATAAACAAGGGATGAGGTCGACCGTTCGTCATTGTAGGAGTTGCCAGCAGTCACCGGTTTCTTCAACACGCAAGTTATACTTTTGTATCAATCAAATACATATTACTCGGGTAGATAATTTCCAGTAGATCCTTCATGTGTTAGCTCAAATCACCGACCAGTATGTTTTAAATAAGTGACCCACTGATCAGATCAGATCAACTGGTCCGAACCTTTGGATGGTCCGAACCTTGACTGGTCCAACCCTTGACTGGTTTTTAAATGGTTTCGTTGGACAATAAAGCAGATGTAAACGGATGGGGGGTTTTAGGCGCCCTTATTTAAAAACAAACATTAAATATAAATCAGGAACGTGCACGGTAAGCTGTCCAATATACAAAAACAGATAGAAACAGAAATACAAAAAGCCTAGAGCTTCATTTAGGAGGTTATTAATAGAATATTCAAGAGGTTGCTAGTTTGAATTGCAGGGAAAAACAACCATTCAAATCATTATGAAGCTGTGTGTTTGTCTGTGGTCAGTCAAACAAACGGGGCCCCCACATGGGGGGAAATTGTCATTTTTGTGGAAATTGTTTGTCACGCCCTTGTGCAAATATCCAAGAACTACCTACAAGCAGTGTTTAAAACAGGGAAAATGTTTTTGGGTATGCCCAAATGAGATAAATCTGTGGACTAAATCACAAGGGTATTAAAAGAGGACAACATCAAAGCTGCTTTTCATAGAAAACCTGGAAGCTTTCTACAACAGATGGGAGCATAAAAAGTCTGGGCTGAATGGTACTGCCCTTGTACTGGCCATGTAGTCAGAAACTGTAAGGCTGGAGGTGATATCCTGGTAGTCAGTGAATGTGGGGCTGATAGTGCTGTCCTGGGACACAGTAATGGTGAAGCTGGAGGTGCTGTCCTGGGAACGGGAATGGTGAAGCTGGAGATGCTGTCCTGGGAGACAGTAATGGTGAGCTGGAGATTTTTGTCCAGGTAGTCGGGAATTATACGCAGGAAGGAATACTTTATAAATGACCTCATAGGGGACAGGAGCCATAGTAGGGAAACAAGTGTAGTCAAAGTTTAAGATAAAACCAATATTGCAAAACTAGAAATACCGCAGGAAATAGCAAACAAGGGGGACCCCACTAGCAATAGTGAGGATATATTTCCAAAAAACAACTGGTGGGAGCTCCATTGTTGGGTGCTAGGGAGGTTTAGAAGTAAGACAGGGAAACATGCACCAACAGGGAATACAGTCACAGAAACCCAAGGGAAAACGGAAACCAAGCCTGTGCACATACTATGCACTTGGTATTGCTGGCATGTGAAATCTGGAAAAACAGATGGGACGTGCAACTATGACCACCTTAGAAATGAAAATACACATATGACAACAGGAAATGCAAACCCCCTTCCCTGTAAGTTTTTTTCACGCTGAAACTGTGTACCTCTTCAGTACGGGAAAAGGGACTGTTGCTATAATTAAAAATTGCCAGGCTTACCATTAAAGGGGACAAAAGATACAAAACATCCGGCCATGGGAAACCGGGGGTAGCCACAGCCACTAAAGAGGGGAGAGGTTTTTTAAGTGCCAGGAAGGAAAAAAAACTGGCAGGAAATGGCAGAAATCGTTCACCAAATCCAGTCATTCCTGGAGTGGAACCACAGTCGATGGCCTCCACTCCAAACAACAGTTACAGATACTAATGCCGGAAAAAAAACTCCCCTCCCAGTACCAAACAAAAACCACCAGTCCGATAACATTCTTCTTTGCAAATATACAGGGTCTAAAGCCAGCAACAAAAAATTTAAAATACCTTTCATCCTTTGGACTGCTTGCAGAGGAAAAGGGGAAATTTGTTTGCGGCTTTCACTGAGGACCCACAAAAAGGATCACTTGGACAACAAATATGGAAACCCAGGTTACAACCCCATACAGATGTGACAGAGTGAACAGGCAAAAGGGGGGGATTCGCCTGTTACATTGCAGGAGTCACTTGTTTGCACAGAACTGCTTAATGCTTCAAATGATGTAGTGGAAGTTTCAGCAGTAAAGGTCGAGAACCGAAACCCAGTTTATTGTGGTAGTCTACAAGCCTCCAGATGCAACATCCAGCAATTCCCGGAACAGCTGTTTAAAAAATTGACCACTGGTCTGGAAAATCTTCAGCTCCTGCACCCAACATCTTGCTCCTGGGGGATTTCAACTTAAGGCACCTAAAATGGAGGAATATAGCAAATTATATTGTTGCAGTAATAACACTAGGGGGCAGCTCTGATGAAAAAATCACACTCACACGAGCTTTTAAATCTCTGCACAAAATTCAATTTAAAACAGCAAATAATAGAGCCTACTAGACTGGAGAATACACTAGACCTCATCTTCCCCTAACAATGATGATCTGATAAGAAATGTACCATATCAAAAAAAATATACTCAGATCACAACATAAGTGAGGTTCAGGACATGTATGCGTGGAGCCCCAGACCAAACATAATGAGACTAGTCACGAGGGAGCATTCACCAAATTAAACTTCAATAACAAAAACATAAAGTGGGGACCAAGTAAACTAAGTCCTAACCGATATAAGCTGGAGATATCTAAGCAACACAGACACCAACTTATGCCTAGAAAAAGATTAACTCGGTGGCACTCGATGTATGCACAAGGGGTTATTCCTCTAAGAAAAAGGGGAGTAGATGTAAAAAGAAAGAGACAGGCGCTCCCCTTTTCAGGGGGACAGAAAAGAATAACAGAGCGGCTAAAAGAGGTCAATATATCTGAAATGCGTAGGGAGGGCACTGGCCAGAGAAATAGCAAGCATCGAACTTAAGCTAAAAGGGAAACCTTTAGGAGTCAGGAATTGCGGGAAGAACTAAAAGCCATAAATGAAATCGAAAGAAACCCAAGTATTTCTTCTCCCATGCCCAAAACAAAATCGAGAACAACGTCCAGTATTGGGCCCCTACTTTTTTATTTTTTTTATTTATTTAAAAAATTTGTGCACACATACAGAGGTAAAAAAAATACAGAAAAGAGCGTATGCCCAAAACCACTTATACTATGCATAGCATTACGGGCTGGCTTAAAAATTAACTTAAGATGAACTAAGCAATGATTGACATCCGGGGATAAAAAATTTAATGTAAACAGATTACTATAAAGCACAAGTGAGTATTACAAAGACAGGTTTATATGGTTGTAGCATTGTTGTACATTCAGTAGAATGGAGTATTCTGTTAGGTAGTGTATTTAAAAAATAATAAAGTTAGATTGGGTTTTAGGTTTAAACATTTATGGGATATAATTGTGAGAAACATTTAAGATATACATTTATAAGGTTCAGTTATTCGTATTTATTTGGTTTTGGGTGAGTAAGTGATCTTTGAGAAGAGACTTGAATTTATAAAGGTAGTGTTTCTTTTATATTTACAGGTAATGAGTTCCAGATTTTAGGGCCTTTTATGTGCATTGAGTTTTTGCAAAGTGTGAGATGGACACGAGGAACATCAAGAGTGATCTGTGCCTTGGTTTGGTCATGTGTTCTGTTGAGGTTGGCAAGGAGATGTTTGAGGGGAAGGTTAATATCAGAGTTAAGTGTTCTATGTATGTAATAGGTGCAGTAATAAGTATGAATGTTTTGTATGGTGAATAGGTTTAGTGTATTGAATATTGGTGGAGTGTGCTGCCTATAGTGAGAATTTGTTATCATTCTAACTGCAGCCTTTTGTTGGGTAATTAGTGGTCTGAGATGGTTACTTGTTGTTGAGCCCCATGCACAAATTCCATAGGTGAGATAGGGGTAAATAAGAGAGTGATATAGGGCCAGGAGGGCTGACTGTGGAGCATAGTACCGTATCTTCGATAGTATGCCTACAGTCTTGGAAATTTTCTTAGAAATTTGTTGTATATGTGTATGAAGATGGGTCCTACATAGATGACAGCAAGGAAATGAGTGAGCTACTCAAGTCCCAATATGACTCAGTTTTTAGCAAGCCGCTAACCAGACTGAGAGTCGAAGATCAAAATGAATTTTTTATGAGAGAGCCACAAAATTTGATTAACACAAGCCTATCCGATGTTATCCTGACGCCAAATGACTTCAGTTCAATTCAATTCAATTCAATTCAAAGTTTATTCTCTATAAGGATTACAATGCTGAGTTTACAGAAATTTGGTTATTGTGTGGTTTACATGTTGTAAAATAGTGATTACAGAGTGTACCACTAGAACGCTTAGCATGGCTGGGCATTTCGGGCAGACTTAGTTTATTCTTAATTGTAAAATATTACAAATTATGAGGTAAGTTTGGTATTATGGCTAAGTGACTAAATACTAGTTTGTGAGTTTAGCAATGTGAATGCTTTTGTTTTGGCACAGTACATAGTTTCGGTATTGGAGTATCACAGGATTCATTATTTTAAGATTGAGAATAATATTTCTGTTTTGGTCAAATGAGTGAGTGAGTGTAAGTGTGAACCACCAGGTGGTATTCGTGTAGTTAGTTGACGGGGTGTATCAGGGAGATAAGATGTTTTCTAATGATAGTTTTGAAGGTGATGAATGTGTCTGCAGTTCTAGAGTTCTCAGGTAGGGTATTCCAGATTTTAGGGCCTTTGACATACATTGAATTTTTGTAAAGGTTTAGTCGGACACGGGGAATGTCGTAGAGATGTTTGTGTCTGGTGTTATGCCTGTGGGTTCTGTCACAACTATCAAGAAAGCGTTTTAGGTCAAGGTTGATATTAGAGTTTAAGGCCCTGTAGATGTAGACTGCACAGTAGTAAGTGTGGATGTACTAAAACTGGGAGTAAGTTTAAGTCTATGAAGAGTGGGGGGGGGTGTGTTGCCAGGGATGGGATTTAGTGATTATTCTTACTGCAGCTTTTTGTTATGATATTATTGGCTTTAGGTGTGTTGCTGCAGTTGATCCCCAAGCACAAATAGCATAGGTGAGGTATGGATAAATAAGTGAGTGGTATAGTGTGAGAAGGGCATTTTGCGGCACGTAGTATCGTATCTTGGAGAGGATCCCAACCGTTTTGGATGCTTTTTTGGTTATATGCTGGATATGGGTGCTGAAATTCAGGTTGTTGTCAAGGTATTAGCCTAAGGATTTGCCCCCATTATTTCTGGTAATTAGAGTGTTGTAAATTTCTTAATGTTAATTTGTGCATCTCCTGCTCTGCTACGAAACATAATATAGTAGGTTTTGTCAGTGTTAAGCGTAAGTTTATTGGCTGTCATCCAAGTCGATATTTTAATCAGCTCCTCATTCACAATGGTGTTGAGGGTGGCAAGATTAGGGTGAGAGATGACGTAAGTCGTGTTCGTCAGCAAAGAGAATGGGTTTCAGGTGTTGGGATACATTTGGAAGGTCATTGATGTATATGAGGAAGAGCAGGAGACCAAGGACACTTCCCTGCGGAACTCCAGTATCAAGTGGCCGTGTGTTGCTGATGCTGTGTCTTTAATGGTGACATACTGATACCTATTAGTAATGTAAGATTTGAAATCAGCAAGCGCATGGCCTCTTATACCATAATGATCAAGTTTGTGGAGTAGGATGTCGTGGTCTACTGTGTCAAAAGCTTTTCTTAGGTCAATAAAAATTCCTAGTGGATATTCCTTATTTTCCAATGCTGTGTAAAGCAGATCTAGCATTTTTATGATTGCATCATTAGTGCTTTTATTTTTCCTGAATCCAAATTGGCAGGGGTTGAGTATGTTTTGAGCCGTTATAAATGAATACAGTCTCCTGTGCACGAGTTTCTCAAAGATTTTGGATAGCAATGGTAAGTTAGATATTGGCCTATAGTTGTTTAAATCTGTAGGGTCACCACCTTTATGTATTGGTGTAACCCTTGCCATCTTGAGTAGTTTTGGGAAGGTGCTAGTCTCTAGTGACTTGTTTAAAAGTAATGAAATAGCATGCGAAAGGACATGGGCCGCTCGCTTGTACAGTAATGGTGGGACATGAGACAGATTTCCCGAGTTATTTTTAAGTGACTTTATAATCTCGGTGACTTCCGTGGGCTCAGTTGGTGCAAGATAGAAGGAATTAGGGAAATTCCCATCTAGGTAGTCCCCGGCATGGGCATTGGTATGTGGGATTTTACTGGCGAGATTAGATCCTATAGTTGAGAAGAAGTCGTTTATCTTGTTAGCTGTGTCAGTGGGATGTAGTGGTGTTTCATTAGGTTTATTTTAGGACAATATTTTTGGTTTTTCTCAGTTTTGTGGGTCCCTAGAATCTGAGAGAGTGTTTTCCAGGTCTTTTTTATATCTCCTCTAGTGTCTGTGAATCTACTGGAGTAGTATAGTTGTTTGGCTTTCTTTATTACTTTGGTGAGAGCTGATGAATAGTTGTTTAAGAATATCTTTGTGTATTAAGCCCTGTCTATATTGCTTTTCATATTGGTGTTTCTTGTCAATGGATTTCAGAATGGTGCTGGTTAGCCATGGGCAACCAAGCCGTTTGTTTGTGATCTGTTTTGTTTTTATAGGACAATGTTTGTTGTATAGTCTAAGTAATTTGTTAAGAAAAATGTCTGTCTAGTCGTCAATACCATTGGCCTTGGAGAATTCTGTAGGCCAGTCAACAGTCTCTAGGTCAGCTGTGAACTTCCTTACTGAGGACCTCGTCATGGAGTCTAAATGAGACTTTGTTGTATTCAAGTGGTGGTTTACTAATGTTTGTCAGGAGGAAGGTAGGGTAGTGGTCTGTAGTGCTATCTGTGATTATCCCTGATTTAAGGGGGGCTAGTATATTGGTCCATATGTGGTCTATTATGGTTGCACTTGTCTCAGTGAGCCTGGTTGGTTTAGTTATTTTTGGGTTTATGAGAAGTGTGTTGTTCATATTGTTGATGAAATCAGTTACAGGCTGATCATCTAGTAAGCCAAGGTTGATGTTGAAGTCTCCAGCTAAGAGTAGGTGGTGCTTATTCATTTGTCTGTTTGTTATTAGTGACTTTAATTTCTCACTGAAATTTGGAATGTTTGTGTGAGGTATCCGGTAAATGGCACCGATTGTTATAGGCGTCTTAAGGTTTTTTACAGTAAAATTAGGAGAAATGTATTCCCCATATTCATCACTAAAGCAAGTGGTGCTAAGACAAGATAATTGGTTAGAGTAATAGATTGCAATACCCACCCCCAACTTGGTTTGGTCTGCAGTTGTGAATTGCTGTGTATCCTGGTAGAGGGTTAGATATCTATTTTGTCCTGCTTAAGCCAGGTCTCAGTAAGAATAATGCAGGAGAAGGGTGTCTTTAGTGATTCAAGGAGTACTAGGAGGGCATCAAAGTGTTTGCTTAAGGACCTGATGTTGTAGTTAAGTACTGATAGACTTTTAGCATTGTTTAGGATAGTGGTGGCTTGTGATGCTGTGTAATAAAGGCAGTTACTTTCCAATAGGTTTTGATTGGGTGTCAGATTAAGGAGGTTTAGATCAGGGTCAACGTGATCAATCATCTTCTAGGTATAAATTATGGTTATTTATATCCTGAGTTGTGTGTTGAGTTCTAGTACTGATATCTGTAGTGGTGGGAAGTTTGGACAAGTATATAGCTAGAGTATTTTGGTCATGTAGAGTATAGTCACTACTACACATAATGAAGTTGATGTTGTCTATGTGTTGTGCTGGAATGAACTAAAGTACAACTAGGTATAAACTAGTAATATAAAAATACAAATTAAAAATAGAACAAGACTCTCACTTGTAATTGCACTAAGGTCTAATAATGACTTTTGTGGAGTCTATGTTTTGAGCTAGAATGAGCTATAGTACAATAGGTTTAATCTAATAATATAAAAATACAAATTAAAAATAGCACTAGTCTCTCACTAGTAATTGCACTATGGTCTAATATAGTGAATTTGGTATTGACTATGTCTAGAGTTAGAATGAGCTATGGTACAACTGAATTTAATCTAATAATATAAAAATACAAATTAAAAATAGCACCGGTCTCTCACTAGTAATTGCACTATGGTCTAATATAGTGAATTTGGTATTGACTATGTACTGAGCTAGAAAGAGCTATAGTACAACTAGGTTTAGTCTAATAATAAAAAAATACAAATTACAAATAGCACCAGTCTCTCACTAGTAATTGCACTATGGTCTAGTATAGTGAATTTGGTATTGACTATGTATTGAGCTTGAATGAGCTAGAGTAAAACTGTGATTAATCTAATAATATAATAGAGGCACAAGACTCTCAATTGTAATTGCACTAAGGTCTTATATAAGTTGTTTACAAGAATTAGAGTATAATTAGATTTAAATTGACAGGATAAAATACACAAATTAAGGTCGCAAAAGAATAATAAAAAAAATGATAAAAATAAAAATGGCAATGACTTGGTTATAATATGCTAGTAAGATGGTAGACAGGATAATATAAAAGTTGTAGTTGAAAATACTAGTTTAAAAAAGTATGGAATAAAAATGGTCAATAGAAGAAGTTTACAATAAGTTTGATCAATATAGTATAAAGTAAAATTCGGCAATAATAGGGATTTAGAATAAAATTGGGCAATTGAGTATTTTTTAAAGTGAGGTAGAATTATTGAAGACAAGTTATGGTTAGTTTATAATAAAATAAGATGGAACAGTGATGTGGTAAGTTGTAAAAAAGGAGATAGATTCTGTAGATATTAAACACAATTAAGACTATGAGGGTAGAATGGTCGTTTGAATACAACAATGGGCAATCAAAAGTAGTTGGGGTATTAGAATTTTAGGGGGGCACAAATTTATGACAATATAACACTAACGGTGGACTGTAGGTATTATCTGCACTTTACTCTGATTCTGTTAGTCCAGCCTTACTTAGGAATGTTTTAAGGTCATGTTCTGTAGAGATGAAGTATCTCTTCCCAGTGGGCTGTTTCCTAACTGCGATTTTTCCATCCCTCACAAAGCACTGGTGGATTTTTTGGGCATAGCGTAATTTTCTTAGCCGATAAAGAAGGTTTTGTCTTGTCTTGGTAAGGCACTCATTGATGTAAACATCAGTTTTCATAGAAATAGATGTTTTTAGTAGGTTGTTTCTTTGTAGGCTAGTTTGGAATTTTAACAGCACTGTTTTTTTACATGCTTGGTAGCCCATCAGTTTGCAATCCTTTAGGTCATCACTACGTATGTTAAGGCGAAGGTGCCTTGATAAGCTGTAGGGTGGTCTCCATGCAGGTCTCTTGGGTGACTGTGGCTCGGAGATGTTTGCTGTTAACTACAACAGCGTCAGATAGCTGCTTTTGGTCATTATGGTCTTGGAAGTTGGTTATGACATTGGCAAGTTGTTGGTCCACTCTTGATCTTTCCTCTGTTATGTTGGTAGTAAGTAGGGTGACTTGGTCTTTTAGAGTGTTGATGGTGTCTAGGGACTGGGTGTGGGTGTTGCTTTGTTGTTCTAGAGTGTCTAGTTTATGTTCTAGAGCAGTGATCTTGTTGAGGTAATCTGCATTGCTAGCCTTTACTTCCTGCATTTCTTGAGTTAGTTTGGTGATCGTTTGGTTCTGAATCATAAGGAGTTTAGCTATTTCTGGGTCGGTGATCTTCTTGACATCAAATACTGGGAAGGAGTTATCTTGGACTGTAGCGGCGGCCATGCTTGTTGTTGTCTGTCGTGTGTTGTGGTGGTGCCGGTGGGTGATGAGGGTTGTGTCCTGGCTGGCAGTACCACAAGTTTTCCTCGTGTTATTACTGCTCTCACCTTTGATGTTAGGAGTCCTTAGCTGGTTACTGGATCTTCTTTTATTGTTCTGACCCTTGTCCATTGGCTGTGGCTTCGGGTGAATAGTAGGCGATGGGTGATGGGTGAATGTTGTGGAGTATCACTTCAGTGGCAGCAGGGTAGGAGTTGGTAATACGAGTCCTATTAGTTGGTAATTTTTGAACTTTTGGGTGATTTCTGCAGTTGCTTTATATCATTCTGGGTATCCACACATGTTAGTGTTATGCGGGTCTTGATTAGGTCATCACTGGGCTGCTGGGAACCTCACGTAGAAGCAAAAATAGAGGACAAGGTTCCTGTTACCGCTGCCGCTGCCGAGCGATGAATGACATGCCCATGCACTCTGCCCCAGGGCCAGACTCATGGAACTCTGTGTTCATCAAGAACTGCAAGAAGCCCCTATCACGAGCCTTTTCCATCCTATGGAGAGGGAGCATGGACACGGGGGTCGTCCCACAGTTACTAAAAACAACAGACATAGCCCCACTCCACAAAGGGGGCAGTAAAGCAACAGCAAAGAACTACAGACCAATAGCACTAACATCCCATATCATAAAAATCTTTGAAAGGGTCCTAAGAAGCAAGATCACCACCCATCTAGAAACCCATCAGTTACACAACCCAGGGCAACATGGGTTCAGGTCGCTCCTGCCTGTCTCAATTATTGGATCACTACGACAAGGTCCTAAATGCACTAGAAGACAAAAAGAATGCAGATGTAATATATACAGACTTTGCAAAAGCCTTCGACAAGTGTGACCATGGCGTAATAGTGCACAAAATGCGTGCTAAAGGAATAACAGGAAAAGTCGGTCGATGGATCTATAATTTCCTCACTAACAGAACACAGAGAGTAGTCGTCAACAGAGTAAAGTCCGAGGCAGCTACGGTGAAAAGCTCTGTTCCACAAGGCACAGTACTCGCTCACATCTTGTTCCTCATCCTCATATCCGACATAGACAAGGATGTCAGCCACAGCACCGTGTCTTCCTTTGCAGATGACACCCGAATCTGCATGACAGTGTCTTCCATTGCAGACACTGCAAGGCTCCAGGCGGACATCAACCAAATCTTTCAGTGGGCTGCAGAAAACAATATGAAGTTCAACGATGAGAAATTTCAATTACTCAGATATGGTAAACATGAGGAAATTAAATCTTCATTAGAGTACAAAACAAATTCTCGCCACAAAATAGAGCGAAACACCAACGTCAAAGACCTGCGAGTGATTATGTCGGAGGATCTCACCTTCAAGGACCATAACATTGTATCAATCGCATCTGCTAGAAAAATGACAGGATGGATAATGAGAACCTTCAAAACTAGGGAGGCCAAGCCCATGATGACACTCTTCAGGTCACTTGTTCTATCTAGACTGGAATATTGCTCCACACTAACAGCACCTTTCAAGGCAGGTGAAATTGCCGACCTAGAAAATGTACAGAGAACTTTCACGGCACGCATAACGGAGATAAAACACCTCAATTACTGGGAGCGCTTGAGGTTCCTAAACCTGTATTCCCTGGAACGCAGGAGGGAGAGATACATGATTATATACACCTGGAAAATCCTAGAGGGACTAGTACCGAACTTGCACACGAAAATCACTCACTACGAAAGCAAAAGACTTGGCAGACGATGCACCATCCTCCCAATGAAAAGCAGGGGTGTCACTAGCACGTTAAGAGACCATACAATAAGTGTCAGGGGCCCGAGACTGTTCAACTGCCTCCCAGCACACATAAGGGGGATTACCAACAGACCCCTGGCAGTCTTCAAGCTGGCACTGGACAAGCACATAAAGTCAGTTCCTGATCAGCTAGGCTGTGGCTCGTACGTTGGTTTGCGTGCAGCCAGCAGCAACAGCCTGGTTGATCAGGCTCTGATCCACCAGGAGGCCTGGTCACAGACCGGGCCGCAGGGGCGTTGACCCCCGGAACTCTCTCCAGGTAAAGTCCAGGTAAACACACACACACACACAAACACACACACACACACAGAGTATAGGCTAGGTGGACAAAGACTACAGACCTCACTCAGGGAGAATGACCTTGGGGTGACCATAACACCGAGCACATCACTGGAGGCACACATCAACCAAATAACCGCTGCAGCTTGCGGGCGCCTGGCAAACCTGAGAATAGCGTTCCGATACCTTAATAAGGAATCGTTCAAGACACTGTACACTGTGTATGTTAGGCCCATACTGGAGTATGCAGAACCAGTCTGGAACCCACACCTGGTCAAGCACGTCAAGAAGTTAGAGAAAGTACAAAGGTTTGCAACAAGGCTAGTCCCAGAGCTGAAGGGAATGTCGTACGAGGAAAGGTTGAGGGAAATCGGACTGACAACACTGGAGGACAGAAGGGTCAGGGGAGACATGATAAACGACATACAAGATACTGCGGGGAATAGACAAGGTGGACAGAGATAGGATGTTCCAGAGAGGGGACACAGGGACAAGGGGTCACAACTGGAAGCTGAAGACTCAGATGAGTCACAGGGACGTTAGGAAGTTTTTCTTCAGTCATAGAGTTGTCAGCAAGTGGAACAGCCTAGCATGTGAAGTATGTGGAGGACAGGAACATTACAGAGTTTAAGAAGAGTATGACCAAAGCTCAGGAAGCAGCAGAGAGAGAGTGTGGATTCCAGTAGCGATGAGTGAAGAGGCAGGGCCAGGAGCTGAGTCTGACCCCTGCAACAACAATCAATTAGGGTGAGTACACACACACACACACACACACACACACACACACAATTCACTGTAAGTACGTGCCGGTAAAGTCCCGGAGGTTAGGGGGGTCAGGGTCCAAGAAGTTGTGGGCAGCCAAGTAGGACCACTGAGACGTACATTACAACGCACAAGCCACCTACTTTCAGTACATAATAAACCCACAAAATTCCACACAAAATTACACACAAAATTGCAACCACACACACCACTCACACACATAAAAAACATTTTTTACACACACACACACACAACACACACTCACACACACACACACACACACACACACACACAATACATATCCAGATCTCACACATACACGCTCCCCCCCCCTCACCACGACATCTCACTACTTCCCCTGATTCCCTCCCTTCCCTCATTCACCCTCCATCCCCCCATTTCACCCCTTCCTAATCCCTCCCGCACCCCTCCCATCCTCCCCACATAGTACAGTTCTCCACTACTTCCCCCTCCAAACTCTGGACATACACAACTACTAACCAACATACAGACTACATAGGTATCCCACTCTGAGGCAATCAGGATTTAAAACCAAAAATGGGTTGCCAGGAGAGCAACAAGAGGAAAAACCGAGGGAACAGGAGGAGAAAACTGCAAAGGAAGATTGGGCAGCAGAGCTCATAAAATGGGATCATGAATGGGAAAAGAAACTAGAAGAACTTAGCATGAGAATGGAAGCGAGGATAGATATGGAATGAAGGAAGTGGGGAGGAGGTGCTGTCAAAGCAGCAGAAGCTAGGATACAGAGTTTAGATGGGAATTGAAAATCTGAAGGAACAGCCTAAAGAACTAAAGAACATTTTGGGATGACAACAGAGACTGCTACCTCAGGTCCCAAATAAGGAGACTTTAGGGAAAGAAGGGCACAAACTGCATGGTAAGTGGGAGCTCTATCAGAGGAGACTGTAGCAAATGAAAGAAGCTAACCTTTATGTGGAGGCCCTAAACAGACAACAACGAGCCCAAGGAAAGCCGAGAAGGGAAGAAAATGGACAGCCACTGGCCCAAGTACATTAGCAGTGAAACTGATGAAAGGAAAGCTGCATTGGCAGAAACCAAATTTAAATGAGGGGATACGCAGGGATATGCAGTGGGAGAAGAATGAAAGGGTGAGGTCAGTCTTTGTGTATGGGCTCCTAGGAAGTTGAAGGGGAAACATATGAAGCAAGGAAAACAAAGGGAAAAAAAGCAATTGAAAAGCATCATGAAAGCAATAGGAGAAGACGCCATGACCCAGCTGGAAAAATTTTCGGAGAATAGGGGGGTTTGTAAAAAAAGAACCCGGCCAGTGAGAGGGACCTTAAGGCAGAAGCGACTCGGACCAGGATCCAGCAGGGAAAAGCACGATTAAGGACATGCTGGCATTTACCAGGAAGGTTGTATTCGACCGCGGACGGAACACATGAAGAAAGGCAGAAACTGAGGAGAGATGGTACAAAGGGCGAAAGGAGGAAAAAGAGAGGGGAGGGAGAAGACAGACAGGGGATACCAGACCAGGAAGGAAGATTAAAGCAGCCTCCCTCACAACTTCCTCTAGAAGCCTCCCAACCAGGTTTCAACCTCAGTGCAACCAAACACTCTAAAATCAAAACCCCATGCCACATCCAATAATGCCCCCACCCACTACATTACAAACTTCCCACCCCCACAGCAACAACCCATAGTTTCCTTACCAGGCTCCCACTTCCCCAACCCCAATATACCTCAGACCACAGTCTTAGAAAAAAGAAAGTTGAAGGTGGTATTACAAATGCAGATGGAATAAACAAACAAGTATGTAGGAGTGGCACGAAGAATAAAAGAGACATCCCCAGACCTAATAGCACTCACAGAAACAAAAAAACTCACCAGAATAACAGATTCAATCCTTTCGTACCATCGGATTCAAATTCAGGAAAGACAGAGGGAGGAGAGGGGGAGCGAGGAGTTGCACTGCTCATTTAAAACCAGTGGAGTTATGAGAAAAGGAAGGAATGGATGGCACGGCGAAAGGGAACTTCTTAGTAGGAAAATCCAGTCGGAGGGACATAAGGTGATAATTGCAATAATGTCCAACCCACCAAGAACTGCCGGGGCCAAGAGACGAATACGATGTGAGCAAAGAGCAATGATCGACACACTGCCGAGATGGCCAGGGGAGCACATGTGGGGGGAAGCAAAGTTACTAGTTTTTGTGATTTAATCACATGGGATTGACTGGGAAAACCTGGAAGCCCCATGGGGGTCCCGAACATGGAGAGCCAAGATGATGGATGTGGTACTGGAAAACCTCATGCATCAATTATTAGACCGGACACTACCAGAGAGGAGGGAGAGGATGAACCAGGCAAGGCTGGAACTTGTTATTCACCATGAAGTAGTTCGGACGTCGAGGGTATCATGTATGAACGGCCCCCTGGGAGCTCATTGATCAGGTGGTTCTGTGTTCGACTACATAGTTGAAGCTCCAAGTGGAGAGAGAGTAGCAGGAATAGCCTTGGAAAAAACCAAAACTACAAAAGGGGGTGGGGAAACTACTCAGCATGAGGGAACTTCTTCAAAGAATTCAGTGGGAGGAGAGGGAACTAACTGACAGGAAACCAGTACATGAAATGATGGACTAGGTAGAGACAACAAAATACATGGAGCAGAGGAGAGGTTTGTTCCAGGGGAAACAGAATTATGGAAGAACAGAACGATTCCTTTGGTTCCACCCAAAGGTTGATTGGGAGGCAAAAAAACTAGGTTGTGTACTGAGAATGGGAAAAGGTACAGAAGACGAGAATCAGGAAAATAAAGAAATTAGCCGAAGAGCCAGAACGAATATGCACAGATAAGAAGGGAGGCCTCAGAGCAATATGAAAATGACCTAGATCAAAGTAAAGATGACCCGAAGCTGTTGAACGCCACATCAGGAGGAAAACAACAGTTCAAGGAGGAACCAGGTAATCGACTGAGGAAGGGTGATGGGGAATTCACAAGAAAACGACAGAGCAGAGAGGTTTGTCAGGAGCTCAACACAAGAATTTAAAGAGGTATTTACAGTGGACCCAGTAGGACTCCAAGAAATCAGACCTGGGGGGCACACAGCAAGTGCTGGATATGTGGTAATCTAACCAAGGAGAGGTGAAGTGCTGCTCATGCGAAACTTGATACCTCAAAGGCGGTGGGGGACCAGAACATCTCCCATGGGTCCTTAAAGAGGGAGGCAGAGATATTTGTGTGAGCCATTAACAAAGATCTTCAACACATCATTTGAACTGGGGCAACCTCCTGAGGTATGGAAAAATGGCAAATGTAGCCAATTTTAAAAGGGAGGATACAGACAAGTGGCACTAAACTAAAAGGACCTGTATATCACTAACATGTTTAGTATGCCAAGGTTCATGGAGAAGATCATCGGAGGAGAATGGTGGGCACCTGGAAGTAACAGGGGTATAATTGACAACAGCACGTTTCAGGGAAGGATATCCTGGGTCACAACTACTAGAGTTTTATGACAAGGTGGACAGAAGTAAGACAAAGAGAGAGGGTGTGGATCGACTGCATATTTTTGGACTGCAAGAAGGCCATCGGACACAGTTCTCACAAGGAGGTTTACTGCAAACAAGCTAGAGGATCAGCACCAATAACAGGAAAGGCACTGCAATGGATCAGAGAATATCTGACAGGGAGGCATCAACGAAGTATGGTACGCGACAAGGTGTCAAGTGGGCGCCCTGTGACAAGCGGGGATTCACAGGGGTCAGTCCTAGGACCTGTTCTGTCGTGGTATGTGTGACGACATAACGGACGGGATAGACTCAGAAGTGTCCTTGTTTGCAGATGATGCGAAGTTAATGAGAAGAATCAAATCGGACGAGGATCAGGCAGGACTACAAAAGACTGGACAGGCTACAAGCTGGTCCAGACATTGGCACCTTGAAGTTAACCTGCCAAATGCAAAAGTCATGAAGATTGGGGAAGGCAAAGAAGACCGCAGACAAACAATATAGTTTAGATGGCCAAAGACGCAAACCTCACTCAAGGAAAAAAGATCTGGGGGTGAGTTATAACACGAGCATATCTCCTGAGGCACACATCAATCAGTAACTGCTGCAGCCATAGGGCGCATAGGCAAACCTATGGATAGCGTTCCGAATACCTCAGTAAGGATTCGATTAAGACTCTGTATACCCATCACGTCAGGCCCATACTGGGAGTATGCAGCACCAGTTTGGAATCTACACCTAAGTCAAAGCACGTCAAGCCAATTAGAGAAAAGTGCAAAGGTTTGTAACAAGGGATAGTCAGAGCTACGGGGATTGTCCTAAGAAGAAAGGTTTGAGGGAAACGGCGTGACGACACTGGAGGACCGGAGGGTTCAGGGAGACATGATAACGACATATAAATTACTGTGCAGAATAGACAAGGTGGGACAAAAGACGGATGTTCAGAGATGGGACCAGTCACAGAGGTCACAATTGATGTTGAAGGACTCAGATGAATCAAAGCGGATGTTAGGAAGTATGTCTTCAGTCATGGAGTAGTCAGGCCATTGGGAATAGACTAGAAAGGGATGTAGTGGAGGCAGGAACCATACATAGTTTTAAGGCGAGGTACGAAAGAGTCCATGGGGCAGGGAGAGAGAGGACCTAGAAAAAATAGCAAATCGCGAAGAGGGCGGGGCAGGGAGCTGTGACTCGACCCCTGCAAACTCAAATAGGTGTTACAAATAGGTGAGTACACCCACACACAAACACACAAACCTCATATTACACTCACCACACCCAGGGAGGGGACACAGAAACAAGAGGGCACATTTGGAGTTGAAGACACAAATGAGTCGAGAGATATTAGGATGTATTTCTTCAGTCATAAGAGTTGTCTAGGCAGTGGAAAGCTAGAAAATGAAGTAGTGGAGGCAGGAACCATACACAGTTTTAAGACGAGGTTTGAATAAAAGCTCATGGAGCGGGGAGGGGGAGATGAGAGGGCCAGTAGCAACCGGTGAAGAGGCGGGGCAGGCGCTAAGACCCGACCCTGCAACCACAAATAGGTGAGTGCACACACACACAATGAGAGAATTAAAATCTGATGAGGACCCCCCCCAAGGAGGTCTCAAAAGAGACTGGCAGCAGATGGACACCTGGTCCAGCAATGGTTCTCGAAATTTAATCCCGCCAAATGCAAGTCATGTCGATTAGGGGGGGAAGGGCACAGAAGAGCACAGACAGAGTATAGGCTAGGTGGCCAAAGCCTGCAAACCTCACTCAAGGGAGAAAGATCTTGGGGATGAGTAAACACCGAGCATGTCTCCGGAAGCACACATCAATCAGATAACTGCTGCAGCTAGGGCGCATGGCAAACTTGAGAACAGATTCCGATACCTTAGTAAGGAATCAATTCAAGGACACTGTACACCGTGTTGTCCGGCCTTATGGAGTCTGCAGCAACTGTTTGGACCTGCACTTTGAATAAGACGTCAAGAAACTAGAGAAAGTACAAAAGGTTTTGCGGCAACGGTTAGTTCCAGAGCCGAAGGGGAATGTCCTCCTATGAAGAAAGATTAAGGGAAATCTGGCCTGACCACACTGGGAGGTCAGGAGGGTCAGGGGAGAAGCATGATAACGACATATAAATACTGCGTGGAATAGACAAGGTGGACAAAGGACAGGTGTTCCAGGGAGGGGACACAGGAAACAAGAGGCCACAATTGGAAGTAAGACACAAAGAGGTCAGAGAGATAGTAGGAAGTATTTCTTAGTCATAGCGTTGTAAGGCAGTGGAATAGCCGAGAAGTAAATGACGTTGATGGAGGCAGGAACCATCACAGTTTTAAGACGAGGTTTGATAAGCTCATGGAGCGGGGAGAGAGAGGGCCTAGTTAGCAAGGTTGAAGAGAGGGCGGGGCCAGGAGCTAGGACTCGACCCTGGCAACCAACAAATAGGTGAGTACAATAGGTGAATACACACACACACAAACAACACACACACCACACACACACACACAAACACACACACACACACCACACACACACACACATACACACACACCACCACTACACACACACATACACCCACACACACACACACACCACTCACACACAGACACACCACACACACACACACACAACACACACACACGCACACCACACACACACAGACACACACCACACCCACACATGCAATGTGTTGGGGGATGTGGGTGTTTTGGATTTGGGGGAGAGGTGTGGTTAGAGAGGGTTGAGTATACGTTTGTACGGAAGGGGTATGTGCACGGACTGAATAGGCTTTAAAGTATGGAGGCAATATGATTCTGGGAGTTACGACTTTCATGTGTTGTTTTTTTTGACCAAGGGTGGTTATTGCGGAATCTTGATTGGGAAGGATATGGTTTCAGGTTTACCACGGTTATTGGAATTAAATGCGAGATTGTGAAGGGGGAGGGGGTGTGTGAGGCTTTTGGGGATTGTGGCACTCTTTTTGGGAATCAAGGAAAGTGGGGTCATGTGTCTTGGAATGGTGGGAAAAGCGAGCTAAGCCGGGTATTGCTGGATTCTTTAAAAAAAGGGGATGGGAAGAAGCCAGGTGGAGGTATGGGTTACAGAATTATTTGGAATGTCAGCTGAACGAGTGTTATGAGGAGGAAGGGGGGAGTTAGTATGGGACCGTAGAGCAATTTCGAGGTAGATTGGCGGAGATACATAATGACAGATTTGATGCAGTGCGTGTGATGGCAGAATTGGAGGCTGTATTGTGGGGGGATAAACCTTCAGGAAGTGTTTTAATTAAGACGTTTTAGGGTAAGACAGAAGGAGTCAACTATTTTGCAATTAGAGGTGAGTGAGGATATGGGTGGATATCATAAGGGTCAGGTGCTTACTACTACAGAAGGCATGAGTAATTATGCTGATTTCTGGTTTCGAGAGAAAAGGCAAAAGGGGGGAGGGGATGCTTATTTAGGAAGTGTTGGGGGGGGGTGGGGGTTAGGGCAGAAAGAGGAGGAGGGGATGGAGATGGGAGGAGCAATTAGTGTGGGGGAAGTTGAGGAGGCAGTGTTTAACATGAACACTGGAAAAGCGCCGGGCATCGATGGGATTTCAAATGATTTTTATAGAGTTCATTGGGAGCATATTAAGACTTGTCTGGAGAAGGTCATGAATTGTGTGCTGTGGGAGACAAGCTAAGTCAGACACAAAGTATTATAGTGGTTGTGTTGGTTCGCAAAAAGCAAGTGGGGAGTGTTTTAAGTGCATATAGAGCTATTTCACTAATGTGTTCTGACTACAAGATTTTTGCAAAGATATTAGGTAAAAGGATGAAGAAGGTAATTGGTGGGGTTGTACATAGGGGTCAGATGGGTATACTGGGATGAAGTATGAGAGTTGGGCATGAGTGCATAAGGGAGTTTTTGGAGGGCTGCAAGGGGGGAGGACTTTTGGGTATTGATTGGGAGAATGCATATGACTGTGTGAATAGAAAATTTTTGAGGGCTTGTTTGTTGCGTCTGGGATTTGGACTGGGAGTAGTGCGGTGGGTCGATATGCTATACTCATCGGCTATGGTAAGGGTCCAAGTTAATGACAGATTGGGAAGGCAGGTTAAAATGGAGAGGGGATTATGGCAGGGGTGCCCTCTTTCTCAAATTCTGTTTGTGTGCATGCAACATCCGTTCTATGGGCTCGTTGAGGGGATGGGGACATTAAATGGGGAGAGAGAAGGGCACTTAGGCATTGTGGGGTATGTGGATGATACCACTATCCTGATAGAAGGGGTGGAGGGATTGCGTAGGGTGGGGAGGGTGTTGGGATTTTTTGGGGAGGCGTCTGGCATGAGAGTAAATAGGGCGAAATAGTGTTTACTGGAGGTGGGTGCTTGGGTGGGGGGGGGGCTTGGGGTTTGAGTTTGGGTGGGCATTGGTGGATAATTTGAAGATTTGTGGAGTTTTATACATGGCGAATGCATAAGAGGCTAGGCAGGTAAATTTAGAGAGAACGGTGGAGAAAGCAGTAAGTAAATTAAGGGGTTTACACGTGGGAGATGTCACATTACAGCAGAGGGCGGTAATAGTTAATTCGCTGGTTTATAGTAAGGTTTGGGGTATAGCGGAAGTGTATCCTTTGAGGACACAGGACGTACAAGAAATACAGAGACGAGCTTTACGTTATGTTTGGGGTTTTGGGAGAGCATGGCTGAGCAAGGAAGTGGTGATGTCGAATGTGCGCAGAGGGGAAGTGGGTCTTTTAGCTTTGGGGCCAAGGGTGAAAGCCATATATGTAAAACAGAGATTCATCTGGGCTGGAGGGGAAAGAGGGGCTAGAGTGGGGAAGGTGATGGGGGATGTGCAGAGATGGTGGGGAGGTAAAGAGTTAATTGAATGTGAAGATATGCTGAGGGTTTTGTTATTGGTTAAAGATGTTGAGCGACTTAAAGTGGGGCGTTTGGTATCATTGAGTGGGAGGATGGAAATCCTGCAGGGCATATCGGTCTATCTATTGTATGATTGGGGGACGATATGGGAAGACTTCCGAAGGCTCATGTTAATGCCTAGGGTACGTGAGTTGGTATACAGATTCATGATGGGGATCCCAGCTTCGAAAGCAGTTTTGAGTTTAATGGGTTTGGTGAGGGAACCGTCCTGCAGTCAGTGTGGTGAGCTAGAAACGGCATTTCATGCGGGTTATTTTTGTGAAGAATTGAGGGAGGTACGGATGTGGTTGGCTAGGGTTTCTTGTCTGCTAGGTGGGGGTAATGTAGAGACCCTGCGAGCTTTAACATTAGAGGTGAAAGGGGTGTCAAGGGAGATAAAAAGGGCGATTATTTATGTAGTAGTGGATTTTCTGTATATTTCCTGGGGAATGAGAGATGCTGGGGGTAGGATTCGAATTAAGGCAATTGCAGTGCGTATATACAGGACTGCTGGTAATAACCCAAACTAATTTATGGGGGACCCGCTCTTTTTCCAAAAATGAGGCTTTCCCA